>CM062819.1:460637102-461127101 GCA_031772625.1 Pinus tabuliformis | reverse complement strand
TTTAATTAATGTTTTTACTAAGTAGGTCCTCAAAATTTCACTTGAGACGTAGTATTTATTTTGATCATATTTTTTATTTGTGACCCAAATTGAAAAATTCAAAATGGGTTTAAAAACTATATTTCAAGAGATTATTTTTTAAAAAACATTCTTTGACAATCATCCTATATGGCTACCCAAAAGGGGATTGTTCTTACTTCATTTTTCCATAAAGTCCTTCCAAATGAGTATTGAACAATGATTTGAAAAATTATTCATGAGAGTTTGAATCAAAAGTCTTATTGTGAACTCATTGTATCTATTTATTTATTTATTCTATTATATCATACTCTATTGTATAAAAAGAAGTCATTCTCTCAAGTATAAGAGAATTTCCAATGCATCCATTTGCGTAACAAGATCATAAGTAGACTCATATCCAAGTTTGAAAAATATACCTTAATAAATGCTTGGACATGAAAGGTTAGTTGATCATAAAGATTTGATGCTAAGGAATGTTAAAAAATGGAGTGGTGTTGTGGCCTAATGACGAGTTGAAACCAAGTTTGAGTGTGATCCTTAAGTCTTTGATTCTCCTCAACTCTCATAACTCAAAGCTCTTCTTGTGGAACTTGTTCAAACTCATGAATGCACAAGGGATACATATTCTAGATATTTTTCAATTTCTAGCTCTATTGTTTGATCTTCATTGCATATGATCCATAACTCATTGGTCTTCTTACAAAGATAGCTAGAGGAAGCTTCTACAATATCTTCTTGTAGATCATCTTCATGGATGCTTTGTTTCTCTTATATCTTTTGAAGTGAAGATTCATCCCTAGTGACCATTCTAAATTGTGATGGCATACTCTCATTCTCTAAATGATTTCTTTAACATCATTTTTTGTAGATATTTGTTTTGCAAATGGACTTTGTAGTTAATGAGTTTTTATTAGTGGTTGGGGGTTTTGTTTTGGGGATCTATATTTCTAATTTCTATGTCTAAGCATGAATAACCATAATGAGAAGTGTTTTTGTTTACTTTTATTATATGTTTTCTAAACAATCTTCCTAACTAGCTCTATCTAAGCATGCTTCCATAGCAACGATGCCAAAAATGTCAGTCTACTTTATGGATTTGAATTAGAGCACCTATTTTAATTATCAATCCGGGTTGGTAAACTTAGAAGAAAACCAAAGTATATGGAATCTTAGATTAAACTAATGTAGGAAGTAGTTGTTTAGATGAAAATAATGGAAATGCATATTACAA
Source organism: Pinus tabuliformis (assembly GCA_031772625.1). Lineage (NCBI taxonomy): Eukaryota > Viridiplantae > Streptophyta > Pinopsida > Pinales > Pinaceae > Pinus > Pinus tabuliformis. The sequence continues at coordinate 461,125,849 of CM062819.1, read as the reverse complement.
ATGGAAATCACTTGAAAAGAAATCATTAAAAAATTAATCTAGGTCCTAGTTGTCTTTCCTCATTATCCTTATTCCAACAAGATCAGTTCCACCATAAAGCATAACATAACCCAATCAAGAAAGAAGTAAATATTAAATGCATAAACACAATTTCCAATTCATCTCTTAATCAAGGAGGAAGATGATCTAACTTAGATCCCTTGGTTGACCTTCCCTTACTTAAATCAATTACTAAAAGGAAATCATTCAAAAACATAAATGAACATGAAATATAATGAATCGATTTAGAAAACATTCACAAGAAATTATAAAGAAAACAACAATCTAAAATATTCACAATTATACACAAAATTGCAGTGTACTTAGCTCAGAATGGGGGGCCTCCATGCTTCGTTGGTAGAATTGAAACTATCAAGTAGATCAAAAATCACATCCCACAACAAGAATAACAAGAAAATAGAAGACAAGTTCTTCAAATTATATTCAGAAATAGAGAAGTCTCAATAGTCATAATACATGTTCGTAAGTACTGAATGTTGTGCTTAAATAAGCCAAAAATATAACAAACTTAGCTAAAATAGCTATGAAGCCTATAAGATTCCTAATCCATCTAATCAGGTAGAAATCATCTTTTTGGTTGCACAAAATATGGTAAAATCCCACTAAATCACAAAATTGCCCCTTAAATCAGGGGATTTTCTAGGTGACTGGTCAAGTTTGACCAATGTTGACCAATCCTGTTCTGACTCATTTGGACTATTTCAATAGGAGTCCTTCAATCCTTGGTTCCCAAGCTTCTTGAATATAGCTTCAATTTCTACCCAGGTGTCCTACACATACAACTTCAAAGGAGCCATTACAGGAAATTTTGTTCTAGTCAAAATAATTTTTAATACTAAATTTTTACTAAAAGTTAAAAGACATAACTTTTTTTTACCTTAAAGTGAAATAAGAGGCAAAAATGTGGGAAAATGACCATGATATGATAGAAAAGGATGATGGAATGATGGAAAATGTACGGTGAAAAAGGGTAAAAATTGAGGGCCAACAATATGATTTTGTCATCTTTCATCTCCTTGGTTCACCTTTGAATCTTTATTTTGATTTCTATGAGATTGATCCATGATGCTATGACTATATCACTATATTGAAAAGATATATATTTAGGCATAAATTCTCCATAAATGATGTGATAATTTGTTTTTTAACCTTTTCAAAAAAAATGTCCCAGGTGTTGTAAGGGTCTTTGGACCTATGTTATCACCATACATCATTTATCATGTAATTGTCAATGAACCTTGGTAAATGTGTAATTTAAAGTAAATATGTGGTTAGAAGCGAGTAAAACCACTCAAACCACATATCTCATGTATAAATATACATTAAAGACTGATACAAAGGCGGATTGGAGTTACTTTCCAATACTTTAAAGACTGATACAAAGGTGGATTGGAGTTACTTTCCAATACTTTTCTGTCTTTTGTATTCTAGTGCATGTATGTTCTAATCGTGCCATAAAGATGTAGTATATTTGACTGTTCCAATGCTAGACTTACAACACTTTGGTTTCACTGTCGTTGGTACATGAGTTTGGGCCTGTGATAATACGAAGGCAAGGTGAATCTACAAATAAAAAAAATGTCAAGTGGATGAGATCGAATCAAGAACTGCAAGTACCAAGAAATTTTTTGTTGTTGTTTGCAAAAGCCTGTGAATGTTGTTGTGTCAAAATTGAAGATATGTAATGCCAAAATCCAATATCTTCAAAAGAAAAGATCGAGAATGTCAAGGTTTGTGGAAGGAATTTTGCAAGAAGACCGTGATAATCTGCAGGAGGAAAAAAAATTACTCTACTGCATAAAAAATGATCTATTATTCGAGAAGACATCCATTGTCCAACATATAATTCCTATGATGCCAACCAATGATTATTGTTGCACTCCACATAACTATTGCAAATTTCTATATGACAGCGAAAGCAAGTGAAGGGGTTAAGTCAAATCTTGATAAATAGCACTTTGTTTGGCAAGATCGAAACAACAATTGAATTTCCTTGACGAGAATTGTGCAATATATATAATGATCAACGATCAGACTAATATATTGAATTCATCTATGAAAATATGGGCTCCTTAGTCAACTCACTATTTAAATATACATACATTGCTCCCAATTTATTGTTTAAAGAAAAAAAAATGAATTATGTCGCATAGAAGTGGATGTCCTTCAAAAGCTTCCATTGATCTATTTAATACTTGATTTTATATAATAAGGTGAATAATTGATTGGGAGATGTTCATATTCTCTTCTTTAGGTGTGGAAACTTCAGAGAAGCGTGACCAAGCCAATCAATCTGAATAAGCAAGACTACATAACACTTTTTGAAGTAAGAAGAAGCGACACACGATGATCGATTTGTTTTGTAGACGAAGCAACTTGATGTGATTGCTTTAATAATAAATATATATACAACAATGCGGACTTGGCGGATAAGGCCAACTTCCATCCATTGGTTTTTTTTTTGTTTTTCAATGATTTTCCAGTAGAAGAAGTCGCAAAACTAGCTCATCGTTCTATATAGCATGCAAGGTTTCTATTCTGTTGGATCTGGTTCAATGTATGCCTATGGTATCTTAGACAACGGTTATCGCTGGGATATGCCAGTAGAGTTCGACTTATAATTTAATGGGGTCACCCTGCCATACATAAGAAGAAATTTTCGATTGGTCGACTTCTATTGGAAGAGCGTCAATTTGGATTTTGGTACCGCTACAGTTCCACCCCAACACCAAATTCGACAAATTTCTTTGCACAATTGTGACGGGAGAGCCACAAAATAAATGAGCACAACTACAACATATGGTCCCCATTCACAAGGATTCTGCAGGTGCTTATATTAGTCAAACTCTTTGGCGTGGTTGATTTAGTCGACTGACAGACCTGTGAAAGGGGTGTAATGATTGAACATTGAAAAGTGTGGATAGTAGGCCCACGATGCGTCAACAACTCCAAAAAGAGGAAGAGAAATCATACAAGCAGGCATAGGCATGTGGGAGTCGTTGACGGTGAAGTATGGTTCTCATATCGCATGGCCTATTATGTATTTTGAGACCAATATGCTTTCGCGACTGGAAATATTTTTACACAATATAAATTGGAGTTGATCACCCTTCGTCATATGTTCGAACTATTTCGGACAAGACCACACAATTTGTTGTTATAATGGACAAAAGTTCGACAAAAGGATTTTGGCAAATGAAGAACAATTTCATGCTGCATTTCTTGAACCCTACCGGCTCTTATGATTTGCACCATGCTTCAAAGTTCAAAGTTTCATCCTGTGAAGAAGCCAACTATGATAGTCGATGTTTTTAGATTTTATGTAAGTGTAGTCGACCAGTATGTCTGTTGATCCAACATTGTCTAATCACATGAATGCATATTCCTCATGGTTTGAATTTAACAGATCATATTGGTGGTCATTCCTTACCCGACAAAAAATTATTCTTCTTCATATTGGAAGCTCATCTTCGTCCCTACCATAAATGTGTTCTATTTAACGTGGTCGAGGAGGGAGAAATACAAAGTCTTGAATGAATTAATCTAATTGTTTGTTGGCTACCAAATAAGACCCATCTAGCCGTGCATGGTGGATTATATATTTTGGTGGTTTGTGTTAACCATAATTTGTTGGAGGGCGCTTCTTCTAACAATTATATTTATTTTTGCTTTGTGGTCAGACTAGAGAAGGAAGGTTAGAAATGATAGTAGGAGAACTGCTTGCTATTTTGTATGTTTGGGGTGAACCTCTTATATAGTTCATCGATACAGATCACTAATGGGTATGCATGCAACATGGGTATGACTTCGGTAATGCATGAATATTCGTACGAAAGGACTTTCAGATCCTAAACTTTATTCTCTAACCGCTAGAACGCCTTTACTTGTCGATGGTAAAATTACCACTCGCGCTTAGAGCTTTTAACATCGTAGGACTCATTCCTTATTTGAAGTCACTCGATTTGCAATAAATGAATCGATGCATGAAGGAGGTCGATGAAATAATGCTTCAGAATGGTCAACTAGTCAAAGGAAGTCAACTATGAAAAGAAAGAATGTATTTGTACTCCATTGATCGACTAGCCACTTGCATGGTATGGAGAATGAATGATTTGATCGACTTCATCAGATTCTAATTCGATTGACTGATTCATTTAATATGATGAATTCTCATGAGCAAAGGTCATTAAGTATAAAAGGTGTCAAAATTATGTAGTGCGTGAAATCGATTATATCCAAGAAAGCATCAATTAATATAATGAGTATGGAGTGTTTTTCAACTTGCAGGACGGTCGGTTCCCGCCACTCGACCAATGAAATTAAGATTTTATTGATATTGAATGTATCATCCAAAGTTGGAACTGATTTCCTGGGTTAATGAAGAGTTGGATTATTTTCGATAAAATTCATTTACAATGATAATTGACATCAATTGGGAATAAAAAATCCATGAGTAATCAAAGTCCTTTCATAGTTTTGAAGTATATAACGTAGCAACAATATCTACTTTATGGGACTTAAATCGATGTATTGAATTATTTATATTTCCTTTATTTTGTTTGTTGGTTAAGAATTTATATTAGTGATTCTGTTTTCATGAAAGGATTTTTGGGTCGAGTTGAACGAATCATTAGAATTAGAAATCAGGGGAAGGTTAAACGTGAGTCTCCTTGAAGCAGACAATCTTCTCCACTTTGTAACTGAAATGAATGTTTCACTAATGAGATCATCTTTTGCTAACACCAACTGTAAAAATCTCGACCGACATTGAAATTTTAGTATGTATAGTGGTAGATTTTTCGTTTATAAAATTGCAGTCTCAATTAATATAGCCACTTGCAGCAACATATCAAGGACACCAAGACAGAGCAGCAACATATATTTTTTGTAGTAGTAGAAAATATCTTGCAGCAGTAGACATAAATTCAAACAACAGAATCATGCGAGCAGAACATACACATAGAAAGATAAATCATGGTAATAATAATTATGTCTTTCCCCCAGTATGAAGATTTTAAAATTGACCTTCGATTGTGACAGAGGAAAAAAAAACGCGATGGTCCTTTTGCAAAGATTTCACTTATTTTATGTTTAGTTGAAGAATTCCCAGGAATGACAGTCCCGAGCTAGACTCATCCACAGAGAGAGTGAAGAGGACACCCCCGGATTGAAGAGGAGTTGTAGATGATTCCTGGTTGAAGTTGCAGTCCAAATGATTGAGAAGACTGTGGAGGATGTGAACAGTGGAGATCTACAAGAAGTGACCATCAAACATTAAGAAGACATAGTAAACCTTCTATGCATGCATTGTCCTATCTAGTTGGCTATTGTTGTGGCTGAGTTACCTATGCAGACCAATATGCATGGTTGATGTAATGTAAGGATACTTCTGTAATAAAAAATGGTTCAAGATATTTTGCATCCTTGCTCGGATGGGCAAGGCATTGAGGGTGGGGGAGATGTTGTAAGCATCTCTATACTTATGTTATCACCATACATCATGTATCATGTAATTGTCAATAACTTGATAAATGTGTAATTTAAAGTAAATAGGTGGCTGGAAGTGAGTACAACGTCTCAAACCACATATCTCATGTATAAATATACATTAAAGACTAATACAAAGGCAGATTGGAATTCCTTTCCCAATACTTATGTGTCTTGTGTATTCTAGTGCGTGTATGTTCTTGTTGTGATGTAAAGATGTAGTTTATTCGACTCTTCCAATTCTAGACTTACAACATCATGTCGCTAATTTGGTATGTGAAATTTCCATCTTCATATGGTCTCACCAACCTATTTTTCACTTGTGTGCATCACATCAAATAGTAGGCCACAATTTCTTCATTTCCTATGGGGGTAGTGATAGCAAAAACATCACCTACAACCAAAATCCAAAATATATATTAGTTAAATACGTTCAAGATTTCAATTTATAGATGAAATTGTTAATGATAGATGGACCTCATACCTTCCCTTACAAGATAAGAGACTCGATCATGATCAAGTGAAATGATGGCCTCTTCATCGTGCATCTCTTACCACACCGGAATTGGATGAGGTCCCTTTGGATTAAGAGGGACATATTTCATCATTTCACATATATTTTCTTTTCATAGTGATCAAGTCTACATCCATCAACACCAACACAAAACTAAAAAAACATGTGGTTTTTCTTGTCTCGATGGAAAAGATTCCCACCATGTCTTTGCTCCGCACTGAGTGTAATTCTCGTGTTCCTTCTACAACATTAAAATACCAAGGAATGTATATATTCACATCACCAAGTTCAATATTCCAGAAGAACCTACGCATAGGCCTTATAGATTCGTGACCTTCATGTCTTAAATGGGATTTGCAGTAGTTGACCACCTCTAGTGATGATTTGAGTTGATTTGCATCATGACTCATTTGGTATCTCCTAAGTGTTCGCTTCACACAAGCACCTGCACCATCATGCTCACCCTTTCCATGTTTTGTTTCAAAGTAGCTCCATGTATGTTGAACTTTTGTCTTCTTGTGTAGTCAACTCAACTAATAAAAAGTGTGTGCTAACCTAAACTACCCTGCACAACCATCTAACCATATCCAATGCTTCCTGAATGATATGCCATTTTTTTAAATGATTCATAAATCAGGTCAAAGCACTGTTGCACAAACAATGTGTCATACTCACGATCATCACTGATGTAAAAGTGATACTTCTTAATCACATCATGTGACTCGTCAGGTCTATCCCTACCATCAATGTTCAATTGTGCATGTCTATATAGAACATGTACTAATATGGACACTTCGTATGTGTGATAATACTCACTTTATATCTCTGTCTAAGGAGAAAATGTGTAATTCTCAGCAAATTCCACCACTGATAAGATTATTCTTGGCTAAAATACTTCACGAGAATGCTTAAATTTAGATGCTTGCCACATGGACCTGTGTGATCATTATATATATTTATAGATCTGGTTTTGAAACACCCCCATGAATTATGAAATAGGAATCTCATGCTCAACATAGTTGATCCTCTTAGGTGACAGAGTTGAAGAAAATGGTTGATTTCCCATGAAATACTCATAATTCTTCCATGTGATGGTGACATCTGACATCCCAGACTAGTTTCGATCAATAAGAAAGTTCCTATGGAACAATGCCAAATCACCACATCCAGTGCATCTTCTCCCACCTATACATTTTTCTTGTGATAAAACTCTTCTAGCTCCTTTCTACACAATATTGATGAAACAAAATCATGTATTGTAGGAGGAGGAGGGTCGTTGTGATAGCTATTCTTGTAAAACTCCCGGAAAGTGTCATAATGAAGATGAAATTCAACATGACATCAACAATAACATGTGTCACAGATTGTATTAGGCCTAATAAAACATGGCTTCAATTTCTGAAAAATCCTTATGGATATCTTCACATGGTGATTGATTTCCTGAAATTCCTCGAACAATGCAACTTCTATCATTTCTACAATGTGCTTAGCATGCTCCACATACTCACCTTTAGCTATTTGATGTTGTACAACATGCTTTCTATCTAGAATAGCATGGAATGGTTCTCCAAAAACTCTACCACAAATGCTCTGATTCCTGTTGTAAGCATATCTTGGTAGGGTTTCTTGGTGATAAGAGCCCAATAAGAAGATTCAACATTTTTATTCAGTCGAGCCCTAAATTTAGTATAATTGTGTAAGGTTTTTATTGAGACATGAAGCAATTTTAATATTATTTTTGACTTTTGTTGTCTTGATGTAATTGGTGCAACAATAACAATTGTAATTTCCCTATGCATAGATCAAACATTGAGTTTTCTTGATTTTCCAAACATAGTGAATGCCTTTGATATATTTCCAGTGACATTCATATGTGTCTTCTTTCTTTTAGCATCTTGGACACCCAAAATATTTGTGGCATGTTTTAGTTTCTTATGTTTGATCAACCCATGTAGTATCTAAGCTTGTGCAACAACTAAATGTTGTTTGAATGATGTTATTGGCATGGTCTCTAATAACGTGAGCAGGGAAAGGCTCCCCAAGGTGTTCTATTTTGCTTGCATCCAAGTTTTCTACAAATTGTCCACCCCTTTCCAAACCACTACAACTCCCTGTTACCTTGTCAACTTGAGAGGGGCCAATTTATACTTCCAATGGTTGATCAACTTGATAGGGTAAATCTTCTTCCTCCATTGGTTGATTAGCTTGACATGGCACATGTTGTTCCCTCTAGTGACAATTGATTATCTTGATAGGGCACATGTTCCTCTAGTGGTTGATCAAGTCCATAGGGCACATCTTGATCATCATCTAGTTGATTAGCTTGATGGGACACATCTTCTCCCTCATGTGGTTTTTCAATTTCCATCCCTACATAGTGGAATACAAAATATACTTGTAAGTCAAGTGAATCATCATCATAAGACAACTGAGTAGTAAATCTATACGTGTTTATTTAAGAAATCACCATAGGTGGAAGGTCATGATATGATTTGATAGTAGGAAACTAGGTCTAACAAAAGTTGACATGGAATAAGGGTTATAAGTTGAAACATGAAAAGAAAAGGGTTTAAATCTCAAGGAAATATGGGTTGAAGAAGAGTGTGCCAATAAAGGTATCGGTCCCTTTGTCAACAAAATGGGTGATTGAGAATATGATGAAAGGTAAAAGCATTCCTCCTCCGTTAACAAAAATCAATTTGGAAATCCTAATGTTCTAGTCACAAACCCTAGGGAAAAGTTAAATGAAAAACAAGTTAAGAACTGGAAACTAGGTATCAGAAGTTGACATGGATCGAGGGTTATAAGTTGAAACATGGAAATAAAATGGTTTCAACCTTAGGTAAATATGCATCAAAGAAGAGCGCACTAGTAAATGCATCATTCCTTTTGTCAATCAAAATGGTGATTCAGAATATGATGAAAATTAAAATTATTCCTCCTCACTCAACAAAAATCAATTGGAAACCCTAGGGTTCTAGCCACAAACCCTAGGGAAAATTTAAATGAAAAACAAGTTGACAGATAGCAACTAGATACCAGAAGTTGACATGGACCAAGGGTTATAAGTTGAAATTTGGAAATAAAATGGTTTCAATATTAGGGAAAGATGGATCGAAGAAGAGCGCACCAGTAAAGGTATCATTCCTTTTGTTAGTAAAAAGGGTGATTCAGAATATGATGAAATGTAAAAGCATTCCTCCTCACTCAACAAAAATCAATTTGGAAACCCTAGGGTTCTAGTCAGAAACCGTAGGGAAAATTAAAAAGGGTGATTCATAATATGATGAAAGGTAAAAGCATTCCTCCTCACTCAACAAAAATAAATTTGGAAACCTTAGGTTTCTAGTCACAAATCCTATGGAAAAGTTAAATGAAAAACAAGTTAACAGTTCGCAACTAGGTAACAAAAGTTGACATGGACCAAGGGTTATAAGTTGAAACATGGAAATAAAATGGTTTTGATCTCAAGGAAAGATGGATCGAAGAAGAGTGCACCAATAAAGGTATCGGTCCATGTGTCAATAAAAATAGTGATTCAGAATATGATTAAAGGTAAAAGCATCCTCCTCATTAAACAAAAATCAATTGGGAAACCCTAGGGTTCTAGTCACAAACCCTAGGGAAAATTTAAATGAAAAACCAGTTGATAGTTGGAAACTATGTCACAGAAGTTGACATGGACCAAGGGTTGTAAGCTGAAACATGGAAATAAAATGGTTTTGAACTCAATGAAATATGGGTCAAATAAGAGTGCGTCAGTAAAGGTATCGGTCCATATGTCAACAAAATGGGTGATGCAGAATATGGTGAAAGATAAAATATCCAACATGAATGAAAGGTAAAAAAAAATTCATGATAATGTGAATTGTATGTAGGAGGCACCTGAAGATGATATAATCCCTATGAAACATGTAACTAATGACAAGCATTATATTCTGAGAAATAAATTAGTTGGCAAGAAAGGAAATAAATCAACAACACCTGAGATTGTTGCATTTGTAAGAACACCTGAACACATACATTTTCTTTAGGAAAACCAAATGAATCACATACATAAGACAAAGCAAAAAATAAATGGTTAATTTTCTCTTTAATTCGAATGTTTGAAAAAATAAAAAAAAAACCGTTTATCTAAGGTTTTTCATATGAGAAAAATTCCTAAAAAGACCTAACACCCTTCCACTCAAGTAGTAACTGGACCTTGTGAATATTTTAGAATAGGGTGTTAGGGCCACATCATAAATGTCACTGGAGACACTTCCAGTAGCCAAAAACCCAACCAAGGTATGGAGAGGGTTATAATGGCCAAAACATACTAGGGCGATGTCCCGAAAGAGCTAGTGACACTTCCAGTAGCTTGACCAAGATCACCTCGCGTCTAATTGCTCCCGCACCTCAACCTATAGGGAAAGATGCCCTAATATTTAGCCACTATGTTACCTGCATCCAATGGGAATGGATGAATCTTTGCTTCTGGTTGTCATTTTTGGACCCAGAACCCCTACCATGTGTAGGGAGACAACATGAAGGTTTGTGATAATCTACCACTAGGCCTTACCCACTCCACGAGTTTCTCTCCATGTACCAGATTTGTCACTGGATGATGAGGGATTTTAAGCTCTATAAAATACAACATTTTATGTTTCATTATGAAAAACAACCATGACGACATGTGTGCTACCTATCGCCATGTTCTTAGCCTAAACTATAAATTATCTTGTGGCCCTTGTGAGGAATTGAGTGTGTTCAAGTTAAGAGCACTTTTATCAAGGCTTTGCTTCACTTAGGGTGTGCAACAAAATATAAGCTCAAATAAGTTAGGTACAAAGATTTCGGAAAGAGGATACCATTTATACAAAGTTTAAGTGAGCTTCGTGTGTGGGGTGAATGTGTGTGCAAGTGAAATTTTGAGCATAAAAAGTGTGAATTGATGTGTATATGTGGTGATCCTTTACAAATCCATTAATTAAACTATATGATGTTTGTTCCTTGCAAGAAAATAAATGATCTGTGGACGATGGGCAACTTACTTCTTTCCTAATTATACTATATGAGAATATGTTTATGTGCAAAATTTCCAAGTAAAATATAAGAAATTACTCTACTTGTAATGGTTAGTAAACGAAATTGGTTAGTAGTGATGGTGTGTGCAAGGTGAATCTAGTGCACATACAAAGTGTTTGAATTGCAAGTATGTGGTTATGTGGTTCATGATCCTTTAATACAATTCCCCTAATTACATTTTGCGATGTTTTTTCCTTGCAAGAAAATAAATGATGTGTGGATGATGGACCACTTACTTCTTTCCTAATTATATTATATGAGCATGTGTTTTTGTGCAAAATTACAAAGTAAAATATAAGCCTCAATTACTCTACTTGTAATGGTTAGTATAGAAAATTGGTTAGTAGTGATGGTGTGTCAAAGGTGAATCTAGTGCACATACAAAGTGTTTGAATTGCAAGTAGGTGTGAAATATGTATTATATAGTTATCATGTGTGGTTAAATATATTTCTATAAATGGTTAATAAAATACAATATTGTCAATTTTTTAAAAATTTAATTTGATAGATCATAAGAATATTGTCTCCATTTACTAAGTGAAGCATTTGACCTTTTTCAAAATTAGTTCTTCTTAGCAACAATATTTCGTTTCTTCAAGAGACTATATAAATCCTAAACTAAAAGTGAGTTCTACAACAAAGTGAAGCATTTCAGGACATTTTTCAAATTTACTTATTCTTAGCAACAATTTTTTATTTCTTCAAAAGAGTATATAAATCCCAAACTAAAAGTGATCCATATTTTAACAAAGAAAATGTTATATTTTTGTTCATATATATCATATACCAAACATTAAATTATTTAAATCCAATGTCAATTATTTGCAAGGTTGTTGAACTAAAGACCAATAGAAATTAAGTTTAAGTTCTTATATAGGAAACTTCTAGCTTTACAGATTTCAGAGGGAATTAATGCTTAAAGAACTTAATGATGTGGCGAATCTTTTGAATTTGAGAGAATGAGAGATTCTTGAAAAATCAAGCTAGTGATTACCAAATTGAAGGGACAAATCTATTTCATGAGATAAAACAAAATCTATATCTATAAATTCATACAAATTTAATCAACTATAAGATAAATTGTGACTGAAAAATCATACAATACATAAATACACACTCCATGATACAATAAGAATCATATTCAACTAATTTATAAGTATGTTAATATTTTAAAGCCTACTATACAAATTGAAATTAGTTGGAAAAAAGTTTCTTCATTAGAAGCACCATATCGTTTAACATTTTAAAAGGTGTAACTAAAATTACCATAAAACAAAAGTAAGAATATATTTCTTAAGGGAAGAACTTATCATACCTATAGATAATTTCACAATTCTAAATAAAAAGTGAAAGAAATGTGGGATGAGAAGGACAATGAAATTTTTGATAAGAAAACAAAAACAAATCAAGAGATAGGGGTTTTAGTGGATTTAGAGAACAAAGAAGATGCTTTAAGGTCGTATCAACAATGAATGTACATTTTTATCATTTGTGGTGAAGAGCGGCACAAATTATTTGAGTCTTTTCTTGGGAGAATGTACATGGAAATTTAATCACAACAATCAAGTAGGTCACAAGGAGGGGTAAGAGGATTTTAAAAACTATATGTTTCTATAGGGAACCTTTTTTTATGCATGTGCAAAGATGGATATCCGATGTCTTTTATGTTTTTAATTATTTCCATCAAATCTTGACAAAGTTTAAAATCACTGAACTTTTTTTTACTTTTTAACCATATTTTGAAATATATTTCATGATTACATATGTTGAGAAACAACTAGATGAATTTAATCAACATTATATTGCCACAGTCTAAGAAGATTAACATTGTAAACATTTCTAGCATATCATCAATACATGCATGCTAATTTATTTATTTTGCATTTATTACTTATGAATTTAATATTGATTAATCACATGATTCTTTCATGGATAATTATAGTTATATGCAATAATACACACATTTTTGTGCAAGCACGAATCTACAATACATTTTTTATGTCTTTAAAAAACTTGTTCTTTTCAAAAAAATATCATAACCTTCATGTGAGAATTGAAAGATGAAACTTGTGAGGTTTTCAAAGGTAGGGATCATCATTTAATAGGGATATTCTTTCTCTTTCTAGATCTTGCAACATTTTTTCTCTTTTAACTCCTACTTTGGATATCAAACATTATTAAAACTAATGCTTATAGGTTTTGGAGCACCTGTGTGATAACCATTTTTTCTTAATCCCACTTGTAAATAAATTGCCATGAATTGTAAATCATGTAAATAATATACGGAAATTATGTTTCAATGGTTTATTTCATTAAATCACATCCTTAGTTTTTTGGGTTATCTTAAACCATTAAAATTCAAAGGTGACTCATAACTTGCATGAATTCAAGTGGTTTCAAAAAATTCCAATAAACCATGCTTTCAAGTAGTTTTCAATAATTTGCATGGTTTCAAGTGGTTTTCAACAATTTGTATGGTTTCAAGTGGTTTTCTATAGTTGTTGTTACATCTAATTTTTTAACTACATGGTATTTCTTTCAATGCTTATTTTACCTTAGTTTTATTGTTTCATTCTCCATTTGTTTCTGGTTTTCAATCATATTTCTTAATGCATACAACATGGAGCAAGTAACATGAGAAGTGAGACAATTTGAATTACCTATATTTTCATGAACTTCTTGTTCTCTCAATGTCTAACGCCTTTTTCTCACCCTTTATCTAGCTTTCTCTTGTATTTCCTCTGTGGATGGAAACTTCTTTCCTTTTCTAGATCCAAATCTCCAATTTCCCATGTTTGTTGTGAATCTTTGTGAAATTTCCATGCTCTAATATTTCTCTATGAAAGAATGTTTGTTGTTTCTTTTGCACAATTGAATTTAGACACTAAACTTTTTGTTGACGATAGAGGCTCGATCGAGCCCTGATCCATATGGTTCACCATTAATAAAAGTTGGTAAAAGATAGTAAGCATTCTAGCGAGTTAGCTTTTTAATGGCTTGATCGAGCCTTTGAGCTCGATCAAGTCGCTGGTTAAACACGTATGTCACTCGATCGAGGTTTACTTTAATAGTCAGTTGAGAAATTTGAATTTTGAATTTAAGCACTCGATTGAGCATTTAAAGCGCTTGATCGAGCTCTTGAAGTCCTAAAAATTACAGGTTCAACACCTCTTCTGTAGATTTGTCTGCAACCCCAATTTGTACCCTGTCGGATTTAGGGAAGAATTTGTCCTTAAGTGGTGGAGTTGATCACGTTGGATTTGTGAAAGAATCCTCTATCTGATGGCATATGAATTTTACACTTTTGAATTCATATGATATTTTTCATATAATTTATTTTAAACATAACACTTGAATTTTTTTTGGATAGTTTCAAAGGGGATAAATAAAAAATCAATAGCATAAAATATATACAACAAAAAAATTTCAAAAAAAACTACTATCTTCATTTATGAGTCCTCTTCGAAAGGGTACTCTTCGTTTTTCAATTTATTTAAAGAGTTGAAAAAAAATTATGTGAACACATGTGTCTCCGAAATGTAATTGAAATATTACTTCGCAAACTTTGAAAAATAATAAAAAATATAATTTTACATTTAAAAATATTTTTTAATATGAAAAACACAACTATCTCTGTGTAGATCATGCTCATATATATATATATATATATATATATATATATATATATATATATATATATATATATATATATATATATATATATATATATATATATATATATATATATCTATATATATATATATATATATATATATATATATATATATATATATTGATATATATATTCTAAATTACAAATTTTAGACTAAGTTATTCTACGTGAACGCATACCTCTTAAGATGTGTGAAAATTTGCAAGGACATGAATTTCATTTAATGGAAAATTGACATATTATACGACATTCAATATTTTTGCAAAAAATATCATTAGGACAACAACATAATTCCCCAAAATTTTTCCTTTTACTCTGAACCAAAATTCACAGTGTTTATATGAATTCTGAGTGCTTCAATTCGATAAAAGAGGAAAAACTTGAAATTTCATTACCACATTTGGCCCAAAAGTGTAACCCATATTCATGATTTCACCCATTTATATTTACCAAACACACCTCAAAAATAATATTAAAAAATATAGCCTAGTGCGTTCGATAACTTGAACATTCTATACGGTGCGAAAAGGTTATACGTGTGCACCAATGCATAAGTTTGAGATGCACCACGATGAAAATGTATATATGTGAATCAAAAGAGGTGTTTCATATGTATGTACGTAGTGTCTCTAGTGTGGTTGTGTTTGATAACGCATCAGAGCAAGTGCATTGTTATTTTTTGGGTGCATCAGGGATTTTTATTTTTATTTTTATTGAATTTATGTTTCCTTATTTATAAATACATTTGTCATTTAATAAAAATAAATTATGTTTTATGTATGAGGCTGATGCATTTTATATGTTAATTATGTAGCAAAGACGTCAACAGAGGGAGAAGCAGCGGGAGCAAGAGCAAATGGTGGACCAATACAATGTGTCCTAACCATAGGAGGCCCAAGAGAGGGAGAGGGATTTATACCCTTTCCATATTAGCATAGTGACTCGAGCACTCTTGATGAATGTAGGCCTTCTTAAGTACTATGAGGAGGCTACATCCCTTAAGGAGCACTCTATCTTGTTGGCACATCTGATCCGCCAGCGAAGTGTCTAGAAGAGTGGTTTATGTGTTGGTCCTGAGGTGTGGTATAATCCCTCTAAGGAGGACATATATTTTATCACTGACCTATCCAAGAGAGGGGAGGATTTTCCCTAGTTCCCTAATGTCACCCATGGGGTTGCAACAGAGAGTTAGCTTGTCTACTCTTAGAGATATGTTGGGGCTCATGTAGTCCGTTGAGCATATTTTCAAGTGCGTGGTGAAGAACTACAGATCGCTTCTTTTGTTGCACAAGAGGTTAGGTGCCTCTCATTATTACTGACCACCATTATACACTATACTATTGATGGGAAGCACATTAGTTACCTTCTTTTGTATTATGTTGATTCTTTGATTCAGGCTCCATGATGTATCAGATGGTCTACCATTTGTTTGAGGCACCTTTTGTATGGCTTTAGATAGAATCATGTCATGTGATGATACATGGGAGGAAAAGCTTTCCTTTCACTTCAACATTTTTTTTGAGGTTTCCAGAGAGGAGGCCTACATTTGATTGTCAGCCACCTAGGCCAATGAATGAGGTATGAATATGAATGTGGGGATATATGATGCCCAAGTGGGGCTTGTCAGATCATGATGATGAGGGTGGTGATCATGTTTTTTGGTAGTACTACCCCGTGTGAATTTTTTTTCTTGTTTATGTGCTTAATGTATATGTTGATGTTGATGTGTATATTGTTAGGTCATGTTAGATATGTTCATTTAATGTGCTTGCAAATAGATGTGTATGTGATAGCGGTTATTTGAAATGAGATGTATATTAATTTGAGGATGTGTGTGGTGATGATGTTAGATTACAATGCTTGTGTTTTGTTAGATGTGATCACGATGATGATGCCCTGTTATATTATTAGATTTGTGTGCTAGCTAATGACATTTATATGTGTTAGAGGTGTATATAATTAGATTATGGTAGTGATTTTGAATGTGTATCTTAGATGATGTTTATGTTTGTTAGATGGTTATCATCATAATGTTTATTTTTATGAAATAATATTTATTATAGATTATGTATTGGTGAACTTATATCAAAATTTTATATATGAAATTACATGTAAAACAACCTAATTTAAATAAAATGCAAACATATTTTTATAACTTGCAAAGTTGTAGGGTTGAAATTATGATTGTAAAATTACGATAAATATTTTTCTATTGTTTAAATAGTTCATTCATATTCATTTTAACCTAATTAGTAAAATATATCAATTCTCACAAGGAAAAATTAATTAAAGGTAAAATAATTTACTTAGTTCTTAATAAGATGAAAATGTGTAAATCATTCAATTTTTAATATAAAATATTAATAATAATAAGTTATTCGAAAATACAATTTAACCAATGAAAAATTACACTATGGTCATTCTATATATAGAGATAGAAAACTAGTACTATAGATCCATTTTAGTCACATATTTATCAATAACTAAAAGAGATTAAATCTTTTGACATGTACATCTTTTTTCAAGTTCTACTTTCTAAAAAGAGATTTTCATATAATGAGATTTTAGGCTCTTGGTAGATATCTTGCTAAGATGGATTTATATTGGTTTATAAAATTCAATGTATTTTTATATTTAAAAAATTTAAGTCATATTTTTTTATAATTAATTTAGATTTAATATAATTAAAAAATTCTATTTTAATAAAATTTAATTCATTAATAGAGTTATGAAATTTTCAAGTAATTTAAATTTAATATTTATAGCAACTCTTACCAATTTAAATTAGAAATTTCTCTCTCTAAAGATGAGGATCAAGAAATGTAAAATAAGGATTGTGAAGTTACTTGTAGTTGGGGATTTTCTGAATTTTTTTCTAGTAATAAAGATATAACATTTTGGCGTTATTTTGATCATTTATTTTCCATTGTAATGGTTTAAATTTAACCCTTTTTAATAATAAATATGAGTTAAATAATACAAAAGTCATACTATATTAGATTTAAACTTTTGACAAATAATATATTTGATTATTTATTAATGAACAACTCAAGAAATATTATTTTTTCCACGTACTTATCACAAGATAGTCACTAAAAATCATGTTTTCACATTTCTCCTAGCCAATATTACATCATGTTCACAATGATAAAGACATGTCTACTTTAAATAATTTACTTATGAATACATAAAAATAGATATTTGATCTAAATAGGATTGAAAAATTCATCACCAAGTCTATTATAAAGTTAAAAAATTCCTATTAATCACCATCACATTATTTATCATTTAATTCTTAGCCATAAAATATTTATTAATTCAACTTTCATATATAATTACCAGTCAAAAGAAAGGTCAAAACTGTTCCATTATCCATGAAGAAAAAAATAAAACCTCTTATGCATCCATGTAAGCCCATTTGTTTTTCTTATGGTCCATGAAAAGATGTAATCAACATTTTATACATGGATAGGACCTCCTTTAATTTAAATATATTGAACATGACTTTACCTCTCATGTCAAGAATTTAATCTTAAATATGAATACCCAATTTTTTCATTGTCAAAGTCCTCATAGAGTTATCACTACATGATTTATATTGATTTTGAACTAAACAAGAAGAAAAAACATGTTAAAAGATTAATAAACCAACAAGCATCTAAATCGATAATAAATCTTCAATGTTGTTTCTGAATTTAGTCTTTTCTCATTTTGGTTATATTCTTTTCATTTTCCTGTTTGAGAAGGATTGTGATCTTGAATCCTTATTATCATAGATATTGTACACAATTGAAAATACTTAGTTTTAAGTGTAAAAAAGTTTCCACTACAAAAAAATGTTTAAGAATGTTTGTGAATCTTACCAATTATATAAAATGTCAACAAGACAAATAAAAAAACAACATAATTAGTGAAATAAAGAAAACAAAAACATACAAAAATAGTATAAATGATGAAATAATACAAGTACATATCACTGGTTGTTGTCTTAAGGGGGCCTGACCGAGGTTCAGAGTTGTTTGTGCAAACCAAAGAAACCCTAACTACTGGGCCTTTCGGCAACAACCTGCATAGCACAGGCTACAGTATCACCTGAAGCAGCATTGGGGGATGCTAGAACCAGGTTTGTGCATCTAGAGACTGTGTGATAAGTAATATGAAGCCCTTGTAGCTCAGATATTCCTTTGCGCAGATCTATAACCTTCTATGGTCCACTACTGCAACTATAATAAAACGGCTCTTAGACCTTTGCAAAGGTCTGTGATCAGACATTACAGACATAAAAGAGGTATAATATCCACTTTCGTGAAATAAATAGTAACCCTAGATCTGCCTGACCCTAGATATGCCTGCACATAGATCTACCTAATTCAACAGAAATCATAACAGATTTAACCATTATCTTCACGAAAATAGATTATTACTTAGTTCATGCATATATATTCAAGATTCAATAGATTCGAGCAACAATTATACTTCATTTCACATAAAATAGATCATTAAGCCATAATGTATAACTTGAACAGAAATAAGAATAATACAGAAAGGCAAGATATTTGTTCCAAAATTAGTCTTTATTAGGTTTAGCATTCAATTTACAGACTCTTCCACCCTGCACACTTAGCTGTAGGGGCCCACGCACTCAGCTACGGACTTGCTAAGGTCTCCACGCACTGAGCTACAGGAGCCTTCCCCTTTTGCCTAAGTACTAGAAACAAAGCTTTCCTGCCTTAGCACTTGCCCAAAATAATAATCTTCTATCTTCATTTTTCTCTCTAGACTCGCTATGACTCAAATGTATATAACAATTTTGCTTACAATACCATGGCACGCGGCCTATGGGTGAGTCTCAAAATTAACCTATCACTTACCCAAACAAGGGGTTAAATCCCCTTTGACTCCTACTTAGCTGCGCGCTCTGCTTCCACATTTCACAGAGACTTTACATTCTTTACAAAATTCTTCTCAAAAATTGATTAAACTAACCCAAAATTGACCCTGGGGACCCTATCCCAACACACTCTGTTGTCATCATCTTGCTTGGCACGATAACATTGTTGTTCTCAAAAATATGTTTTGATCTAGGGTCGTGTCTTAATATGAACCACCAATCCTTATCCAACACATATAGGTAAAAAAACACCTGGTTGCAATGTTTTGGACAACATAAGACTCCCTAGCTTCATGCCACATCTTTCTAGAGTTGACAGATATCAGCCCACTATCACGATATTCCTTTACATTATTCCGATCAAAGGTGTCCCACCACTTTCACCTAAAAATAACACATTGGAACAAAGAGAAGTCCACTTGAATGATCTCTTGTATCTTTCCAACGTAACCTAATGTCCTCTACATTAGGTTTTGATTGGTGGCTAGAACAACTAGATTGGTCGAACTCGACTTCCACTCCACAATATTGTGTCATGCATCCATCATCAACATCCTTTGTGTGAAAATGATGTCCATATTCCCACATAGAATGCAACAAATGCACCTTTAAAAAGGTGAAAAATCCACATTGTCATGCATCTAATAACCCAAACATAATTAAAAATATAAAATATATATAGATGTTACAATTAAAAGGTGCAGTATCAAGTTAAAAAAGTACAGAAATAGATTATTACCAAGTCGTTGCACCTAATCCCTATGTTTAGCTGTTGAGCCTCAGACCTGCACTCCTTTTCACATCCTCTCAGCCTCCTTTTCCATTCATTTCCTTCCTTTATCACTCATTTCCTTCATCAATTTGCTTAAAACATTGTATTATAGGACTTTTACATGGGTTATTAATTATGCTAATGACTGTGTTGTTGGATTAGAATTTTGGTTCAAAACCTGCAGTTTCCGCAGCTGATCCCAGTTTCCGCAGCTGTTTTCTTAAACGACATGATCCAGGTGTCCTCCGGTCAGAAGGGCCACATGGGCAAGTACGTGGCACTAAGGACATGGTGTGTGTCCTTCCAGCTCAGCCATAACAGTCGTAAAGACCCATGGTCAACGAGGGGGCAACTTCGGTCAAACGAAGGTGATTGACGGTGGCACGGCTCTGCGTGTTCGGTTTAGAGCACATGAAGCACAGCTGGCCTCTTCCTCAACCACGCAGGTGATGGGGAACATGAATCCAACCAGAGATTTAATACCCACCTCGACCGTTGCCTAAATCCGTGGACTGTGCTAGATTATGTGTTCTTCACACAGCTGTTAGAATAGCGTAGTTTGTGATTAAGTTAGTTTGGTTTTTCTGCTATAAATAAAGCGTATTTGAACGCTTATTAGCTAGCTGTTGTTATGTAATATTGAACCCCACTGTAACTTTTACTTTTGCTACGTAATATATGAGAAGATTGTTCTCCATTTGAGCGTTTAAGTGATCTATTGAGCTGGCTGGAGTAGGCAGAGGGCCCCTGTTTACTTAAGGCCTGTACAGTGCTTTTAATTTTATGCATCTCTTCTTATCAGCTTTTGTATAATAGTTGTACAGAATGATTTTGCTTACTAATTTTTGATCATGTACAATAGCTGTATATAACTTTGAATTCTGTCCATTTATATTTCTGCATTTTTCCATGACTGATTAGTGTGTTTTTGCAGTTTGCTTAGGTGCCCGGGACAGTTTCTTTTCTTTCTTTTTCACAGCTAGTGATACTTGTGATCATCTTGTCTAATGATGCTGACCTTCTTTGTTTGCAGCCTTTATTTCTTTGTTATCATTTCTTTAAGTTGCATAATTGTTTACTAATCAAGTTGTTTACTTGTTGATGGTCTCTTCTTTATAATTCAATATCTTTATCGAAGACCAAAATATCACTAACACAGCTTGGTTATTTTGTTTAAGACTCACGTTGCTAATTCACTCATAACTCTTTCTTATATGATCAATCCATCTAAAGGCAGAAAGGTTAAGGGAAAATTAAGTAGTGTGATTTGTCACTTAGATTGTACATTGCTTGAGATTTCATTAAAGAACTAAAGTAGTTGCTATTGTTTTAAGTTAATGTAGATGTCATTTTCAAATTCATTTTCTTGCAGCAACATAGACACTGGGCCAAGATCATTAGTCTTTCATTTGATGCTTTCATTTTTCCTTTAAGAGTAATTTCATTTCAGTTGATGTTCAAAGCTTTCTCGTAGATTACTTTTTGAGCTTCAAGAAATCATCTAGAACTCATCACAATCACACACACCTCACTCACTTTATTTTCATTTCCATCACATCACTGTAGGAGAAATAGACTTGAAAACAAACTTAAAAAGTTAAAAAACGACAAAAACTTAAGAAATAGTTGCCTAAGTACATACAATACACATCACTTCATCAGCTTACGAGCCCCGGGTTGACATTTAAAAGTTTCAATTTAGACTTCACTAAATTGACCAAACATTAGCGCATCCTCTTTAGTGTGCAGGTAATGACCAGATGCACTATATTTCTCTCAGACTTGATCAACAACCCAACTATTAGGGAATGTTGTTGGCATATTTTATTTTAAATGATCATGATACAGCACACTTCTACCATTCAACCATTTAAATTATTTCTTGTCACTATCCCATTTCCTCCTCTTTT
Organism: Pinus tabuliformis; assembly: GCA_031772625.1. Classification (NCBI taxonomy): domain Eukaryota; kingdom Viridiplantae; phylum Streptophyta; class Pinopsida; order Pinales; family Pinaceae; genus Pinus; species Pinus tabuliformis. Next base: position 461,103,475 of record CM062819.1, on the reverse strand, counting down.
GATTGTTCAATGCAACCCATGGTTGTGTTGCAATTGTATCCCCTAAGTGATCATCCGTACAAACCTCTATTTGATTGCCTCCATTTCCAACTTGTAACGAATAAATATTATTGTTGTATTCATTCCTAATTGGTGAATATGGACATAGTTGGAATTGGATAGGTGTTTGATTCAACCATTCTTTGTATGCTTCCTCTCTGATTCTTTCTCTTAATGCAACCTTCTCTCAAGTTGACATCATAGTGGGGTGTACCGGAAGATGGTAGGTGGATCGCTTATCATCATTGGAATCCCAATTTCAAAAAATATTGAACGTCATTAGTACAATAGCAATGATATTAGTAAGTACGTCAATGCAATTGGTTTGTTGAAATTACATAATACCAAACAATTATTACCATCATTGATCCAGGATTATTGTTGGAAGATGCAATGTTCCAATTGGCAGGGTGAAGAGGTTGTCCATTTTCATCTACCAATTGTTTGCAATATGTTGCTCCTGATAAGAGTTTCCGACGTTTTGGAAATGGAGGAATATTGTATGCATCTGAACTCAATTCTAAATCAACATCCTAGAAATTTGGATACATATTTGTTCAAATTGATGTGGATTAAAAAAAATTCAATCAAATAATTGAAATATAAATAAAATATGAACTTACTAGAGATAGAAAGGGAGAACTCTATGAAGGACTTTGATCAACAATATGGAACAAGCTGGGATTTAAAGAATTGACCATTTGATATTATTGAGATTTTATCTGTACATTTGAGAAAAATCAAAAATAAAATTTTGTGCAAATATCTAAAATTAATTTCGAGAACCATATAACCACAATCTGAATTTAAATATAGTTGTTAAACAATTTTTCAAGAATAAGGCCACTTTAAGTGGAAAATGTATACTATGAACTATTGTAATTCATGTGGATGCATCTTAAAGGATAATTTGAGATTAATATACCATTTTATGTGAAAATAAAATTTCAGATATCTTTTAAACCCTACCAGTGCACTTATAAGAACATATTGCACCAATGTGCTTAAATCATAACAACATCGGGGCGTTCAAATAATACCCGCACCATTTTCCAGCATTTCAAAAATATAGAATATGTTATCATATCGGTGCTCTTGTAGAAAATCACATCGATGCATTTAAATAAAAACAACACTGGTATGCACTTGTCTCTGGTATTTTGAAAATAAAAATGAATTCTACCATGTCGGTGATCCCAATATTTTACTTCAAGGATGCATACAAAATTTCAGTTGAAAGAGCATGTAACCAAGTGAATCATACACATAAAATAAGTGTAAATCAAAAGTAACCATGATAACAAAGGCACACAAACAAGTTGATAACAGAGTTCACCAAGTGTGGGCTATGTCTTCGGGCCCTACTCAATGTGGGAAGGCCTCTTTCATTAATTGGCAGCGAAATCAAATTACATGCAATTACAAAATGACACCTTATACCCCCACTTTTGGGGATGGCCTGAAAATATGGACCTTAGTTGAAGAAACATACTGTACGGTTGAATTCTTGTGAAAAATTATGAAAAACGAATATAAATTCAGTCATGTTCTGTGCTGATGACCTCAAGGACTCTAAGGAATATTTTAGATTCCCTACAAGATTCCTTGTGGGAATATTCCCTAAGATTCCAAAAGAAGCTTTCTTGAAAATCACTCCTAGGTGGGGTGCATATTTGGCAATGGGCTCCCGCGGTCTTTCTCATCTTTTGACTGCTCCATGTGTAATTTGCTCAGAGAACCATGAGACCAAGGATTGTCCTTCAATTCCTGGGCTCAAAGCTGTTTTTCAAGAAGATCCAAATACACTCGAATCTCTCTGTTTTGTTGCAAGGAGACCTTGGCAAGGGCAACAAAATCAACGGTTTAACAACTCTATGAATTTTCAACCCCAACCAAATTGGAATCCTTGGCAACAACCTTCGTCCCAACCTCAAAATCCTTTTCAATCATGGATACAAGGTATGCAAAATCCTTATGGGAGATTTGCTCAATTCTATCAATATCCTCCATCTTTTCAAAACCAGAAAGTTCCACAACTTCCAAATCAAAGTCCACAACTATCATTGCCATTTCCTCAACAACAACAACCTTCTCAACAGAATCAAAGTTCTCAACTCTTGCCTAAGTCAAACCAACTTCCTTCTCAGCCATTGCCAAACCCCAATAATAAAAACCCTCAAAATGCTTACATGATGGAAGGTCAACCATTCCCTACCTATATGATTGTTCCTCTCAATGAAGTACAACTCAGATCAGGTAGAATCCTAGATCAACCTTCTATAAATGTTCAACAGCCAAGCATTTCTGAGGAAGAGTCTCTTAAAGCCAATAAGGGTTCTGAAGCATCTCTTCAAAACCCAAACACTCAAAAAGAAAAAGAAAAAGAGTCAACCCCCACAACTCCCATAGTTGAGCAACCTACATCTCTATCCACACCTCCTTTTCCTGAAAGATTACAAATTGATAAAGGAGTGGAAAAACAAATTTGGTTGCCTAACTATAATTTTCTAGATGAATTGAAAAATGTCTGTATCAAGATTCCCTTGTTACAAGCCATTAAGGAAATTCCTATTCTAGCAAAAACAATAAAGGAGTTGAGCCTTAAAAGACCAGGAAGGAAACCAAGAGATACCAGAAGGATCCACCTGGTAGGAAAAATTGCAGACATCATGATGGGAAGGATTACTATGCAGAAATATGTAGACCCCGGTAGTCCAATTGTCAAAACACATATCAATGGGGTAGAAATACCAAATACTTTGATTGATTTAGGGGCTGCTATCAACATCATGAGTAGACAGACTATGGAACAACTAAAACTTCCTAATCTTCTTTTTACACCCACCTTGTTGCAACTTGCAGATCGATCCATTATCAAACCAGATGGTGTATTAGAAGACATTCCAGTCTCCTTAGATTCTTGGGAATATCTAGTGGATTTTATGATTTTAACTCCCAAGAGTAATCTAGGAGGACATCCTCTTATTTTAGGAAGACCTTGGCTAGCCACAGCTGATGCTTTCATAAGTTGTAGGTCTGGGGACATGTACATTTCTGATGGTAATTCAACAAAGAAGTTCAATCTGTATCCTCCAGCAAAAGCAATCACAGAAATAGGAGATAATGAGTGGGTTGATGATGAAGATACTATACAACCTGTCTTTACCATTTCTGAGATTAGTGAAGATAGTCAAATTCTGAATACATTAGAAAATTTCGAACCATCTTCAGAATATGACTCCACACAATTTCAGTTGGATTCTGACATAGAGTATCTTTCATCTAGACAAATGTCTCTTTTCTCTATGGAAGAGTTTGGTAGTTCTGCCATTGAGATCTTTCCAGGAAAAACACTAAACATCAATAGAAACTTGGAAAAATCACAACAGGAAGAGCTAACCAAAGTCTTGCAAAGACATTCTACTGCATTTGCATGGGAGTATACCGATATGAAAGGTATTGATCCTAAGACTAGCATTCATCACATCTACATTGAGGAAAACAGTAGACCAATCAGACAACCTCAGAGAAGGATGAATCCAAATCTTAGGGAGATAGTGAAAGAAGAGCTCCAAAAGTTACTTAATGTAAACTTCATTTACCCTATTTCAGATAGCCGGTGGGTTTCCCCTTTGGTTATAGTACCTAAAAAGAATGGTAAATGGAGGGTTTGCATTGATTACAGAGAATTGAACAAAGCAACCTTGAAGGACCACTTTCCTTTACCCTTTATTGATCAAGTATTAGATACTTTAGCAGGCAAAAAGTATTTCTCATTTTTGGATGGTTTTAGTGGTTACAATCAAATTCAGGTAGCACCTGAAGATCAAGATAAAACCACATTTACCTGTCCATGGGGGACTTTTGCTTACCGAGTACTTCCCTTTGGATTATGTAATGCACCCGCAACATTTCAAAGGGCAGTATTAGGAATCTTTTCCGATCTAATTCATGATTGTGTAGAGGTCTATATGGATGATTTTACAGTTTATGGTAACTCATTTGAAGAAGCATTAGAAAATTTGGAAAAAGTCCTCATTAGATGTAAAGAAACAAATCTTTCATTAAGTCATGAAAAATGTTTTATGATGTTTACTGAAGGGATTGTTTTAGGACATCATATTTCAGGAGATGGAATCAAAGTTGATAGATCAAAAGTCGAAGTCATCTCCAAGTTACCTATTCCAAATTGTCAAAGGGATGTTAGAAGTTTTCTTGGGTTTACTGGGTATTATAGAAGATTTATTGAAAACTTCACCAAGATAGCATCTCCACTCTTCAAATTACTTACCAAAGACTGTGAATTCAAGTGGGATCCCGACTGTCAATCTGCATTTGAAACTTTAAAAACTAGAATATCTGAAGCACCCATTTTGAGGGGGCCAAATTGGAAACTCCCTTTCCACATTTCTACAGATGCTTCAGATACAGCTCTAGGAGCTGTGTTGGGTCAAAAGGATTTAGTTCCTTATGCTATTTATTACACCAGTAAAAATTTGACTCCCACTGAGTTAAATTATACTGTGACTGAAAAAGAATTCTTAGCCGTTGTTCATGCAATCAACAAGTTTAGACATTATATAACCGGCTATGAAACCTTTGTCCATACTGATCATTCTGCAATTAGATATCTTATGAACAAACCTATTACTAATGGCAGAGTTACAAGATGGCTTTTACTTTTACAAGAATTCAATATTACTGTGTTAGATAGACCAGGGAAACAAAACACAGTAGCTGATTTCTTGTCTAGAATCCAAAACACTAACGAAGATTCTCCTGTAGAGGATAAGTTTCCAGATGAATACTTGTTTGCAGTAACTACTAAAACCCCTTGGTATGCAGATATTGCTAATTATTTAGTTACAGGGAAGCTTCCTCCACACTTATTTCCTAATGAGAAAAGGAAAATCATTCAGGAGAGTTCACATTATTCATGGATTTCTAATGAATTGTTCAAAACAGGGCCAGATTGTATGATCAGAAGATGTGTTCGGGAAGATGAAATGCCTGACATCCTTAAGGCATGTCATGATGAACCGTGCGGCGGACACTTTGCTGACAAGAGGACGGCCTATAAAATCCTTTCTTTAGGATATTATTGGCCTTCTCTCTTCAAAGATGCAAAGCAATATGTTAGAAGGTGTGACAGCTGCCAAAGAGTTGGGAGACCAACTCCTTCAAATGAAATGCCACTACAGCCACAGGTATGCATCGAACCCTTTGAGAAATGGGCTCTAGATTTCGTTGGACCTATTAATCCACCATCTAAGCAAAAGAAGTATATATTGGTTTGCACTGATTATGTTACTAAGTGGGTAGAAGCCAAGGCATTGCCTTCTGCCACTGAAAATTCAGTTGTTCAATTTCTTTTTGAGGATATTTTTACTCGTTTTGGTGTCCCAAGAGAAATTGTGACAGATCAGGGAAGTCAATTTACATCTAAATTGATGGAAAAGCTGATGGAGGAATACAAAATCAAGCACAGAACATCTACTCCATACCATCCGCAAGCAAATGGTTAAGTGGAATCTACAAATAAAGTTCTTGAAAGCATCATCACCAAGACTGTTAATCTCCACAGAAGAGATTGGGCAGAAAGGCTTCCTAAAGCCTTATGGGCCTATAGAACTACATGGAGGAACACAACAGGACATTCTCCCTATGAACTTGTTTATGGGAAAGAAGTCCTGCTCCCCATTGAGTTCCAAGTCAAGACCTTCAAGATGGCAGTTCAATTGGGGATGAACCTATCAGAAGCCCAAAAGCACAGAATGGACCAGCTAAATGAGCTAGATGAAATAAGACAAGATGCAATTTTAAGGACTGATCTAGTTCAGCACCAAAGAACTAAGTGGCATGATCGACACATCAAAGAAAGAAAGTTTCAGAAGGGAGATTGGGCACTATTGTTTGACTCCAAGTTTAAGGACTTCAAGGGAAAATTTCAAACTCATTGGCTTGGACCATATGAGATTGATGAAGTCTTTAACAATGGAGCAGTTCGAGTAAAGACCATTGATGAGCTTCAGACTCCTCTCATTGTGAATGGCCACCGATTGAAAATCTACCACAAGCCACTCTCAAAGGAGGAGTTTGTTAAAATGTTCCAAGAAGATTCTGCAATGAGGCTGGTGGAGAAGAATCCTTCTCCTCCATCAGCCTAGTCTTTGTTTCTTTCAGTTGAAAAAAAGAAAAAAAGAAAAAGAAAAAAAAAAGAGGTCTCTTGTATAAGCCTGAAAAGCCAATCTTGGATTGGCGGTCTTATGCAGAAAAAATAAGGTGAAAATCAGGGGCACCTAACACTTTATATTTTCCAAATAAAAAAATCTCTCTCTCTCTTTCCATCTCATTTACCATTTCATTCCACTTCATCTCCATTCCATTTCATTTTCATTCCACTTCATCTCCATTCCATTTCCATTCCACTTCATTTTCATTTCATTTCATTCATCTCACTCCATTTCATCAATAAAAGTCCCTCTCAGGACTATTTCATTTAGCAAGTCTTCTCTAACTACTTTTTGTATAGACAGAAGGGTGTTGTTTCAGTTTCTACAGCTGAGAACTGTTTCCGCAGCTCGCACCAGTTTCCGCAGCTCGCACCAAATTCCGCAGCCAGCTCACTCTGTCTCCACAGCAGCAATACTCTGTTTTCAAAAAAATCACAGTCAGAGGGCAACAAGGATGGAAGGCACCTGAAGGATCAAAAGGCAATCATGGATCAACAACCTTAATCAACAGATGGTAAACCCATAAAGGTATGATCAAAATTTTTCTCCAAACAACCATTTGAATGTCATGTTGTGCATAATTATTAATCGTGGACAGAGTCACTAAATGCAATGATTAAGCAAAGATCATCCCATTTCTCCGCCGTAATCATCCTTCATCCACCTCAGATCCTCATAACGGTCTCATAATCACCCTTAGTTTAAACTCAAATCGAGACTGCGCTTTCATTAATTAGCCGTACAGAGAAGAAGAGACCTATCGTACTACGTCTCTTCTCCACTACGATCTCCGCAGCCAAAAACTGAAACGTGTATGAAAGCCGTCCGACTCCAAGGGATCTGGCCGTTATCTCATTCCCTTATCACTCTGTTTTCGCACGCATTCGAACTCATTCCCGTGCTTGTCTTCCACTCTTTACCTTCACACCATTTCCGCTCTCATTTTTGCTGTAAAATCCACGGCTTCGTTTCAAACCCCGCAGCTCTCCACGTCTCTGTTTTAAACCCCGCAGCTCTGTTTCAAGCTCCACAGTTTCGTTTTCAAACTGTATTACCTCGCATTACAGTGCGGCTATTTCACTTCCAGCCGTAGTCTATCTGTCTCTCCCGTGAAGCATCCTCCTTGAGTATCCATATACAGTCAAAACTTCAGCCGAAGTTGAGATGGGGAAATTGCTTCGAGCTGAGCCTGAAGGTTCAAAGTATCTAGAAGGATACCCACAGACAAAAGAAGCGTTAAAAAAGGAAAAATGGCTGAAGTTCATTCAGAAATTCAAAGGATATGATAAGGAGGTAACAAAAACGTTTGCTCGTTCATTCAATGGAAGTACTGTGGAAATAGGAGATCTGAAATTCACAGTCACAGAAAACTCTATAGCAACAGCAACTAATTTACCTGTGGTGGGAGACCGATGGTTCAAGAACAGAGGGGTTGAAGATCAAGAATGGAAAAATATGCTCAAGAATCCAGGTATGGACACTTCAGTTTTCACCAAAGGAATACCTGTACATGTTATAAAAGAAGAATGGACTGCATTGTTGTTATTAGTTCAAAAGTTTATAACATGTGAAGGCCGCTTTGGCACTATGTATATGTACCATGCTAGAATTATGATGAACTTCATGGAGGGCCATGCCATCAATTTGCCCTATTTTCTGTTAAGAAGCCTAACAAAGATGAGTTTTAGTGTCCAAAAGAATATAGGCAATATTGAACCTCACTTGTATCATCATGGGTTCATTAAAATTCTTATAGAAGACCAATTGAAAAACAAAAATGATACATGGGAAAAGTTTTTAGTCAAGAATCATTTTCAAGAGACAACTGAAGCTTCCGCTAGCAGCTCTCCTAGAGTCCCAAAAAGAAGTAGAAGAAAGAAAAAGGATGTTGTAGCCCAAAATCCTCCCATTATAGAAACTCAGGAGACTACTCAAGAGGAAGAAGTGAAGAGAGAGAAAACTAAGAAACAGAAAAAGGATAAAGGGAAAGCAGTTGTCCAAGAATCATATTTATCCCCTGAACCTTCAATAGAAGAGGACTATCAAACCTTGGCTGATAGACTAGTAGAACTCCAAGCTACTGCCCTCTCAAAGAAGAAACAAAAAGAAAAACAAAGTAGTCAGCAAAAGAGTACTAGTGTACAAGTGAGAAGGAGCAGTAGACTTATAGAAAACAAGAGTGTGACTAAAGAAAAGTAGTCACATTTCATTGATTTGGGCACACCTGAAAAGACTCCAATCCAGCTAGATATTGAGCCAAGTCCTCCACGAGAAGAAAGTCCCTTCCAGCAAGAAAGAGAAAGCAGCCTTCAAGAATTTGAATTTAGGCCAAGACAAACACCTGACATTGACCCTGACCAGCAGGAAGCATATAATTATTTGGAGACCTTGGAGCAATCTGTTGTCGGTCCAAGCACAACATTGCCTCTTGAGGAACAAGTCCACTCTCTAAAACAAGAGGTATTTGAGCTAGAAATTTTGAACTGGCATATTAGACAGGAGAATGAAGCATTGAAAGAACAAAGCAAGGTGGACAAGATTGTCCATGACAACACCATGCTTCACCTTGGGCTCTGGCAGAAGAAGAACAAGAAATTGAAGAGAAAATGCAAGAAACTGAGCAGGGTCTTGATCAATTTGAAATTCAAGTGTTTAGTTAGAAAACCAAGGACAATTTTGGCAACAAGGAGAAAGAGGAGAAGGCTGGATGTTTTGGCAGAAGCATCTGAGCACATGGACTGAAAAACACTAACAAAGTTTTGGTTGCATGAGGACATGCAATATCCTCACAGTGGGGGTATGTTGAGCCTCATACCTGCACTCCTTTTCACATCCTCTCAGCCTCCTTTTTCATTCATTTCCTTCCTTTATCACTCATTTCCTTCATCAATTTGCTTAAAACATTGTATTATAGGACTTTTACATGGGTTATTAATTATGCTAATGACTGTGTTGTTGGATTAGAATTTTGGTTCAAAACTTGCAGTTTCCTCAGCTGATCCCAGTTTCCGCAGCTGTTTTCTTAAACGGCATGATCCAGGTGTCCTCCGGTCGGAAGGGCCACATGGGCAAGTACGTGGCACTAAGGACATGGTGTGTGTCCTTCCAGCTCAGCCATAACAGTCGTAAACACCCATGGTCAACGAGGGGGCAACTTCGGTCAAACGAAGGTGATTGACGGTGGCACGGCTCTGGGTGTTCGGTTTAGAGCACGTGAAGCACAGCTGGCCTCTTCCTCAACCACGCAGGTGATGGGGAACACGAATCCAACCAGAGATTTAATACCCACCTCGACTGTTGCCTAAATCTGTGGACTGTGCTAGATTACGTGTTCTTCACACAGCTGTTAGAATAGCGTAGTTTGTGATTAAGTTAGTTTGGTTTTTCTGCTATAAATAAAGCGTATTTGAACGCTTATTAGCTAGCTGCTGTTATGTAATATTGAACCCCCCTGTAACTTTTACTTTTGCTACGTAATATATGAGAAGACTGTTCTCCATTTGAGCGTTTAAGTGATCTATTGAGCTCGCTGGAGTAGGCAGAGGGCCCATGTTTACTTAAGGCCTGTACAGTGCTTTTCATTTTATGCATTTCTTCTCATCAGCTTTTGTATAATAGTTGTACAGAATGCTTTTGCTTACTACGTTTTGATCATGTACAATAGCTGTATATAACTTTGAATTCTGTCCATTTATATTTCTGCATTTTTCCATGACTGATCAGTGTGTTTTTGCAGTTTGCTTAGGTGCCCGGGACAGTTTCTTTTCTTTCTTTTTCACAGCTAGTGATACTTGTGATCATCTTGTCTAATGATGCTGACCTTCTTTGTTTGCAGCCTTTATTTCTTTGTTATCATTTCTTTAAGTTGCATAATTGTTTACTAATCAAGTTGTTTACTTGTTGATGGTCTCTTCTTTATAATTCAATATCTTTATCGAAGACCAAAATATCACTAACACAACTTGGTTATTTTGTTTAAGACTCACGTTGCTAATTCACTCATAACTCTTTCTTATATGATCAATCCATCTAAAGGCAGAAAGGTTAAGGGAAAATTAAGTAGTGTGATTTGTCACTTAGATTGTACATTGCTTGAGATTTCATTAAAGAACTAAAGTAGTTGCTATTGTTTTAAGTTAATGTAGATGTCATTTTCAAATTCATTTTCTTGCAGCAACATAGACACTGGGCCAAGATCATTAGTCTTTCATTTGATGCTTTCATTTTTCCTTTAAGAGTAATTTCATTTCAGTTGATGTTCAAAGCTTTCTCGTATATTACTTTTTGAGCTTTAAGAAATCATCTAGAACTCATCACAATCACACACACCTCACTCACTTTATTTTCATTTCCATCACATCACTGTAGGAGAAATAGACTTGAAAACAAACTTAAAAAGTTAAAAAACGACAAAAACTTAAGAAATAGTTGCCTAAGTACATACAGTACACATCACTTCATCAGCTTACGAGCCCCGGGTTGACATTTAAAAGTTGCAATTTAGACTTCACTAAATTGACCAAACATTAGCGCATCCTCTTTAGTGTGCAGGTAATGACCAGATGCACTATATTTCTCTCAGACTTGATCAACAACCAAACTATTAGGGCATGTTGTTGGCATACTTTATTTTAAATGATCATGATAAGGCACACTTCTACCATTCAACCATTTAAATTATTTCTTGTCACTATCCCATTTCCTCCTCTTTTGATTGTTCAATGCAACCCATGGTTGTGTTGCAATTGTATCCCCTAAGTGATCATCCGTACAAACCTCTATTTGATTGCCTCCATTTCCAACTTGTAACGAATAAATATTATTGTTGTATTCATTCCTAATTGGTGAATATGGACATAGTTGGAATTGGATAGGTGTTTGATTCAACCATTCTTTGTATGCTTCCTCTCTAATTCTTTCTCTTAGTGCAACCTTCTCTCAAGTTGACATCATAGTGGGGTGTACCGGAAGATGGTAGGTGGATCGCTTATCATCACTGGAATCCCAATTTCAAAAAATATTGAACGTCATTAGTACAATAGCAATGATATTAGTAAGTACGTCAATGCAATTGGTTTGTTGAAATTACATAATACCAAACAATTATTACCATCATTGATCCAGGATTATTGTTGGAAGATGCAATGTTCCAATTGGCAGGGTGAAGAGGTTGTCCATTTTCATCTACCAATTGTTTGCAATATGTTGCTCCTGATAAGAGTTTCCGACGTTTTGGAAATGGAGGAATATTGTATGCATCTGAACTCAATTCTAAATCAACATCCTAGAAATTTGGATACATATTTGTTCAAATTGATGTGGATTAAAAAAAATTCAATCAAATAATTGAAATATAAATAAAATATGAACTTACTAGAGATAGAAAGGGAGAACTCTATGAAGGACTTTGATCAACAATATGGAACAAGCTGGAATTTAAAGAATTGACCATTTGATATTATTGAGATTTTATCTGTACATTTGAGAAAAATCAAAAATAAAATTTTGTGCAAATATCTAAAATTAATTTCGAGAACCATATAACCACAATCTGAATTTAAATATAGTTGTTAAACAATTTTTCAAGAATAAGGCCACTTTAAGTGGAAAATGTATACTATGAACTATTGTAATTCATGTGGATGCATCTTAAAGGATAATTTGAGATTAATATACCATTTTATGTGAAAATAAAATTTCAGATAACTTTTAAACCCTACCAGTGCACTTATAAGAACATATTGCACCAATGTGCTTAAATCATAACAACATCGGGGCGTTCAAATAATACCCGCACCATTTTCCAGCATTTCAAAAATATAGAATATGTTATCATATCGGTGCTCTTGTAGAAAATCATATCGATGCATTTAAATAAAAACAACACTGGTATGCACTTGTCTCTGGTATTTTGAAAATAAAAACAAATTCTACCATGTCGGTGATCCTAATATTTTACTTCAAGGATGCATACAAAATTTCAGTTGAAAGAGCATGTAACCAAGTGAATCATACACATAAAATAAGTGTAAATCAAAAGTAACCATGATAACAAAGGCACACAAACAAGTTGATAACAGAGTTCACCAAGTGTGGGCTATGTCTTCGGGCCCTACTCAATGTGGGAAGGCCTCTTTCATTAATTGGCAGCGAAATCAAATTACATGCAATTACAAAATGACACCTTATACCCCCACTTTTTGGGATGGCCTGAAAATATAGACCTTAGTTGAAGAAACATATTGTACGGTTGAATTCCTGTGAAAAATTATGAAAAACGAATATAAATTCAGTCATGTTCTGTGCTGATGACCTCAAGGACTCTAAGGAATGTTTTAGATTCCCTACAAGATTCCTTGTGGGAATATTCCCTAAGATTCCAAAAGAAGCTTTCTTGAAAATCACTCCTAGGTGGGGTGCATATTTGGCAATGGGCTCCCGCGGTCTTTCTCATCTTTTGACTGCTCCATGTGTCCCTCTATCTGGCACTTGATTGAGAAGTGTTTAAATAATAAAGGTCAGGTGAACCAACCATACTTCACCAGTTGGTGTAGTGGTGGCCACCCGGAATAGGGTCCAGGAGACCTAGGGTCGAACCCCCATATAGGCGTTGTTTATCATTGTAATTTTTGGTGTGTTATGTGATATGGACCGATGTTGATGGACCCACCAGGCAGGTTCAACTCCCACCATCGGAAATATATATACAATATGTTGGTTGGGTTGTTTGCTGGGACGAACGACAACCAATTTTTTTTTAAATTTATTATTAAATAGTCATACCAATTTCATTTTACTGTCGTTCCTTTAGGGGTTACTGGGAAAATCAACCAGGTGGCAAATTCGTCATCGTCGACCCCCGCATGTTAGAAAATCATAAAGGCAAAAATATTTTCTTATATAGATAATTACTTGTGATTCTTTTATCTTTATGTTCTTCTTTTATCTTTTAGTTCATCAAGCAATTACTAAAACAATAGTACAAGGACAACAAATGTAGGCAAAAAACTAAGGAAGAACCCCTATCTATGGGAAAACCTAGTCAACAATGCTTCCTTCAATAGTTTCTTGAGATAATCTAGGACTCTTGACCTAAAGACTTCCTCCACACCAAGTTAGTCCTTAATTATCCTTCTAGCAGATGATAACCCTTCAATAACAACTTCGACCTAGCAGCTTCGACCCAACAATTCGTAGTGGCAGCAGCTTCAACTAGACAAAGAAAAACTTTGATCTCCCTAGATAATCCTCCAGAGTGAGAGATAGATGGCCCAAAATTTCGATCTCGATGTCTTCTTCTTTCCTCCAAAATTTCGCACTCCTTTTCAGCCCCTTTCCAGCTCTTCTTCAACTTCACATTTCTCAGCTTCCAGCTTCAGGAAATCAAACTATGAGAGAGAGAGTGACTTAATCGAAATGAATTCAGACTTCCTTGTATATATAGCTTTCTAGTGAGGTTGAATTGTCCTTCTTGAATCCGACTTGATCTCCTTGAGGCCAACTTGATGTGGAGGGGACAAATAGTATATTTGACTCAATATTAATTATTTTTACATGATTCAAAATCCCAGGAAGGGTCTATTTTAATAGACAATGACTCTAATGACTCAAAATAAATCCTAGAAATCCTCAATGTGGAATTTTACCTAAAACAAGATGACTCAAGCATGAAACTCGTGCTTTAATAAGTCCTAAAAATAATAATAATAATATTTTCTTCATTCTTTTGATAAATACATTTCATTGTGACTCAAGTAAATTTATGAAGATCGATCCTAGTTACATATTTCAACACCACAAAGGTCCAAAATGTCATCTCCTTAAGAAAAACTGGCAATGCTGACTGGGCACCACGTGGTGTGCTCTGATTGTTCTGCATGACTCACTGGGCTTCTCACATAATGTTGACATCACCTGCCACATGTCGTCACTTTATTGGCTCTCATCCATCTATGCGAACACGTCACCATGCTAACATAATTATCTGTACGGATGACATCAGTGTCTGTACTGCTGACATCAACATGGCCTACAAAAGTTTTAGCTATTTCTGAAAAAATTCAGTAGACCATAACTTTCTCATACGATGTCGGATTCAGGTGTCGTTTGCATCGTTGGATTCAGAACGATGAGCTCTTCCATTTGAGACTAGTTTTATTGCATTTTGAGGACTTCGAAAATTTGGCCTTTTAGGATCCTCTTGGATCAATCGTTCCTCTTATAAAAATTACAACACTGATGCATTTAAATACAAACTACATTGTTACGTTAAAATATTAACTGCACCATTTTGGGATTTCAAAAAAAAAATTATATATATATTATCATGTCGGTGCATTGAAAAAAATTGACGCCCTAGCAATTTTGGTGTGCTTTACTTGTAAATGTACAGATGCTCTTTACTATCGAACGCACTGATGTTTGTATTAAGTGGAAAAAAAAGCACGATTTTTTATTTTTATTTTTTTAAATGAGTGACAATTGATTTTTTAAAATTTAATTTCATAAAGTCTTTTAAATAGTAAAAAGTTATTCATTGTTGCATTATTTTTGCCAAAATTTCAAGGGAGTGATTTGCAAGAGAGATATACCAGGATCATTGTGTAGTAGTAGAATACTTTGGAGAAGCATAACTATTTAAAATATTAGAAGTTGAAACGTATGGTGATTCACTCAAAACCATGCAGAGTAAAAATTTTAAATTTTATTGTTGATTTTACCAATAATTTTTTTTTACAATTTATGTTAGGGTTTAATTAAAAGAGAGATCATTTGCAAGAGATACATAATGGGAGCAGTGTGGAGCAACAAAATATTTTGGAAATGTAGAAATATCGAAATTTGAAAGGTATGGTGATTCACTGAAAACCCTGCATAGTAAAATTTTAAAATTTTACTATTGATTTTATTGTTCAAAAAATTTACAATTTCTGTTAGATTTATTATAAAAAAAAAACCCCGTATAATAAAAAATTTACTATTGATTTTACTAGTAAAACTTTTTACGATCTCTATTCCTATTTAGATTTAATTAAAATTATGAAAAAAAATCAATACTTACCTTAAACCCTTACTTCTTCTTGCTTATGTGACTTCAAAAAGTTCACCTTAGGATTTAACTCCCTGTATCGCTTCACATTTACGGTTTTTAATTTTAGGGGTTTTAGATTTAATAGGTGTGTTTTCTTACTATATATAGGGTGTTTTACATGTAAAGTAGGGGGATCACTTATTGAATTAGATCCAAACCTTATCATCCCTGTTTGTTTTTTAATAAAAATTGTGTATGTTTCGCAGTGTGCTAGTGTAATATAACGCACTAGTGCGCCCTATGTAATACAATGCACCAATGTATTATAACCTTTTCGATTCTATCTAGTCCATTCATTGGTGCTCCTGATGTAATATATCACAATGGGGTACCTCTTCCAAATAGCATCGTTAAGTCATTGCAGTGTGTTTATCATTACAAATCACACCGTCATAATTAAAAATTATTTTCAAAAAATAATTTCTTTTGACGATGTTAAAAAATTAAAGGTCTGATGTGTTTAATGGATTAAACACATCAGTGCGTTGATTCAAATAAATGCACCAGTTACCAGAGCTATTTTTGGCTTAAAATTATTTGATTAGTATGTATAAAATATATTTAATGGCTTTTGTATTGAATGGTACATGTTATATATTGATAAAAAAATGTATGAGAAGATGTCAAGTAACAAAAATATTGATCGACACAATAATAGCACATAGGAGATGTTTTGTCAACGCATTTCAAATGATCAAGTGTGGCTCATCATTAGGACCACACTTAATGGTTCGAAACACATTGACAAAACATCTCCTATGTGATTATTTCCGAAAATTTTCTCAATAATTCAAGTATGGATCATAGAAGCCTGAATTCGGAAACAATGATAACACATCGAAAAAAACAGAGAAGACAAGTTCTTTGTAAATTATTTACAAAATTAATATTTTTGAACTATATGTAAGTTTAACTAATATGTATTGGTTAGTGTGTGTCATGCAGAGCCAAAAAATGAAGAAGGTCGGTAAGGTTATTTCTAATCTAATGGATCAATTGCATGGAACATTCACAACCTATGAAATGTGAACTTCAAAAGGAAAATCTACACTAAGGGAGGCTACTTTCAAATTTTATAGGAAGAGAAAATAAGAAATAGAATACCAGAGTTATGGATCTGATGAAAAAGAGGCAAAGTTTGTTAGAATATTGAAGAGAGGATCTAGAAAGTTG
Organism: Pinus tabuliformis; assembly: GCA_031772625.1. Classification (NCBI taxonomy): domain Eukaryota; kingdom Viridiplantae; phylum Streptophyta; class Pinopsida; order Pinales; family Pinaceae; genus Pinus; species Pinus tabuliformis. Next base: position 461,086,939 of record CM062819.1, on the reverse strand, counting down.
TTGTGATGTACAACAACCCCCCATTTCATAAAATTTTACTTTCAAAACTATAATATGAAATGGGTCCCTTTTAGATTAAATTGGTATCAACTTATCATTCCTCAAAAGGTCCGAAAAGAAATAAAACATTATAAAACCTTTTGAGACAATATATAATCGGTCTTATAATAAAAAATGAATAATTCTTTATTATTGCGATAAAGCGATCGCAAGATCGCATATCGCAATAACAAAGGATGCATAACAAAAGACCCATTGGTTTTCCCCGATGCGACAAGCGCGAATAACTATCGGATATCGGGAAGGTAAGCAATCATAACAAAAGGCCCCTCTCTTTGCTCCGATGCGATATCGCTATCGGCGATCGGGGAATGTAACACGCATGCAACTAAAAGCCCTCTTCTAAAAACTCCTGATGCGAATTGGCGATATCGCTATCGGTGATCGGGGATCCCGTAATAACACCAATATAACAACTTAAGCATTCCTCCGATCTCTGATTGCGATAAAGCTAAGCATGACTTTCAAAAAGGATTGATAAGGCTTGGGTATATTATGTTTAATTATTATTAAAAGCCTTTCTCTTCCTAATAGTGATTCACTTACGCCCAACCTCCAAAACATCAAAGCCACGCTTAAATGAATTATTCGGCCAATAAACGATATGATGAGCATTTAAATGATTGACAGGTTTAAACGACCAATTAGTGGAGTAGTAATGCTAAAATCTCTTCAGAGATTGTATCCGCGGCCACCTTATGTTAATCCTCCATTATTCATTGATTGATATAACTCTTTCATATCTGGTTTGCGCCACCTATTCTCCGCATTACGTTCATTTTATCTCATGTGCAAAGCTCCTCCGAAGCAACAAATTTAGGCCAAATGGGGAAGAAGTCTAAGAAATCTGGAACAGCTTAAGCTTCCGCTGTAATAGGACAGCACACTGCCGATCCTAGACCAAGTAAAAAAGGATTAATCTCAGACACCACATGTCTTGGTCTCGATAATACTACTTGGAAGATCATCTATAATCCGGTTGAGGCCGAAGAGCCTTAGGAAACATCAGTACAAGCTACAGCAGACTCGACCTGGAAGTCCGAGGCAACCCTAAAGGATTTGGCCGATTCATACCTACACCGGATAGCGGCTCGAGAGCAAATTTTTCCATACACAGATGTGGTAAGATGGGCAGTTGAGGAAATTCCAATTACAAACAGAACATTTTGCACTATCGACAGGAGAGTATTCGGTTCATTTCAACCCGATGATTTGAGACAAATGTATCATTTGCCCAAACCAAAGAAAAAGTATAACAAAGTGTTTCTGGAGAAGTTCAGAGATGAAAATGAGATTGAATCAGCACCTATACAGGAATGGAGATAAAACCCAGCGAAACACAAGCATGAGTCCTCAAGTAAGTACTCTGTCGATTCCTTGTGTTCTCCTTATTGTTATGCTGGAGTGATGATGTGTAGGATTTGGGGGTTGCATGATTCCTCAAACTTCACCATAGAGATGGTACCTTTAATGGAAGTAGCATGCAATAACGAAATAATGGATTGGGGGAATATATTATCTGATAAGTTAGCAACAGCTATTCTTGAGTTCAGAAACAAATCCCGCATTACTAAAAGGTTCATTCCTCCATTTTACTTTAGTGCCTACATCTTAGATACTCTCTGTTTTAACTCCGAATTTCCTATGCTAGGGTGGAGATGGACTCCACAGGACCCCATGCCCATTCATATCTATCACCAGAAGTTGTGGAAAGCCCACTATAAACACCACCTATATCAAGTTTGCAATGGATTTATGTTACCCATTTACTATGCAATTTTTGACAAACCTGCTCCTAAGATTTCCTCATAAGCACAGATTAACTTGACAGCCGTAGGAACCTGGTTCGGAGAAGAAAAATTTACATATGTAAGATATTTTGGCAGTCATGCCAGGCCTCATGTCCTCCCCTTGTATATACCTGACAAACTATTGGCTCGAGAAATAGCATATCAGCTTACATCTGAAGGAGTTACAAAGACTCTGAGGAATAAAAAGAAGCAAGTCTGGCCTCCTTTCCCTCTAAGGTGTGGTGTTTACACTCTGCATGACTACAAGCATGCAGAAAAAGAAGCAGAAAATATAAATACACTGAATCTCGCCACTCTTCCTAACAGACTATTTGATCCAAACAAAGTCGTCTATAATGCACTAGAATAGGCAAAACTCACTAAATTTGAACATCAAGAAGATGAGTTTGAGGACCTATTCTCCTGGGCCGAGTCATTATTTCAGATTCAAGCGCTAGCTAAAATGAGATATCACAACGATGAGTTAGTTGAATTTAACAAACTTAGAGAGCAGAGGTTGCAAACTCTGCCTCTAGATTTGTTAGCCACTGCCCCGATGACACAGTCAAGCGAGCCTAAACAGCGACTTACCAACAAACCTCCTGCTACATCAGAAATTTTTGGAGAAGTCCAAACAGGAGAGCAGGAGGAACTCCAGAGAAAAGAATAGGAGGAAGCGCAGAGGAAAGAACAGGAAGAAGCGCAGAGGAAAGAACAAGAGAGAATATGTGAAGAGGAATAGAAAAGGCAGCAGGAGTAGAGCATCAAGGATGTGAATGTCGATACCCAGATTGACCCAAGGTTTCTCCAGGAATGGCAGCAATTCGATTCAATCATAAGCAATCTAGAAAGCTCAAGAGAAGCCGATACATCCAAAGCGGCTAATACACATGATACAGCATCAAAAGAGGTTCCAAGCAAAGGAACTAGCAGTCTACCCCCTACTACAAACATAGAAATAATTCCCAAAGATCCTTCAGATCAAAGCATTTTGCAAGTGGAGGATATACCTCCATTGGATGTCTTTTACAGCCCAAAGCATAGGGCTGTAGTAAAGCAACAACATAAAAGGAGAAGGATTGATCAACCTTCCCTGTTCCTTGAACAAATAGTGACAGCCAACGTAGTTTGGAAGGAGGAGTTTGATCCTTCTGATGACCTAACAAAATTGTCCCAATATGCTAGAGCCTATTCGGCGGCCACCATGGACAAGGCATCGGAAGTGAGTAATTTGTTAAAATAAAAAGACCAGGCAATCGCTTCATTACAAGCATAGTTATCGGAGGCACAACAGAAAGCAGAACAATTAAAACAACAATTTTCCACACAGCAACAATTAAATAACCAATTGAACAAATAGTTGCATGAAGAGAAATAGAGGATCAATTCGAGTGCGAATCAAAAGAAGAAAGAACTATTGAAGGCATTAGCAAAATTGAAAACAATGAATAAACAGATGGTAAAGACAAAAGATGAGCAAATTGCTCAATTATCAAGTCAAATAGAGAAGTTCAAGAGTCTTCCACAACCTACCGATTTCAGAGCAGAGGCACTACAGATTAATAAGGCATTGGTAGCACAAATAAGATTATTATGTCATAAAATTGCTCAAGTTGAACCCCTGTGTGACATAACAGCATCAATAATCGCTAAGTCAGTTGATGCTAGACAAGACTTAGAGCAGGCCGATGAGACCTTGACAAATTTTCTTAATTGGCAGGACACTAATGAGGGACAGACAGCAAATTTGCCTAAAATCCTAGAATCCGATAAAGAAATTTTATTTATGGAGTGGCAGTCCCAATTGATGAAGGCAGAGAGAGCAGTTTCTAGATGCAAATTATCCACTAGTAATTTGATTGAATTAATTAATGATACTCTCTATTTATCTAATATGATCTCTCAGTGTACACCAGGTAAATTACTATCAGCCAAAACATTGGAGCAATCATGTTATCAAGAGCTGGAAAAGAATGGGAGATTGATCACAGGTATTAAAAGTTTAACTTGGGACACCTATTGGTTGTTCCTAGTAAAACCATACAGCCAGAGAGCCGCCCTCAAGTGCCTAACAGATGCAATCGAGTGTATCATTCCTGATATACACGATGCCACCTATGCTGCTCAACTCAATTCTCGTCTCAGCCGCCCTCAAGAAGTGGAACCGATGCTAGCGATATGCCAACTCAAGTCGAAAGGAAAACAGCCAGAGTGATGAATCATGCTGCCGACTACCAGATTGCTATGGGGGAGATATTCAAGATCAAGTTGTACCAATTTAGTAGCATTTTAATTTTGTAGTTAGTTAGTTTAATTAAGTATTTATAGACCCTTTCATGTATTTAGAAAGGGTCGTAAGTTTTTGTATATGACTTAAACCTGAAGTTGCACTACTGTACTTCAGGTATATTTTTTATAAAGACTGGGCCAATTATTCCAATTTTGATAACGAAGCTTTTATGTGGATGTGCACTACTTCCTTTATTTAAAAGTATTTCTGAGTCAGAAGAAGGAATTCGAATTGCGATTGATGTTGGGAATGATTTGCAGCTCATATGGTACTACTATCTATGTCTGAATTCATTCTTTTTATGTGAATTGTTATTTGATCATTCTTGCTATTATTGATTATATGCATGTGTTTTAACAACATTCTTTATACTTTCCACTATTGGGTGTTTACATCGTGATTGACTTCTAATCATACATGTATCAGTAATATAAAAAGATAAGTGTAACAATGTTTTATTAATCACTTTGTTCAACTATTTGAACAAAGAAATTATTATATGAATGAATGTCTATGTTTATTGAATAGAGTCATCTATATGCCTATTGATGAACAAAGATAATCAAACGTTGCACTTAAGAATAGAAGCTTTCTGGGATAGAATAGTCATTTGTATTTTCGCTTTTAGATTAAGTCATCCATTCATTATCACTTATTAGAAAATCAGTCACTCATCCATCCCTTTTTTATTCATTACTGGGAAACTGGCCCCATTATATCCAGTCGGAGCCACCATCCCAAATGGAAAAGGAGTTGTATTAAGGTCCGGACCGGGTGGTTATCCCCCAATGTTGATGCAACGATTTTCGAGGCATCAACAAAAGTACAAAGGTAAGTTACCCTTAAAATTCTTTAATTATGGATAAGTAGGTCATTATGCATCTAAATGTACATACAAGAAAGAAAATAATGAAAATAATCATAAAGAAAAGAATAAATATAGGAAAGTAAAGAAGGAAAAGAAGTTTAAAACAAAGATTTTCTATACTCAAGAAGACAAAAATTTCTCAAAATATGAATATCAACAATCCTTTGATGAAGAAAGAACAAAAGAAACAATGAATCATTTTATGCTCATGGATTTAGAAAATATAGATGAAGGAAAAAATGAGTTTGATGAAGAAGAGGTTGAAGTAGACTTGAAGTGTGAGTTGATCAATGCATTAACATAAATTTAGAGGCTTAGGAAAAAGAATAAGAAGCAGAATGAGATGCTAGTAAAATGTAAAGAGGAAAAAGTTGAATCTGAAGATTAATCACTTCTTCTTAAATTTAAGTTGGAAGAAGAAAAAAAAACTGAAGACTCCTTATTAAAACCACTAAAAGAGAAGAGCAAGGAGTGTGAAAAACAAGAAGAATTGGTCTCTCTTAAAAAGGAATTAGAAAAAACCAAGACTCAACTGAACCAAAATTTAAATATTATTACAGGACTTAACAAGTTGGATGAGATTTTGAGTATTCAAAGTGTTAATGTGTTGAGATCTTTCATATCCTCAATGGCTAACACTTTGGCATTGAGTCTGGCTGGAAGAGATCTCATCACCTTTTGAATTATAAAGGAGTCATCCACAGGTTCACCAAGTCCTCTTATGGTATTAACTACCTCATCTACTTAAAGAAATAATTTTGTTTTCCCCATCCTCTTTCATATTTAATGCTTCAAATTGCATTTTGTAGCCTTAGATTTTGGATCTCTTTACTTTACTATAACCTTCATAGTGACTCATCATCTTGTCCCATATATCTTTGATCATTTTGTTGTGCATGACTTTAACCAGCCTCTTAGGATTGCATTCCTTGATTTAGAATTTCAAGTGAACTCCATCTTATCACCTTTACTATCCATAGAATTTGGTAGTTTATATCCCTTCTGTACTATATCCCAGACATCTCCACCAGGGGACATTGTGTAGGTTTTCATTTGTACCTTCCAAAATGCATAATTTGTTCTAATAAACATGGGGATTTGTTGGTGGAGTTTCCATTCTTTTTAGCCATCGTCTCGGATCTACCTTCCAGTTGTTAGATTATTTCTGAAGGAACCCGCTCTGATACCAATTGTTAGAAACTAAGGTAATATTGAGAGAGGTTGAATTAGTATTATGTAAACTTTAACAATATTTAATATTATTTATGTTATCACTAACCAATCACACCACAACACCATAAATCAAACAACATAAACATATGAGACACATATATTTGTGTGGAAACCAAAAAAGGGAGAAAACCAAAAAAATTATGTATGAATATAGTTGTAGGTTGTAACTAATTGTTACATCATCTTTTCTAGCACCAACCAGAAGGAGACACCCATCCCCAAATTTACAATAAACAACTTGAGGAAGCACCAACTCCTTGATGTTTACAAGAATCAACCTAAAGGAAGCACTCACTCCTTGATATATAGGAACCAACCTGATTTTCCTAGAAAATACCTCTTTCATACATTTTCAAGCTTATACCCACAACCTTTGTTCCCTTTTGTCTTTTGAATTTTTGTTCCGCTCGTGGTGCTTTAGCTCTTAATCAGTTAGGTATTCTACTGCAATACATACATGCTCAGATTGGCATTTCAAATATGTTCTATTCTCTACAATTCTTTCGTATAGTCACACTTTACTTAATTCACATAGTCTCACACAACATATTCATATTCGTTATTATTTTTCTTCACAACCCAAATTTTACAATGCCAACACTCTTTCTTAGTCAGCCTCAATTTATTCTCATGACAGCTAAATGTCTTGTGTTGTTTTCATTTTCTTTTATAGGTTTTGGCCCCTCAATTACCATGGTTATACATCCATGGTATTTACCCATGAAAGCCCTATTTGATTGTATAAATACCCAAGCTATTTGAATGCATTAGTAACCCAAGTTGTTTGACTTTTTCGAAAACCATGACGATTCAAAAAATTTCACATTTGATTGTCAATCAAGACTATGGATCAGTTCCTCAACCTCCAATCCAGTGTTGTTAGCACCTTCTCTTAACGCCTCATAGGAGTCATAATTATAACAATTCACACATCCTATGTGTGAACCTCAAATTTTGTAGCCCCTACACTGGGAGGCTTAACACAACCCAATTGTATGTGACTATTAGCTCAGAACCAAGTGCTTAAACTTAAGTCATTTTACAGTTCATTTCGGCTTGGAGCTTACCTTACATTTCAATCTAATCAATGTTGGTGACTAAGTGCATGAGATCTTGGATCTCAGGATCTCAATTTTATCCTTGATGTTAGCACAACTTTTTAACTCGATGGATGATAGGCTCCTCAATGCTTTCTCTTTAGCCAATATAACCAAGGGCCATGATTACCAACTACTTCTCCATCAACCCATTTCTTTTCTGCTCATTGAATTTTGTTTACACCGTTTTTTATGTGAATGTTAATGGTCGATAAGCCCCTTGCTGCTTTCCCATCTGGCACCTACAACCAAGGTTTGTGATCAATGCCCTAGTATTCCCTACTTATCGCTTGCCATTAGACAACATTCAGAATGTTTGTTCCCTGGTCGATTGGTGGTGGGAACTAGATGAGACCATTATTTGATAGCGTTGCACTTTAATACGGAAATTTTTGTGCAATACCTCACTGCTTATTGATATGTTGTTTGTCACTATTCACAAATTCTTGTTCCCTTTCCATTTGGAAATGGGCAGTGATCAATGGTTCCACTTTCATGAAAATATAAAAATCACCAAAAGTATTTAGCATTGAAAACCTTCACAAAACTAATCTCTGGTGAAAATCCAAAGGCATAGAAATATACCATGTGTTGGCTTCGTGGGGTCTGACCTAGGTTCATCTTGAGTTAGCCAAACAAATCCTTACACTACTGGCCCTTTCGGCATCAGCTCGCGGAGTGTGGACCAAAGTTTCATCCGAAGCAATATGTGGGGATGTTGGAACCAAGTTTATGTACCCTGAGATGGTCGTGATGTCGGTTTACTCCCTCTGTCCCTGCTTCTGTGTAGGTTGCTAGGCCTTAGGGCTCTATCAGACTACCCTTTATTCTACCCTTCAATACCTCCGCGAAGGTGTACGATTGACCTTCACATAGCCTTAACTCGTGGTCCAAGTACTTTCGTGCTGCTATGAGAGTGTATTGTATAGTTTCCCAAGTTATCTTAAGTGTTTTACTTATCTTACTAATCAATCATAGTTAGCACTACGTAAACTGGTATCCTTACTTGCGTTCAATTAATAGATACAATCACATATATTCACACATCATATAAACATTGTAAATTAAACCCAAAATGAGATATAATCAGATGCATTAACAAAACTAAATACACAGTAATTGCAGAATACTTCTCTTTTATTGATATCATTCAGTTTAATATAGACCCTATCCACCTTGCACACACAGCTGCAGGGGTCCGCACACACAGCTGCAGACTTTCACCCTAGGTCTCTGCGCACTCAGCTACATATCCTCTACCTACACTAAAACCCGAAACACTTATACTTCTCTACCAAAACTCCAATGCTTAACACTTCACTCTTCTAACTACTTAGAGCTTACTTACTTAGCTCCTTTCTATACAATCCCATGGTCCACGGACCATGGGTGGATATTTACAATCAACTTTACACTTTATAAAATAAGGGTGGACAACCCTTTATGACTCTTGACACCTTCGCGCTCCGTGACTACAAAATGCAGAGACTTTACAACTTTATTACAAAATTGTCCCAAAACATGGGCTTTTAGCCCCAAAATTGTCCTTGGGGGAACCCGTTCCCAACACCATGTCAAGTCCACATGTACCAATCATAATGTGCCACATGTCATCCTATACAACCAATTAGAGACTATCGCATATTCTCTATTGACATATACCTACCACATGTACTACCACATTTCACATGCCAACCATTCATTTAGCCATTCAAAAATAGTGAATCCACTTGCCACATGTCACTCTCACATGATACCACATCATCATCACTACCACCTATCAGGCCATGTCACTACCACGTCATCTCTCTGCCACCTATCATACCACATCACTACCATGTGTCACTTAATTTCCACTTGACCACTATAAAAGGCCAAATCCATCTACCATGTGTCGCGACCATGAAGTAACATATGTCACCTTGCATGTACCTTGTACATGTCAATTCCATGTGTCATTTCCTCACTAGTCCATGCCATTAAACTACCACCTTTCTCCGCCACCAAGAACCTCTAAATCCATGTCAAGGATTTTCACTTTACACCTCACCATTGTGTTCTTTGCAGGCACATCGCTCAGTCCTAATGGAACAATAGGCACCTTGGTACCTAAGCTGAACACCCTGTGACTAGGAGTTATGACCGAGGACATTGTTTCCTTGTTTTCTACTTCTCACCTCTTGCCACCCATTGTTGTTGTTTATGCATTGACAGGACTAGGTGGTCCAACAAGAACCTAAGCACATTAGCCTAGCTCCCTGTGATTAGGGGCTAATACTAGCAACTTACCGCTCCATCGCTCGTCATCTATCACTGTATTCAACTTAAGTTTGCTATTGTGTTTTTGTGTTGCAATTGTCCTTTTGCAACCAAGAGCCTTTGGGAACCATGTTTCATCTTCAACTAAATATTACTTCTCATCCCTCAGGAGTTAGGAAAAGTGACATATATCATTGGAAAGGTCTATGAGATGGTTATTTAACTAGTTATTCATTTTCCTTATTTGAGTTAATGAATTGAAGAAGAAATCCCTTCAAATATATTACCTTCATCCTTGAATGTCAAGCTAGGCAACAAAACCCAGTGACACATCTATGATAAACATTAACACACTTACTAGGATTTCCCTAAACTTGATAGAAGAAATGCTTTGGCATTAATGACTTAGTATACTTAACATCAACAACAACAATTTCTCAATATCCAAATCATAACTCCCCATTTAGGGAGTCTTTTGGTCCACAAAATATTTATTGAATGAGGTGAGGAAATGTTTCTCTACCTCCTCCCTAGAGTGCCACTTTTATTTGCCTAGAATTTTTCCTTTCAAATCAATGTGGTAAAGGTTGTGTTTCCCCTATCTTGTAGTTATAGGCTTCTTCTACAAAATTTCATCCTTTTCCAACTCTACATGAATATATGGTTTTAATTCCTCTATGGAAGGTAGGACTTGCTCCTCTTCCTGATCCAACATGGAAGGCTCATAGAGTTTGAGATTCTTCGCATTCACTACTGAGTAAGTGTGCATGTATGTGGGTAGACTAAGTATGTAAGTTTTATCTCCTACCTTTCCCAATATATTGAAAATATAATACCATAAAGCTTTTATCTTATTACTAATACCTTGTACTCTTTCATTTTCATCTATAACCAAACTTTATTTCCCACTCTAAATGACATCTTTATTCTATGTTGGTCATGCATAAAATCATTAGTTTCCTATGACTTACTCATAATATCTTTTTCTTGTAAATAGCTTCGTCTAATCATCTCAACAAACTATTTTCCTCTTAATACATCTCCTGTGAGGTCCTCTCTCATGCCTCCTTATTGTCCATATACAACATTCAAGGGTGAAGGTGGAAAATCCAAATCAAGCTTCAAAATGAAACTTACCAGTAGAAGTGTTTTATATAAGAGTGTTGTATATATATCATAGTTCATCCCATATACTCATATTTTCTCATTGTAATCCCTCAAAAGCTACACCAAAGTTTTTTTTATCTATCTACCCATCTATCTATGGATAAAATCTTGTAGACCTATTCAATTTCATGTCCATATTCTCCCACAGTGTAGTCCAAAATGCACTAAGAAATTGGGGGTCCCTATCTAAAATAATTCTTCTTGGTATCGTAAATTGCACCAAGACATATTCAAAGAAAATATTATTTTTCTGACCCTTGATGGTATTTACAAGGCATGAAAACACACATATTGTTAAATGTGTCAACTACCACAAGCAGGTAGCCATGTCCCATCTTAGTTGTTGGTAAACCTCCCACAAAACCCATTTAAAATGATTTCTCAAGGTCTAGTGGGTACTATTAAGGGATGGTATAGAACTTCCTTTGTATTATTGGGCTTGTTTGTACAACAAATTATACATCCTCTAATGTATCATGCTACATCTTCTTCCACTTTGGGCCAATACACATACCTTTGTAAGTTGGATATTATCTTCCTAACATCAAAACGTTTTCAACCTTACAGGTGTGATCCTCTTTGAAAAGATATAGTTACTCACCTTTAGGAACACGAAGCTTGTCCATCCTTGTTTCAAGGAAAACTAGTGTCAATTCAAACTTCCAGTCCCACTAAGACGGGTAGCTATCTTAGAAACAAACAATGAAAGCTTTTCAAGAATTCCTTTAAGTGTGATAGATGGAAGAGAAGAATAGAGGACCAACCAGGATCTTTCGCTTTGATCCTAACTTGATTTCTCTTCTCCTTGATAGAATTTTTCCCTCTTCAAAGAGTACCGGTAGAGTTAAAGTAACAGCAAACCATCAAAGCATCTCTATCTAAAACATCATAAACAATGTGGAATCAGAAACACATTGACCATACAATTGCATTCATAAACAATAAGATTCACAAATACAAGATTATATGGAGGAAAACTCAAAAAACTTTATTAATAGAAATGTAAGAGAGGATTACAACCCAGTTGTGTAATCCACCATCATCCTCCCAGTTATAGAAGCCCTCTTCACCTCATGAACAAGCAAATCACCCAACAATGTAATGTCTCTTCTCACCAACAAACCAACAACACTTCCTTACAAAATACAAAATTCCATCCTCCAGATCTCTCAGAAGAGGGATCCATTTATAGATGTCTTGTAAGGGTGTGAGTCAGCTCTGTGTTTTTGATTAGTGTCATTCCACTGATAGTTCTTGGTTCCACTTGGAGATTTCATGATCTCTTACTCATCCCTGGGTGAATTTAGAGAGGCAAGTGTCACAGGAGAAGTTTCTGGAAGATTCCATGATCATCCACCTTGCAAACTGTCTCTGCCATTTGTCTATTCTCGCTCATCGCACTCCACAGAAGGCCATTTTAGTATGAATCGCACCTGGCCAATTAGGTAGTCAGTATGCATCGCACCTGGCCAATTAGGTAGTCAGTATGCATCGCACCTTGCCCATGGAGCAGTTTGCATGGTCTAGTTTTGGCCAGTTCTGAGTAGTTTTTCAGGTGGAACTTCTGGGAAATGATGTAGTTAGTTGAACATGACCCTTTAGGCTATGAAACAACACTTTTAGGGACTTAAGGAGCCCTTATTTTATGGACATATGAGTTTGGGGTTGTAGTGCCCAAATATGTCTATAACAGCTGCCCCCTAAAGCATGAGGTCGTAAATCTTCTGATGTCAGGTGAAATGCTTTATTCATGAGGATCCGAGGTATTCGTACTGGAAGGTGACCTGTATAAGATATAATACAATACATCATCATCATATTATTTTCATGATCTAGCTGAGGCGAGCATTCCCATGCTCAGCTTTATAAATTCATTTTCATGTACATAGGACAGACAATCGTTTGTTGTTGCAGACTAGTGATTCTTCGCATGAAGAGTCATCTTCCCTGGCTAGATGACTATCTGTGCAACTTCTGTGTACAATTGATGCCTTTATTTTCCTGAATATATCACAGCTCGGATGGATGAAACTAGATCTGGGGTCTTCAAAACTCATCCAATCTTCGCTCGATGTACAAGTCGATCCATGTGAAAAGATGTTTTGAAGTCGAACATGGAAAGACATCGCCTGATTACTAGCCAATGATGTAAACTATTAACAGATGCGAGAGGAGTCATCGATAATGATGATGACCCTCAAGGTACTATAGTACAATTTACGTGGTGTGAATATATGAGCTGATGTCGAACACCACAAGAAAGTCTTTCGGTCAAAGGTGATTGATGTAAACTTGTCGCTGGAAGTGAGAAACTTGCCATTGAGTCATGGAAGCTTCAAAGTACTAAAAGCGTTGTTTCTAAGTCAACTTCTTGGATAATGAGCTGATGTCGACAAGAAGTGACCTGTCGTAGGAGGGCCTTGATGTATCCCACATCTACAACGTGAAACAGAGCAATGATTTTTGTGGAGGTGAAAATGATCTGATGATATGAGGTTTAGGAATGGTGGCCATGAAAAATGAAGAGTGGATGTAATGCAGTGGATAAGGCGTTTGCTGGATGGTGAATTCTCTAAATGACTTCTCTTGAACATATTTGCGACACCGTTATGGACTGGTAGCATTAACCCCATGGATGGCACGGCAGACCAATGGTGACGGTGAACGGAAAAACCCAACCCAACTCAATCATGGTGATGGAGTGAAAGTGTCATGTTCAAGAGCGACTTGCTACCAACAGAGTTCTTCAAGTTTTCTTCCCATTTTTCCCTAGTCATTGCTGACCAATACCTCTTTATTTTTTACAAGCTTGAGGAGGATAACATATGCTTGGTCTATAATTTTCCCTTTGGGCAAACCTGTCGCTTTGTGTTTAGCGAGCCCTGCGTCAGTGAGACTTGTTCTTATTTGGGTGGACAAGTTTGTTGCTATTGTTTTAACGAGTTTAATGACAAATATAAATCGGTCCTTTTCATGTTTAGAGAGTCTGAAAATGGACGAAAAGGAGACTCCAACAGTACTTTTTCGTGGCATAATCCCTTAAGTCGGAAAAAAGTGTAAAATAATACGAAAGGGATGGCTTTTCGATAGTTTTAACGAGCCGAAAAAGACAAGCGCTCGATATTTTTGTTTAATAATCCCTCAAGTCCAAAAAGATTAAAATGATGAGAGGGATGGAATTCCCCTTACTTTAACGAGTTGGAAAGGCCAATAGATCGACAATCCTTTTATATTTAACGAGTCTAAAAAGAGTTTAAAAGAGACTCTTTTTTGAGGAACGAGTGGTATTTCTGGGTAGCAGCTGGTTCTAGGTAAGTTTGGAACTTCTCAAAACATGGCAGTGTGAAGAGGGTGGCAATCAGAATCACTTGTCGCAGATGTTCCTCAAAAGGGTAAACAATCAAGTGGAAGCGTATGGTCGGCCGAATGAAATGGAGGTGACAGAAGGAACACAACCAAAGTTCAAAAAGGGCAGATAGCAAAGTGATCACAAAGGTTATTTACCAAAGGCGGGTTTATTTTTTAATGAGCTTGAACCTTGTGCCAACATGTGCTCAGTGCAGGTTTATTTTTTAACGAGCTTGAACCTTGCGGGAACATTGCTCTTACCAGTCTTTTGATAATGTCTCTTGTTAGATTTATTTTTTAATGAGCTTGAACACTACTATAACATGTGCTCATGACCGTTTTATGCAAGCTAAAAATGACCGAGCTACGAGGTTAAAGGGTTGAGAACCTACAAACTAAGAAAATAAAAGGTCGCTTTTCACTTGCATGCCCCCAGGTCTTTCAATAAAAGGAGAGTTTCCAGGTTACCAAATGGAAGTCCCTGCAGTTGGGCAGGATTGTTTCTGTTGTCAGACAAAAACTATTCCTTTTCTTTGTCCATCGAAATAGACAAAGGTCATTGTTGTGAGCTTCCAATCACTTAACGTATGAAGGTGAACGTTGTGAGCTTCCATTCACAATCGTACAAAGGAAATAATTGTGTCAGACTGATTACATAACCTATACAGGAATGTTACTTGGTCCAAGTATTATGACCTTTCAAGAAAATCTCTCTTTTCCTCTGGGTTCCCCTGTCGAAGTAGACTAGGGTGCATTCCCCCTAATCTTCATCACACTCACCAAACTACTCGCTGTAATTAGGTGGATAAAATGAAGGTTGAAGAGACATTGTTGAAGCAAAGAGACCATTTAAGGATGATGGTTGATTTATAGTTTTGTTTGAACCAGGAAATGAAAGCTAGTCAACAAGTTGCACCAGTTTGCCTTCATGTGGAAAACACATCACTCGGAAGAATGTGGAAAAAATAGCTTCCATGCTATATATATAATCACGTCCAAGGAGTAGATTGTAATCTAGTGGACCTTGGACTACCATCACGTTCAAATGAATGGTTTTCTTTCTCAAAGTTATCAGTAACTTTGGAAGGATCCCTAATGGTCGACTAGTTCCTTTGTTGAAGCCCAAAAAATTTTGTTTCTCGGGCAAAAGCGATGGCGAACCAAGCGCTTTTCAATCAGTTGAGGAAAGGATACTCACTGAAGCCCCTTCATCTATGATAGTACCAGACACGATCATTTTGTAAACTTGTACTATGATTCGAAATGGTACATTAGATGGAAGGCGGGGTTTTGCTAGTTGAGTCCAATCAAAGAAAACGACTAGACTACTCGGAGGAGGTACCGGATAAATGTAGGGATAAGTTTCATGAACTGGGGGGGTCTCTTCCTATTTTTAAGGAATGGGTAGACTCTGTATCGACAAAAAGAATTTGAACGGTCTCGTTCTCATCCTCTTTGGAAACTCTGAAGATGGATTTTCTGAAGGCAAGACTGGGTCGATTGCCATCTCGACCAGTTGACTTTGGTTCGGTATGGACTCAAAAGGTTCACTTTCAATGATAGGCAATTCGATCAACAATTGAGTTATGTCAATCAGGTTTTCAACTAGCGAAGGACTTGGCAAGAGTTTCTTGTATCCAGGAGGAAGTTACTATGGTGAAGCAGGACAGTTATCCAAAATGTTTTTGGCTTCATCCAGAAAAGGACAACAGTGAAGAGGATGATCACCTTCACATAAACTACATGGAACTCTAACTTTTCCTTTTTGTCTACTGACTTCGTTTTCACTAGTTGATGGTCCGCTTTCAACCTGACTATCAGGGGTTGATGACACCGAATGGTGCAACCGGAGAGACCGTTCCCTCAAGATCCGCGGGATGCAAGGGCAATCTTGATGGTAATGTCTCTCCTTGCAAATTACGCATGGAGTTTTTGGTTTGGAATTTTTAGTGTGCGGATTTTCGCTAGATGATGCCTGGTCGTTCCCTTGTTTCGTTGGCTTCTTCTTATTTTCCTTCCCTTCTTCTTCTCAGCTACTTGGTTTTTAGTGTCACTAGTTTCACCAAGCGAAGAGGAAGAAGGGGAAGGAGAAATAGACGAAGTAGAAGGCGAAGGGGTAACTTCAGTGTCAGCTGGTTGCTAATTAGATTATTGAGGAATTACGGTGTTTTGAATGACAGAGGTCGAGAAAAGCCATACTAGTAGGCCAATTGTGATTCCTGGAAGGGACAATGTAGCCATATATGGAGAACCAATATCTCCCCAAGAGGAGAAAGGACTAGGATTCCCTGCAAGAGGGATTCCTTGATTGGTAGATTCCATTATCTCAATCTCAGATCAATGAAGGAATAGGGATGTTATTCCATTTAAAATAAATTTTAAAGACACTATGACAGAGCTTGCTTTTTCAATTTTTAAGAGTCAAGAAAAAGCTAAAGGTGACTCTAGTCGCCTTCGATTTTTAATGAGCCTGAAGTGACAAGTGCTCAGATGGACCTTTTCTTTTAAGGAGTCGAAAAGGAATGAAAGTGACTGCTCTGGAAGTCTAGACAGAGGGTTTACCAAATCGATCATAAAACTGCAAAATACACCTTGGTGATAAATGATAGAGAAATTACCAAGGACTTATGTATGGCAGTCAATCTTCCCGAATGCTATGTTCAGTGCATTACGATCGATAGGGCGGTAGACACGGCTTCCTAAGGATAAAGGATATCAGCCTATTGTGGTCTCCCAATATATACTCGATGGTACGGGGAGCACAAGTCTGTACTGGCACTTGTTGTATCAATGAGGAGGAATCACCCAACCTTCGATGAAAATAATAATTACCAGGTTTTACAATGTCGGAACATGTCTCTAGCCTAGACTTCTAGATGTGTTGCATTAGGTTCCAAAGCGTTTTTATGTTCATTGAGGTTTATTTTAGAGTTGATATTGCTTAGAAGTTTGTCTTTCAAGGTTCACCGCGTGATGTAGATGTGAAATTCCTAAATATGCAATCTAAAATGATAAATAGTCATTAATGTTATTTTAGCAATGAAAATCTTAGGTACAAAAGAAAGAAGATAATGATTTTCTTTCAGCAAAGAGCATAGAGCACACACTAGATGCACTTTCCTAAATCAAATTTCGCATGCAGCCAAAATGCATATGCACATGCATGTATTTGTTTTCCACATTCTTAATGTGTGAATGACAAAAAAGGAAAGCTAAGTACAGATCTGAACTATTTTCTTTGAAAGAGACATTACTAACAATTTCTTTTCAAAACGAAAGGAAGACTAAGACGACGCTTTTCGATTTCTAAATGAGAACTGTTTTTGACACTTCAAATACTAATAATTTCAAATCAATTACATTGACAAAAGTACAATCAACTATCTAGAAGAGGAAGACTTTACAACACTCTTCTTTTGATTCAGAATGACAATTACAACACTTGCATAAAAAACGACAGTTCAATTAGGCTACTTTCGACAAAGGAAGACTGTAAATGATTGACAAATACACAAAAACATTTATAATTCCTAACTGATGGTGGCTGAAATAATGTCAAGGAAGATGGTTTCAGCAAGAAGGTATTGATCATGGACAATAAAACTACTGAATAAAGCTGAAAACAAGGAGGAAAAAACCAAATTTAAAGGAAGAAATCAGTATCACTAAATCATTGCACTTGCAACACAGGGAAACATGGATGCATCTCACCTGCAACACATGGGAGGTGCGATGCATCTAGGTTGCACAGTTACAGAGAGTGTGATGGGCCAGGGAGTGAAACTGAGCTTGGTTTTTGCTCAAAGTTTGCAGCTAAGTTCAGTGATTTAGGCTGAGTAATGATGGAGAGTAAAAACAAAGCATAAGGGTAGGATCTGATGAGATTCTGAGCTACCACAAGGGCACTTAGGATGCTTTGTAAGTCAGATGTTCAGTTCATAAACCAACCCGGATATTGAATGAAGCAACGTTTATCTACTTTGTAAAAGCATAGAAAAGGCATTTTGAAGGCTAGCTGGCTAACTTCAGGTTCCGTCTGTAGTTTATAAATCAAACAATAAACAAACAAAACAAACTATTCCTTCCCCAGTGGAGTCGCCATTTTGTTTCAGGGAAAACTAGTGTCGATTCGAACTGCTAGTCCCACTAAGATGAGTAGCTATCTTAGAAACAAACAATGAAATCTTTTCAAGAATTCCTTTAAGTGTGATAGATGGAAGAGAAGAATAGAGGACCAACCTAGATCTTCCACTTTGATCCTAGCTTGATTTCTCTTCTCCTTTATAGAATTTTCCACTCCTCTCCTACTTGTCCTGCTTCAAAGAGTACCTGTAGAGTCAAAGTAACAGTAAACCATCAAAGCATCTCTATCTAAAACATCATAAA
The DNA here is from genome assembly GCA_031772625.1 of Pinus tabuliformis. Taxonomy (NCBI): domain Eukaryota; kingdom Viridiplantae; phylum Streptophyta; class Pinopsida; order Pinales; family Pinaceae; genus Pinus; species Pinus tabuliformis. The sequence goes on along the minus strand of CM062819.1, from coordinate 461,068,441 downwards.
CAATGCGGAATCAGAAACACATTGACCATACAATTGCATTCATAAACAATAAGATTCACAAATACAAGATTATATGGAGGAAAACTCAAAGACCTTTATTAATAGAAATTTAAGAGAGGATCACAACCTAGCTTTCTGATCCAGCATCATCCTCCCAGTTGTAGAAGCCCTATTCACCTCATGAACAAGAAAATCACCCAACAATGCAATGTCTCTTCTCACCAACAAACCAACAACACTTCCTTACAAAATACAAAATTCCAGCCTCCAGATCTCTCAGATGAGGGATCCATTTATAGATGTCTTGCAAGGGTGTGATTCAGCTCTGGTTTTTTTATTAGTGTCATTCCACTGATAGTTCTTGGTTCGACTTGGAGATTTCATGATCTCTTACTCATCCCTAGGCAAATTCAGAGAGGCAAGTGTCACAGGAGAAGTTTCTGGAAGATTCCATGATCATCCACCTTGCAAATTGTCTATGCCATTTGTCTATTATCGTTCATCGCACCCCATAGAAGGCCATTTCAGTATGCATTGCACCTGGCCAGTTAGGTGGTCAGTATGCATCGCACCTTGCCCATGGAGCAGTTTGTATGGTCTAGTTTTGGCCAGTTCTGAGTAGTTTTCAGGTGGAACTTCTGGGAAATGATGTAATCAATTGACCATGATCCTTTAGGGTATGAAACAACACTTTTAGGGACTTAAGTAGCCCTTAGTTTATGGACATATGAGTTTGGGATTGCAGTGCCCAAATATGTCTATAACAATCCTATAGAATAATCCATATGGAGATGATAGGTTTTTCATTGTCTTCTACATAATTTTGTCCCTATATCTATTGCAACATCTCCTTTAAGTCCTTATATTATATGTATGCCATTTTTTATGCATCATGGGTGAAAGGTTCCAAGTGCATCTGAGATCCCAAATCTATAATTTTTGAAGTGGATAGACTTGAAAGCATGTTTACCAACCTATTTTTTCTTTCCTTATTGTATTTGATGACTATATGAAACTACTACAAGAACCCCATCCACTCATAATGTCTATTCTTGTAGCTTAATCTAGGCTTGCAAATAATATAACAAATAGTGATCTCTATGGATGATAGTTTCCTTTCCCATTAGATAATGTTTCCACCTTTTCACAGCTTATACTAGACCATAGAGCCCCTTGTCATAGATCGGGTAATTAGGAACTTCCCCATGAAATAATTGAGAATGATAACATATAAACCTTACTTAATACATCAAGACCATTCCCATGGAATGCCTAGTTGTATATGTCTGCATTTTGAAGGACTTCTGCAAGTTTAGTAATGCAAGAAATGGTGCTTGAATTTATTTTTTTTGTTTTTAGCTCATCAAAATCATTTCGCTGATTTTTCCTCCACTAGAGAACTTTCCATTTTCTATTGTGGAATGGAGTGATACAACTACTACTAAAAATGAAGCTACGAACATCCACGTTTCCCCAAAAAAACTCCTATATGTTAAGAGACATTTGTAGGAACTAGCCACTTCATAATGGTCTCCATATTTACAAGATTTATCTTAAGCTCGCCTCCATTATGACATACCCTGAATACACTAAATACTATTTGGAAAACTCGCATCTCTTGTTGTTAGCAAACAACTGATGTTTCTTCAATGTCTCTAACACCTACATAAGATGTGAGACATTCCCTTCCTAGTAATATTATAAACTAATGTATCATCCAAATAGACTATAACAAATGAATCTAGAAATGGATGCAATACATCATTCATCAATCTCAATTATCTGGCTTGTGTTTTACATAAACCAAACAGTATGAGAAACCATTCATACAAACCTTGTCTAGTTTTGAAGGTGGTCTTCCAAGTGTCTTTCTCTTTGACTCAAACCTAGTGGTATCAAGATTTTAGATCCAATTTGGTGTAGTGTTTTATCTACTATAATTGATATAAAATATTATCAATCATGGGTAAAGGATACTAATTCTTGAGTATAATCTTGTTTAATTATCTATAATTTATGCATATTTGACCAATCCCATCCTTCTTTGGTACAATTATGATGGGTGACCCATAGGGTGAGGTGCTTACTTAAATCATACCATGCTCTAGTAGTTATTGCAACTACATATTCACTTCATTTTATTCTAAAATGGAATTTATATACATTCCAATATTTGGAAATGGAGAGTCTAGAAACAATTTATTTTATGTTTCACTTCCATCTTGGGTAGTATCCCTTTAGGCTCCTCAAAAACTTCTCTATTCACATGTAGAAACTCCTCCATTGGATTATTCTTCTCTTTTGTACACCACTCTAGGGATGCCTTTTCTCTTATTGACTCATTATCAAACTAATTATCTCTTAACAAAAGTAAATTTATTTCTTACTAGAACTAATCAGCTTCTTGGCTTTGTTGGCACTTACTAGTGAGCCCTTGTATGAATTGATGTTGTAGCATTTCTCATCCTTAATCAAAGAATATTTATTGGCTCATCGCATGAATATTTCATACCTCGGAGACATGTACCCACTTCCAATTACTACTCCACATGTGTCAATGGGTATTATGTTCAATTCTACTTCATCAATATAGTCATCACTTGCAACAAATTTAACCTTGCACTATTTTGTTACCTTGAACTGTGAGCCTTTGTTTATCCATCCCAATCGATATGGGCTAGGATGATTATGATACTCCAATCCAATATTGTTGACTAGATCCATTAGTATGAGATTAACCTATAAACGGGAGTCAAACAAAGCATCTATCTTGGTCTTCCTGACCTGGATCTTGATGTGGAGGAAATTGGTCATCTCCTTCACTTCTTGATGATTAATGCTACTCAGGATCACCTCCTTTTGCATTTAAGTGTAGAAAGCATTCACGTCTACATTAGAGCTACTTCAACTTGATTGGTTAAACCTATGGCTAGAAGATTATTTTCTTTTCATCCTTCTTGTGGTTTGTTGAATTCAACTCCAGATGTAGTTTCCACCACTTTTCCTCAATGTGTCCATGAATATTGCATTGGTTACAATGGTTAATGGGATCCTTGCACTAACGTGTGGTATTTCTCATCTTATTGTCCTTGTCTCTCTTCCACTTCTTCTTCCCCTCCTTCGAAACTTATTGGTTCTCTTTCTGCTTAGAACCAGTTGTATGCATTTTCTTATTGCCTATGTTTTCTAAATATCATTCCTATGTTGGCATTATGGCACAGGTTTGGAGCTATGGCACAAGTGTTGTCCTTGATGGCAACTCTCTTTGTTGACAGATCTTAGTACAGGCTTTCAGAATGAAGGAAAAGACATATACGCAGGTTCATCTAGACTAAACCGCGTATACACGTGGGTTAGACGTTACAAAGGCGCCTGTGCGTATACACGCACTTTCACGCAAGTAAAAGCGCGTATATGTTGGAGAACTTACTTTTGGTCCCTGGTAGTTAGTCCTTGGTATTTGAACCTATGGTTTTGGACCATGGTATCTCATTAGAAGTGTTGATCCCAAGTATTGGGTCCATGGTATTATTTTATTATGGTTTTGGACCGTGGTATTGTGAAAGGCCTAAGACTATAAAAGAGGAAGGAGATCATTTGGCAAAGGATCATCTGAATTAATTGAATATCTAATAAGTGTTAGATCTGGAATTGTTGATTGTGGTTATGGTGCAGATCTGGATCTGAATGAAGGAGGAACCTTAGCGCAAAGAGAAGGATAAGTTCTATTGATGGGTCATAATCCTTAGGCTTGAATGGTAGTATCTTTGTATGATTTTGATCTGTTATATGTGGCGCATGCTTGATCTATAAATCTAATAATCTGGGTTAATTTGTGTCTGAATATTTGAAAGAGTGAATTATCCTTTATAGATCTGTACGCAGGTTCAGTAAAGCGAAGGCGCGTATACACGCTGGTTCAGTGAATAAAAACAGCATATATGCAGGTTTCTCCAAACACAGAAACATATGCATGCAAGTTTCAGGTTATTGAAGTAGCGTATACCTTTTGAGTTGTGATCTAGCTGCTTCTGTTTATTGTTGCACTGTTCTGGGTTCAGAATTTGGTGTGTGGTTACTGTTACTGTGTTTTGGGTACAATTGTCAGAGAAGTATCTACTTGATTCAGTTCTAATTGGTGAAAAGGAGATTGTTTGATGTAGAAATTCTTGATGATTGATTGATGTTCATGGATCCAGTCTGAAAATTTATGAAACGTGGTCCCTGGAAGAAAGAGAAGGTTGTAGCCTTCTGTAGGCCAGCATCTACGTACTAGTATCTTGGCTAGTGCAAGAGCTAAGGGGGTTGTAGCTCCCTTCCAGGAGAAGCTGGAGAACAAGAGAGGGTTATAGCTCTCTGCAGGTTATAGCCTGAGTACTGGTAAAGGACTGCACTAGTACATTGTAAAAAGAAGTTTCTAATTAAAAGAAGATAGAGACGAATTGCAACGGGTGGTTTTCACCCACATTGGGTTTCCACCTTATATCTTGTGTTATTGTGTGTGTGATTGTATTCAGATCTGTTTTATTGTTTCTGGTTACTGTTTATTTGATCCTAATACATAGATTAATGATCAACATCAGTAAGATAAATTAAATTATAAGTCTGCATTGCATACACGAGTTTCCTTCTCTGTAGTTGCGTATATACGCGGTTTTAGCTAAGTGAAGTAGCGTATATGATCTGGGTTTGAAAAAGGAAATAAGTGACTTGATAATACTGATTCACCCCCCCCCCCCCCTCAGTATTATTTCCAACAATTGGTATCAGAGCAGGTCCTTCTGAAGAAGCTTGATCGCTTGAAGGAAGATCCATCATCATGAGCAACTACGAGAGAGAAGCAACAATCAGGCCACCAATTTTTGATGGGACCAACTTCGTCTATTGGAAGGTAAGAGTTACAACCTATCTTCAATATCTTGGTACTGAAGTCTAGGATATCATAGATACAGGGTACACTTTTCCTTCAGCAACTCCTACAGTTCCGGCTGGTAAGAAGCAATATGAAACAAATGCAAAGGCTTTCAATACTCTATTAGGATGTCTTTCTCAATCAGAATTCATCAAGGTTATGCAGTATAAATCCGCGAAATAAATATGGGACAAGATTGTTCTGAGCTATGAAGGAGATGACCAGGTAAAGTGAGCAAAACTTCAAACCCTCAGAATTCAGTATGAAAATCTCAGAATGCGCAATGATGAAAGTGTGGCTAATTATTTCCTTCGTGTAGATGAGATTGTTAATTGTATGAAAAACTTTGGTGAAGAAATAAAAGAGGTTGTTGTGGTTGAAAAAGTTCTAAGATCTTTGTCCCCTAGGTTTAAATCTAAATTTTCTGCAATAGAAGAAAAAGAGAATCTACGAAACCTTACCATGTCACAGCTGCACAAAATTTTGACTACTTATGAAATGAGGAAAGGAGGACCATCAGACAGAAGAGTAGTTGCTTTCAAGGCTTGAGGCAAAGGAGATTACTATGAGTTAGGACACGTGTCAGAAGAAGAGGAGGAATCAAATTTTTTCAAGAACCTTCAACGGGGTGCTAGAAGATTCAAAGGTAAGTTACCTTTCAAATTATTTGCTTGTGGAAGAGTCGGTCACTATGCTGCCAAATGTCCTCATAAGGATCAGATTGACAAGGGGAAGGAACCTGTTAGATGGAGCAAGAAACAGAATGTAAATAAGAAAAGCTATTACACTCATGAAGATAGTGATGGACTTTCAAATAGTGACGAAGATGAACAAGGTAACAAAGATAACCTTTTAATGGCTTTTGAAGATGATGATTTTGTGGATGCTATAGATGAAGAAAGTCTTTATGAAGAGATTTCTAGACTCAAAATTGGTTTAGAAGAGAAGAATGTGATCATAGATACTCTACAATTCCAACTTGCTGAAAAGGAAAAACATCATGAAAAGTTAGAATGTGAAATTGTGGGACTGAGAAAAGAGATTGAGAAAACAAAAGCTCTTAATCGTAGATTTGTTAAAGGATCTGACACGTTAGATGAGATTATCAAAGTGCAGCGCTCTCCACTAATCAAGACAGGTCTGGGATATAATGAAGAAACAACTCAAGCGCAGAAACCATCTACCTCCAAGAGTTATCTTGATGCTGCAAGGAGAAGTGAACAAACACCCAATGGAAATCACCAGGTAAATCAGGGACAATTTACCTCAAGAATGAACAAAGACTACCAGGTAAATCGAGGGTAGTCTACTTTAAGAACTAACAGAAGCTACAACCAGCCATAGGTAAAACCTTCTCAATTTGCCTCAAGAATGGATGTCAATAGGAACTACAATCATTTGGCTGGTAGATTTGATAATCACGGGAGTTTCTTCAATGGCCAATGTTTTTCATGTCATAACTTTGGTCACAAAGAATCTCAATGTGTTTCCTATAAGACAATCATGGCTAGAGAAGCTCATAAACAGAGGAGTATGACTGGGATCATGAAAAGGACCTAAAAAAACTTCTCTGCTCTTGAAAATGAAATAGAATGTTCTATTTGTAACAATTTCGGTCATGAAGATTCTGAATGCAGGAGCAGGTTTCAGCAGACAACTGAGAAGGAGGAAGCCCCAAGTGCCAAATCATGGAGAATCAAAGAACCAAAACCAGAAAGATGTGGTATAGCCTTATATTCAAAAGGGAAAGAAAAGCAATGGTACATTGACAGTGGATGTTCGAAACATATGACAGGTGATAAAGAAAAAATTCAATCATATAGTGCCTTAGAGAAGGAGAAGAAGGTTTCTTTTGGAAATGACACCCCTGCTCTCATAAAAGGTAAAGGTTCTGTTCAGTTGAAAGAAAGGGTCAAAGCTGGAAATGTCATGTATGTTGATGGCTTAAAGCATAATCTATTAAGTGTCAGCCAGATGTGTGATCAAGGAACTGAGGTAATATTTCGATCAAATGGATGTAGTGTTCGTGATCTTGATACAGGAAAAACAGTGATCAAAGGCGTAAGGAATCCCAATAATTTATACATATTCAAAGAAGGATAGCATCAATGCTATCTGAGCAAGAATGATGAACACTGGCTATGGCACAAAATATTGGGGCATCTTCGTTTCTCACAGATAAGGAAAGCATGCAAATACTAGCCAGTTCGTGGTCTTCCAAACGTTGAAGTCCCAGACAATACAATATGCAAATCATGTCAGTTTGGTAAGAAAACCAGAACTAACTTCCTTGAGAAGGAAGGATCAGCTAGCAGGCCGCTTGAACTTGTCCATACTGATGTATGTGGTCCAACTAGGAAAAGGTCACCTCGAGGAGAAGAATACTTTATATTCTTCATTGATGACTATTCCAGGATGTGTTGGATAGGAATTATGAAGCACAAAGACGAAGCCTTTGAAAAGTTCAAATCATTCAAAGCCTTGGTGGAGAACGGATCTGATCTCAGAATCAAATGCCTCAGGTCTGATCGAGGAGGAGAATTTACCTCGAATGAATTTTTTGATTTTTGTGAAGAACATGGAATAAGAAGGGAATTATCTACAGCGAAGACTCCTCAGCAAAATGGAGTAGTGGAAAGGATGAACAGAACGGTTCAACAAATGGCTCGAGCAATGCTTGATGAATCTGGAACTCCCGCAACTTTCTGGGGCGAAGCCACATTTGCTGCAGTTTTTATTCTCAACAAGACAAATGTCCGGGTGAATAGCACTCAAACTCCTCATGAGCTCTGGTATGGTGAGACTCCTTCGGTAAAATATTTCAAAATTTTTGGAAGCAAATGATATATTAAAAATAATGATGAAAATCTTGGCAAGTTTGAACCTAGAGCATATGAAGGCATTCTCCTTGGTTATTCTCCTCACAGCAAAGCATATAAGTGTTACAACAAAAGAATTGGAAAAATTGTTGACCGCATTGATGTAGTGGTTGATGAAGAAGGAAACATTCCTAGGCAAGTGAATTCCGAAGATTTTGAAGATGATGAGGACTATCCTTCAACATCAAATCAGAACTATGATGAAGAAGAAGCTCAAGAGGCACCAAAAGAACAGATAAGAATAGAAGAGAAGACTCCATCCAGGTACGTTCAGAAGAATAATCCAGAATATCAAATTTTGGGGTAGAAAGAGGCAGGTATACAAACAAGAAGAACAATTGCAGAATCCTCAAGCTATTTGGCCTTTCTCTCCTCCACTGAACCACAAAATGTAAAAGAGGCATGCAAGGATGAATGCTGGGTCAAGGCAATGGATGAAGAACTTGAGCAAATCGAAAAGAATAACACTTGGGAGTTGGTTCCTAGACCAAAAGATAAGAATGTCATAGGGACAAAATGCATCTTCAAAAAAAAGTTGAATGAAAATGGGGAAGTGATTAGAAACAAGGCCAGACTTGTCTGTAAAGGGTGTGCTCAACAAGAAGGAATAGACTTTGAAGAAACTTTTGCTCCAGTTGCTAGACTTGAGGCCATCAGAATGTTCCTTGCTCTCTCTAGCTTTTAGAAGTTCAAAGTATTTCAAATGGACATGAAATCAGCCTTTCTTAATGGAGACTTAGAAGAAGAAGTGTACATTGAGCAACCAGATGGTTTCATTCTTGGGAATGATCCAAATCTTGTATGAAAACTAAAAAAGGCTCTCTATGGTCTTAAACAAGCTCCAAGGGCTTGGTACTACCGTTTGGACAAATATCTTCATCAACAAGGTTTTTCAAAAGGATCAGCAGATAGCAATATTTATATAAAAATTGAAAATGACAAATTGCTAATACTTGTTGTGTATGTAGATGATATTATCTTTGGCAGTAATGAAGAAGCTATGAGTCAAAACTTTGCCTTGGTGATGCAGAAAGAATTCGAAATGTCCTTGCTTGGAGAATTGACATATTTTCTTGGATTGCAAATCCAACAAAATGAAGGCGGTATCTTTTTGTCTCAAACCAAGTATCTCAAGCAGATCTTGAAGAAATATAGCATGGAAGATGCAAAACAAGTATGTACCCCTATGGTGACAGGATGCAGCCTCAGTGCAAATGATGAATCAGAAGCAGTGCATCAACCAACCTATAGATCCATGATTGGAAGTCTACTTTATTTGACAGGTACCCGACCAGACATCATGCATGCAGTGGGAATAGTTGGAAGATTTCAGGCAAATCCAAAGGAAACTCATCTTCAGGCAGTGAAGAGAATTTTCAAGTATCTTCAAGGAACTCAAAACTATGGCTTATGGTATCCTAGAGATACAGATCTCACTCTTCATGCTTATACAGATGCAGATTGGGTTGGAAGCGTGGATGACAGAAAGAGCACAAGTGGTGGTGCATTCTTTATGGGTTCCAGATTAGTATCTTGGTTCAGCAAGAAACAGAGTTCGATTGCTTTATCTACAGCTGAAGTGGAATATGTGGCTGCTGCATCTTGCTGCACTCAACTCCTTTGGATGATGCAAACCTTGCAGGATTTTCAAATCACTTGTACTCCACCTATCTCCATCTTATGTGATAATACAAGTGCAATCAGAATTTCAAAGAACCCAGTCATGCATTCAAGGACCAAGCACATACCTATCAAATATCATTTTCTCCGGGAACAAGTGCTGGAACAAAAGGTCAAGTTGGAGTATGTTCCTCTAAGGAACAAGTTGCTGATATACTCACCAAACCACTACCCAGGGAAACTTTTGAATACCTTAGACAGAAGCTGGGAGTAGTTGATGCATCATCTTGCTGTTAAAACTTGTCTGTTTCAGATAAAAATGGGTGTACACAAGTTTCCTAAGGAGGATCCACGCACATACGTCGGTTTGTGCAGAGGCAGTCACGTATATGGAGGCTTGATGGATATCAGTAGGGACAGGCTCTGGTTGAAGATAGTCTGATATGGGTTTGACAGTGACCATCTGGCACAGGTTCAGGGGGAGCAGATAAACTGCTAATGATGCATTGTTGGCATTATCTTAGAAGCTTTTGGTTCTAGTTCACAACTGTTGTTGGTTTCAGGTGGAACAAAGGTAGAGGGAGAACAGAAGGAAATCATGGTTGCTGATTTGAATGGTGATTGACAGATGCTGTTGATATCAGTTATTGGTGACTCTCATAAGTCTTGCTCTAGATATTTCGTCTCTATGTCATGTATCTCTTTTATGGTGTCAAGGTCATGTAACGGCCTATTTTGGTTTCCCCACTATGCCTTGGATGAAGATGTAATGTACTAGGTTGTCATATGTAAATTTCTGATGTATCCCCACTTGGTTGGGTGATGGATGTATGTATTAAGTCTTTTGATGATAGGAAGGTCTTTTATGATGTATAAGTCATGGTTCTTCTTGAAGAACATGTTTTTGCAGAGCTTGCCTACAGTCAGGGGAAGCATGGTCAGCACAGCAGGGCAGAGATTTCAGCATGTACTTAGGGGGAGCACAACCCGTTGCCCTTGATGCCAAAGGGGGAGAATGACTTTGAGGATCTTGGGGTTGCCATCAAGTCCAAAGGGGGAGATTATTGGCATTATGGCACAGGTTTGGAGCTATGGCACAAGTGTTGTCCTTGATGGCAACTCTCTTTGGTTACAGATCTTAGTACAGGCTTTTAGAATGAAGGAAAAGACATATACGCAGGTTCATCTAGACTAAACCGCGTATACACGCGGGTTAAACGTTACAAAGGCACGTGTGTGTATACACGCACTTTCACGCAAGGAAAAGCGCGTATATGTTGGAGAACTTACTTTTGGTTCGTGGTAGTTACTCCTTAGTATTTGAACCTATGGTTTTGGACCATGGTATCTCGTCAGAAGTGTTGATCCCAAGTATTGGGTCCATGGTATTGTTTTATTATGGTTTTCGACCGTGGTATGTTAAAGGCCTAAAACTATAAAAGAGGAAGGAGATCATTTGGCAAAGGATCATCTGAATTAATTGAATATCTAATAAGTGCTAGATTTGAAATTGGTGATTGAGGTTATGGTGCAGATATGGATCTAAATGAAGGAGGAGCCTTATCGCAAAGAGAAGGATAAGTTCTATTGATGGGTCATAATCCTTAGGCTTGAATGGTAGTATCTTTGTATGATTTTGATCTGTTATATGTGGCGCATGCTTGATCTATAAATCTGATAATCTGGGTTAATTAGTGTGTGGATATTTGAAAGAGTGAATTATCCTTTATAGATCTATATTCAAGTTCAGTAAAGCGAAGGCGCATATACACACTAGTTTAGTGAATAAAAACAGCGTATACACAGGTTTCTCCATACATAGAAGCGTATGCACGCAGGTTTTAGGTTATTGAAGTAGCGTATATCTTTTGAGTTGTGATCTAGCTGCTTCTGTTTATTGCTGCACTGTTCTGGGTTCAGAATTTGGTGTGTGGTTACTGTTACTATGTTTTGGGTATAGCTGTCATAGAAGTATCTACTTGATTCAATTCTAATTGGTGAAAAGGATATTGTTTGATGCAGAAATTCTTAATGATTGATTGATGTTCATGGATCCAGTCTGAAAATTTATGAAACGTGGTCCCTGGAAGAAAGAGAAGGTTGTAGCCTTCTTTAGGCCAGCACCTACGTACTAGTATCTTGGCTAGTGCAAGAGCTAAGGTGGTTGTAGCTCCCTTCTAGGAGAAGCTGGAGAACGAGAGAGGGTTGTAGCTCTCTGTAGGTTGCAGCCTGCGTACTGGTAAAGGATTGCACCAGTACATTGTAAAAATAAGTTTCTAATTAAAAGAAGATAGAGACGAATTGCAACAGGTGGTTTTCACCCACATTGGGTTTCCACCTTATATCTTGTGTTCTTGTGTGTGTGATTGTCTTCAGATCTGTTTTACTGTTTCTAGTTACTGTTTATTTGATCCTAATACGCAGATTAATGATCAACATCAGTAAGATAAATTAAATTATAAGTCTGCATTGCATACGTGAGTTTCCTTCTCTGTAGTTGTGTATATACACAGTTTTATCTAACTGAAGTAGCGTATATGATCTAGGTTTGAAAAAGGAAATAAGTGACTTGATAATACTGATTCACCCCCCCCCTCTCAGTATTATTTCCAACATCCTATACACATGTCTTGTCCATTTTACTTGTATTGAAAAGCATCACTTGCTTTCATATATTGCTATGTTGACCCCACAAATACTTGAGGAGTACATAAAGGTTCATGGGAAAGATACCTAGCATAATGGCTATCTTTCTAAACTTAGTGGTGTACTCTTGTACGCTCCACTCTTACATTTTCCTAAAGTAGTACCACTAGATCCATTGGTCCTCTACAAACTTAATAGGGTACAATTGGGACTTAAGGATAGTTTTGAAGTCCTCCCACATAGTCATTGGTGGATCACCCTCCAGCCTATGTGTTTCTACAAGGATTTCCCACCAAGTTAAAGCATGGCCCTATAACTCCAGTCTAGCAAATGAAATATTTTTCTCTTCACCTATATGGTGAAAATTGAAATAAACTTCTAGTTTATATAACCAATGATTCAATTTAAATGCATCAATATCACCTAGGTATGACTTCATGTCCACTTTCACTTCCATATTGAGTAGGGACTGTGAAGTGTTAATGGAACTCAAACTTGGCTACTCTTTCTCAGGAACTTTCACTAATTCCTTTTATGGGTGTTCCTAATCTTCCAAGTTCCCATCCCACATGACTACTAAGATAGAGACTTTTTCCTCTCTTAATGGTTCGAACTTACTTGTTAGAGTTGTCACAAGGAGGTTCATATTGCAATTAATGTTAGTGACTTGCACTTCCAACCTCGCAATCTCTCTTTTGCAATATCATGAGGCTTATTATGAAAAAACTCATTGGTTATCGCTAGGTTTCTATGAATTTCTCCTTAAATTGATTCTTTAATCCCTATTATTTTGTGGATAAATTCCTTTTGTGGACAAAATAAATCTCCCTAGACCTAGTGGCTTAGTCTAGAAACAACCAAGGCAAAGATAAATTTCTTTACTTAGATATGTTTGATTTATGGGAAGAAAACATACTTGGAATCCAATGCAAGCTTCCTCCTTCTCCTTACTTGTTATCTTCAGCCCCAAATCCAATTTCTATAAGTGGAACTTGCAAATCATCCAAAACAACAAGAGAATCAAAACATACAAATAGCATATACAAACAACTCTAAAAAAGAAGCTAAGGATTCATGTTCTACATATTCATAAATAAGACATAAGTATAAGAGAAACAATGAACTTTTTTATTAATAAAGGTAGGAAAATATTACAACCCTTGTAGGCCTTGACCTTGTAGATACCTCCCAGATTTCTTGTCCTTCCTTTGCCATAATAACAAGCATTCAATCACACCTCAAGCAAATGGATGGATTATGGATCTATAGACACAAATGAATATCATAAGGGCATAATTCGGAGCCTCCAAAAGCCAACCCAGATTCTATGGGAGGAAGTGAATTTATAGGGTAAATGAGGTGGTTTTGGATTTACCATTCTAGGGCTTAGATCCACATAAGAGGGAGGTAAGTTCTAGGAGATAAGAGATAACACCTCAATAGTAGGATTTCGAGATTTGATCCAATAGTAAATGGTTGAAACCACTTCCAAAGCTTCTAGAGAGAGAAACTTTGAAATTAATTTTTATTTTTTACTCATTTCCCACTATCCTCACACTTTTTGGGAAAGCAATCTACGCTAGCCAGTGAAGTTTCCATGTGTTCAACCTACGTAAGCATAGGTTGTCTTAAAGGTAAGTGCAATGATCCACAAAAATAGGAAGTTTAGCCAATGTAATCCAAGGTTCTTGCAACTTCTGAAAAGCGAATGATTTTGGCTTTGTAGGGGATGATTGCAAAGTGGAAATGGATGAATGTGACAAAATGACTTGTAACATCTACAACTTCCGAAAAATTACCTCAAAGAAATGTACTTTGATACCAATTTGATTTCTAAATTGTGATGGATATTCCACTATATTATTTCATTACAACATATCTAGTAAAATAGCCGAAATATGTATTATGAAAGTTAATTTTCCTTTAGATCTTAGATTCTTTAATTATTGATTTTCCACTTAAATGAATGAAATAGTTGAAATGAAAAGAGAGCAAGCGAGCGAGCGAGAGAGAGAGAGAGAGAGAGAGAGAGAGAGAGAGAGAGAATAGAAATAAATACACACACACACCATCCACAATAGACATAATCTTACAGTGGAAAACCCTTACATGAGAGAAGCTAACTAGAAGGTGAAGCTTCTCTCCTCTCTCTTCTCTAGTATGGAAATGTGCAAGTACTATGGAAGAGGTACTCTCTATGGAATTACCTGTGATTTATGGCATGTAACACTACTTCATAACCTTACCGCATCTATTATTTTCTCTAAAATCACACTCCTAATTACTCCACTCAACTATGGAGCAAAATACAATAGCACCAAATTTAACCCCGACTCCTCAGAGAAGCTTGGAAATTAACATAGCCCGATACAAGTGAGGTTTGACTCGTACAACCCTCAAATAGATTTATGGTTTTGGACCCTATAAAATATTCTTAAATGTACACATCTGGATAGTCCCATTTGTGTGAATAATGGGGGCTAATGTGACATTGCGTTGTACTATGGTGGTCAGCATGGTAGGTCAATGTGAAATATGAATAACCTTTGCACACGAACTCTAATTGACATGATTCTTGCATAGTTTGAAACATGTTTGATTTTATATTAGTTTCCTATTTTGAGGTGGGAAAGTTTTGACCCTAAAAATGTCATTTAATGCCTCAAAATGGTTGTAGAAGGTTTCAGACCCAAATTCTCTAAACTAGGACACAATGTCATTTAATGCCTCAAAATGGTTGTAGAAGGTTTCAGACCCAAATTCTCTAAACTAGGACCCACCATTAAAATAACCTTGCAAGTTGGTTCCTCTAATTTTTTCCACTATGAATGTATCAAGATAGATAAAAAAAATAATATAATTATCCAATATGAATAAAAACTCGCCATCATACATAAACATCATATGTAGTAGTGGTCATAATCCTTAGTATGAAGTTAGGGCTAAGAGTAACACTAAGATGAAGTTAATCTGCATGGAAAATAAAGGGAGTCTTACTAATGCCATATATTTTCACTCATATCTATGTTTAGGTATTATCTAGCTCATTAGAAAGAGAATTTATATGTTGATCTAGATTCCCTTCATTAGGTATGAAAATGTTAAAAAATGTATCAAAAATATAGGAGCTAAAAGATGTCAATGTCAAGATCATTTTTGAGATGGACTTGAATTCATGCCTAGATATTTTAAGTTGGAAAATTATATCATTTTCTCATCTTTGTATCCTTGGATATAAAAGTACATATCCATTTTCTTGAACAAATTTTAATATTTTCATCCTCAACTTTGAATGGGGAAATGAAAGAAGAAGAAGAATATCTACAACTGGGATAAGTTTAAGGTTGCTCAATTTTTTGTGCCCTCATGGTGAAAATGTTCCTCTTCTTGTTAAGGCTTCGTTCAACATTCTTCCTACTTGTTCATTGTCTTCATGAGATAGGTTATCATTTATATTAGCACTAAAATGTCTTGCTTCAACTATAAAAAAATTCTTTTGGTTCCTCTTCAAGAACTTTTCTTCCCATCTATAGTGGGTTACTCTTTCCAAAACTCATTATATTTGTTATCCCAATGTATGTTTGAACAATAAGTTGGTTCCTCCCAAGTAATATACTTGAACTTGGCTTCATATACCAATTGATCTAAAATGGCCTTGAAATTTAAGCTTGAAACTAAACTGCTAAACCTACTCCCATATCTTTAGACTGGATTAATTTTTGTTGCAAGAATCAATTTCTTTCACAAATCTCTGATATTTTGAGTTGTATTCATGTGGCTCGTGGGTTATTTAGTTGACTTAAATACAACTATATTATTTATCTATTATAAAAACTCAGCTATTGACCTCTCAAAGAAGAAACACAAACTAAAAGCATTCACACCAAGTTACACATGTGATTATTTTAACTACCAGAAACCTTTGTGGAATATAAAACTCCAATGCTTATTCATAAAATATGTGTTAGGACTCAGAATAGACCAATTTTGACCTTATATTTTTGCCATAATATTATCGTTTTTCAGTTCATAAGTTGAAAGCTTTGATTACATAATGACTTAATCACCCCAAGGTATGAAGTAACTCTCCACATATCTATATGTTTAACTGTTCATTACATATTCATGTTATCTTTATATTTATCTATGGAAAAGCTAACTAAGCTGCCAAGTAATTGTTGAACTGTCTAAAGTCTGCAGGAATTATAATTCATAGTTGCTGTAACACCAGAAACAACAACTACGCAGTTGCTGCAACACCAGAAACAGCAACTACGCAGTTGCTACAGCCAGCAACAACAACTATCTAAAACAGGGAAATGTTATTTTGCAACGATACCGGAGATAACAAACGGCAACTATCAGAAGATCGCCAGAATTCCACGCTGACGCAGCATGATCAGCAACTGTTCAAAAAGGGTAAAACACAGTTACAGTTGCTAAAATATCAGGAGCAGCACGGGTTTACTAAATCAGCAACCATGGGGAAGCGGCAAAGGATAGCGCGAGGATTCCAAGAAGACGGTCGAAGTTCGGTTACCAGCTGTGTAACAGTAAGAGACCCAAGAAAGAATACATTGTCACACTGTTGTAACAGCACCTTGTAACAAGGGTGGATTTCTTATTTTTGACAGAAAGGTTTAACTGAATGAACTATGACAGTCTATTGTAATAGATGTCTCCTCTTTATAGAGGAGACATCTACATTAGAAAGGGGGGGAGAAAAATAGTCTGTAAGGGGGAATTTTGAAAGACAACAACAAAGTTTGAATTTTTTTATTGTAACTGGATCATTTGGCAGATGAATAGAAGATTGTTCTGAGCACCTAATCTAGCATTTGTGTTCTGGGGAATCTTGTGAGAGGGACCGGGCCCACCTTCCTCACAAGATTCACCCATTTACTTTTCTGTCAAGTGTGTAAGTGTGTTTGGTAATTTCTTTCTGTTGATACTCTGTTTTGGATTTTGTAGCATTACCTCTGATAATTTCCTTTTTGCTGGCACTCTGTTTTGTTAATCGTTTGAAACTGTACTTCACCGGTGAATTAGAATTGCAGTGTGTATTAGTAATCTGGTTACAGGGGCAGGTGCTAAACGTCCTTGCTTGGAGGATAGGGTCCTGATCCTCTGCTAACAGAGCATCCATCACTTTTCTTTTCAGATTTGTAATCTTAATTAACTGCTTTCATTTTATCTTTGCAATGCACTGTTATAACATAGCGTGAGAATTATGTATACTACAACTTTTTGATGCTTTTAGAGTTAAGTACATACAGTACGCGGTAGCCTTTGAAATAAAAGACTTTCCCAGGTTGACAATTTAATGTGGTACTTGATTGTTAATCAATAAACAATTCAACTAGCCAACATTTTGGCGCCATTGCCGGGGAAGGCGACTAGAGATTTCTAAAAGCATTAATGATTTCTTTTTGAGAATAACAGGTGCATGAGAGGACGCAGGAAACCTAATTTCACAGGCGGCAAAGGCTGAGGAGGAATAAAAACCTTTATTGACGAAATCATCTCAAAGGTCGAAACATCACAGAGGACAAGTTCCCGGAGACCTCAGATCCAGTATTCCTCACAAACAGATCGATAGATGGAGAAAGTACTAGGACCTGAAAGGAAGCTGGAAGTACCAGAATACACTGAGGAACTGGTAGAAGAACCTGAAGAAACAGAAGATACAGAAGATAAAGCAAGTGATTCAAGAAAAAGACCAATGGAGGATAACAGAATAGAAGGAAGAGGGGAAAATTCGCTCTCTACCCTGGAGTTCCCTATTAGGGAGCTCCCGAGAGGAGCAACCCCCATGAAAAACATTCCACTCTCAGCATTACCCAACTTTCATGGGTTATCCTCTGAAGACCCGGATGAATTCCTCTTTGAATTCGATATACTATGTAGGAGTTATGATTATGTGAGCCCTAATCAGAAACTAAAACTGTTTCCAGCAACACTGAAAGGGAATGTGTTAAGGTGGTTTATGAGCTTAGGAGCTCAGGCAATCACTACCTGGGATCAGATGAAAGAAAGCTTTCTGGCCAAGTATCAAGATTACTGCTGGACAAGAGAAAGGAAGGAAGAATTGTTTAAAATGGTTTAGAAGGAGGACGAGAATCTGGAAGATTTTGTGGAAAGATTGCAGTATAATCTGCAGCGATCTGACCACCCTAACATGAGTAAAGATATTCTGAAAATTATATTGCTGAAAGGGGTACGAGATGACTGCTTGGACATGTTAAACATGCTGGGAAAAGGGGACATTTCCAAGGAACCATTTGATGAAATTATCAATCTCTGCATGAGATGTTCAAGAGGAGCAGTGAGCAGATCAAAAAGTAGGGAAAATGTATATTCAAGAGTTCAGAAGTCAGCAAGTGGAGGAGCAACAAGGGCTGAAATAGGTAATTTGTTAGAAGAATTTAAAACTGAGATGTTAAGCTCTTTTTCTTCACAAATTGATGCTCTGCAGGTAAAGAAGAAACAGGCAGAAGCAGAAGCTGCCCTAGCCATTTTTTGTTCCAAATGCAGAGAAAAACACCCACTCAGGGAATGCCCACTAGATAAGGTAACAATCTGCACGATCTGCGAAAAGGACCATGAGACCCAGCAATTCCCCTCTCTGCCTGGAATTAAAGTAGCATTGCAGTCAACTGAAGAAGAGGCTGAAGCAGTGTACCTGATGACACAGAGGAGGAAATGGCCACAAAGACAAGGTATGAATTCTAACACAACATTTAATCGTTGGAATAATCATTCTCCTTTTCAAACAAATTACCCACCCATGAACCAAATGCAGTACCCACCCTTTAACACAATGAATTTTCCACCTATGCAGCAACCAAATCTTCCTTTTCCTGATCCTACTATATGGAATCCTTGGGCTCCCCAGCAACCATATTTTAATCAATGGAATCCAAACTGGGCAGGCCAACAGATGCCATTTCCTCAACATCAACAGTCTCTTTCCTTACCATCCAATACTCCTCCAAATAACCAGGCAATTAGACCGCAGCTGCCTGTGCAACCCAACCCCAACCCAAATAATAATAAAGCCTTGCAACTAATTGATATTCAAAATCAGCCTGTCTCCCCCATGCAATGTAACGATATCCATCTTCGTTCAGGGAGAATTGTTGAACCCATCATTGATGACATCACTGACTCTGATAAAGAGGAAGTTAGAAAAGAAAAACCAGCTAACAATAATGCTGAAACAGTTGAATCAACATCTAACAACAATGATCAAACAGCAGATCCGCCATTCCCTGAACGTCTGGCTCTCACTAAAACATTGGAGCAACCTGCTTTTAACCTTTTAGGTGAACTACAGAATTTATATGTTAAAATACCATTGTTGCAAGCGCTAAGAGATGTTCCCATTTATGCTAGGACTGTTAGAGATATTTGCATAAAAAAACATGGAAGAAAAGCTAAGGACCCCCTCACAGTTCATGTGATGGGAGAACTGACTGCTTTAATGACAGAAAAAGATCCTCCTGTGAAATATGGTGACCCTGGTCACCCTACAGTAACAGTCCAGGTTGGAAAAACCTTTGTCTCTAAAGTTATAGTAGATTTAGGAGCTGCAATAAATATTATGACACTTGAAACAGCACAATTGCTTCAGTTAAAAAACTTTATTAGGGAAACTCCAACCATCCTAGAATTGGCTGATCGCTCTACAATTAAACCGGAAGGGGTTATTGAAGATTTAATATTTTTTGTAGAATCCTGGAATTACCCAGCTGATTTTGTGGTGTTACAAACTAAAACAAAGCTGGGGGGTCATCCGCTAATTCTAGGAAGACCTTGGCTGGCTACAGCAGATGCTTTCATTAGCTGTAGATCAGGATCAATGACCATCTCTAATGGACAGGAAACCAAACAGCTTACCCTTTATCCTCATGCTACACCCATGATTAATAATGACAACTCTGTATGGGTAGATTATGAGGATGAAGAAACCCAACCTATATTGACTATCGGACAAGCCTTAACTTTCAAAGACTCTACCGAAGATGAATTAATCAGCAGCTTCATTTCTGAACCTTCTTCGGTCAACCCAGAAATGTACAATCACTTCACTGCAATCTTGGAAGTTGAATCTCAGCAGAACTTGGAAGATAAAAATTTATTTCAGACAACAGTAGGCAGCCCCTCCAAAAGTACAACAATAGAAATTGAGCCTGGCAAAACATTAAATATAAATCCTAATTTAACTGATAATGAAAAACAACAATTAATAAAGTTACTCCAGGAAAATAAAGAAGCATTTGCATGGGACTATACAGACATGAAAGGGATCTCCCCTGAGCTATGCACTCACCAGATTTATATTAAAGAGGGATCCCGGCTAGTCTGTCAACCCCAGCGGTGAATGAATCCCAACCTAAGGGAAATTGTGAAGGAGGAACTTCAAAAACTCTTGAATGCAGGATTTATATACCCTATATCTGATAGTGAGTGGGTTTCTCCACTTGTAATTGTACCCAAGAAAAATGGCAAATGGAGAGTATGTGTGGATTACAGAGCATTGAATAAAGCTACCCAGAAAGACCATTTCCCTTTACCATTCATTGATCAGGTATTGGATAATTTGGTAGGTAAGAAATTCTTTTCATTCTTGGACAGGTTCAGTGGATATAATCAGATTAAGATTGCACCCCAAGACCAGGACAAGACCACGTTTACTAGCCCATGGGGGACCTTTGCTTACAGGGTACTTCCATTTGGGCTATGTAATGCTCCAGCAACATTTCGAAGAGCAGTGATAGGGATTTTTTTCTGATATGCTAAATGATTCATTAGAAATATTTAGGGATGACTTTACTCCTTATGGAGTGACTTTTGAGGATGCACTGCAGAATCTTGAAAAAGTACTTAAGCGGTGTATAGAAGCACACCTTGCCTTAAGCACTGAAAAGTGTCATATGATGATGAATCAAGGTATTGTATTGGGTCACTTCGTCTCATTCCTAGGAATTCAAGTTGATCCAGCTAAAATACAGGTAATTCAGACCCTCCCTATCCCCAAAACACAAACTGATGTAAGAAGCTTTTTAGGACATGCTGGATACTATAGAAGATTTATTAAGAATTTTTCCAAAATAGCTTCTCCTCTATTTGTGTTATTAATGAAAAATGCTGAATTTAAGTGGACTGATGATTGTGAAAAAGCATTTAATGAACTTAAACATCAGTTGTCTGCAGCTCCCATTTTGAGAGGACCTGATTGGGCACTACCCTTTCATATATCCTCTGATGCCTCAGACACTGCAATTGGAGCTGTCTTGGGTCAGGAAGAAAATAGTCTTCCCTATGCCATTTATTTTATCAGTAAGAATATGACACCAGCTGAACTGAATTACACAGTCACTGAGAAGGAATTCCTAGCAGTCATTTATGCTATCAATAAATTTCGACATTATATTACTGGCTACACTACTTTTGTGCATATTGATCACTCGGCCATTAAGTATTTAATGAATAAATTAGTTACAAATGCCCGAGTCACCAGATGGTTATTATTACTACAAGAATTTGACATCGCAATTGTAGATAGGCCAGGAAAAGAAAATGTAGTTGCTGATTTACTTTCTCGATTAAAAACTGATGAAAATGCTCCAGTAGATGATTCTTTTCCTGATGAGTATTTATTTGCAGTATCTGCTCACTCACCTTGGTATGCAGACATTGCCAATTATCTAGTTGCAGGAAAATTACCATCACACCTATCACACAGGGAAAGAAGAAAGATCATCCAGCAAAGTGCTAGGTATAGCTGGATAAGTGGGTGTCTTTTCCATACAGGAATCGATCAGGAAATCCGGAGGTGCATTGGTGAAGATGAAATTTATGATGTACTAAAAGCTTGTCACGATGGCCCTTGTGGAGGACATTTTGCAGATAAAAGAACAGCACACAAGGTACTCAAAATGGGTTATTATTGGCCATCACTCTTCAAAGATGCTAGAAAATATGTGAAGGCTTGTGATAGCTGTCAAAGGATGGGCCAGCCTAATCACAGGAATGAAATGCCACTCAATCCCCAGGTAATTCTTGAACCTTTTGAGAAATGGGCATTAGATTTTATAGGTCCCATTAATCCTCCATCCAATCAAAGAGTGTACATATTAGTATGCACAGATTATATGACTAAATGGGTAGAAGCTAAGGCACTCCTTAAAGCTAATGAAGAAGCAGTACTAACATTTTTATTTGAAGAAATCTTTGTTAGATTTGGATTGCCCAGAGAATTAGTCACGGATGGAGGACCTCCTTTCAACTCTCATGGCTTCAAAAATACGCTTCAAAAATATCATATTAAGCACAAAATGACTACACCTGATCACCTCCAAGCAAATGGGCAGGTAGAAAGCACCAATAAAGTCATAGAAGCCATCCTAACAAAAACAATAAAGGAGAATAGAAGGGACTGGTTTCAAAGGTTTCCCGAGGCATTATGGGCCTATAGAACTACTTGGAGGAATACTACGGGCTTTTCACCCTATGAATTAGCTTTTGGAAAGAATGTTATTTTCCCTGTAGAGTTTGAAATCAAAACTTTAAGAACTGCTTTAGCTGTTAACCTTGATTTGACTGATGCACAGACAGCCAGGTTACAACAACTTCAAGAATTGGACGAGAAAAGACTGGATGCCATCCATCAGACAACCATGATACAACAACAAAGAAGCAGGTGGCATGACAGAACCATCAAGCAAAAGCAGTTCCAGAAAGGTAACTGGGCTCTACTTTATGATTCCCGTTTCGAGAATTTCCAAGGTAAGTTAAGAACAAGGTGGTTAGGGCCTTATGAAGTGGATGTTGTTTTTCCAAATGGGACAGTTAGACTTTTAACAATTGATGGAAGCAGAACACCACTACTAGTGAATGGCTATCGACTCCGTTTATATCAGAGGCCTGTTTCTAAAGAAGATTTTAAAGCCACTTGCATGGCAATTAAACAGTATTCTTTTCCAGGGGAACTTGTTGTCCCTCAAAGCACTTAAATTTCTGTTTATTTATGCATTTTTTTTAGATTAGATTTTTTTTTTCTTTTTTCTCTTTAACTAATAATCCCTGCCAAGGGTTGCTATATTACATTTCAGTATTTTGCAGATTGGAGCTGTGAAAAAAAAAGTTGAGAACAAAAGCTTCAAAGGAATCACTTTGCGGACTTGGAAGCTCTGTTGCTGCAACACCATTTCCTATTGCTGCAACACCATTTCCTATTGCTGCAACACCATTCCTGTTGCTGCAACACCATTTCCCGTCGCTGCAACACCAATTCTTGTTGCTGCAACACCTTTTCCCATTACTACAACATCTTTTCCCGTTGATGTAACATCACTTCCAGTGGCTGCAACATCAACCACGTTGCTGCAACACCACTTCCTGATCCTGTAATACATTTTTCAGCAATCCTCTCATTTATAAAAGTACCAGTCTCTCCACTTCAGCCCCCAAGAAACGAATTCTTTATAAAAATAAACCATTTCGTGTGATGATTACAATACTCCACTATCACTTCCCGTCATTATTATTAAAAAACGCCGGTATTCTCATGCTCTTAGACCCGCTGTAATCATTATGATCCAGCAAAAGATAAGACAAGACTTTTCGACGCAGCAATCAAAAAGGTAAAACATAAAGGTACGCGTGATTATGTATGGACATTAAATAATAGTTAATGCAGAGATGATGATAGGACTACCGAATAATTGTACTTCCAATCATATCACTTACGCATAGGGGGGGGGGGATTACCAAAGCGCTCTCATAATTGCATACTACGCCAAGTGCCGCGCCCTTAACTCTCCCGGTAATACGTAAAAGTCATTCCATCACGGCATGTTACCATTTGCAACGTTTACTCTGAACTGAATTCGGAAGCTCGGCTCTGAACTGTGAATTTCACTGAAACAACAGCTATGGGAGGAAATCTCATCACATATGAACCTGGCACAACAGCACTTCTTGAGCTCTATCCCGAGGTTTATCAAATCTTTCTGCAAGCGGGATGGCTAGATTATTTCAGGAGACTTCCAGACTTTGACACGCAGCAAGTCCTCGAGTTTGCATGCAATTTAACAGAAGGATTTTCTGTCGTTCAAGGAGTTCAAATTCCAGTCACGGAGGAAGTCATAGCCCAAGTTACCGGGCTACCAGCTAATGGCATACGGTGGTTCAGTAGGAAGCACTTGATCCTTAATGCGCAGCAGGATTTTCTTCAACCAGGCGAGCAGGTAGAGCCCAAGGGCAGAGGCGTAGCACTTCAGTCATTGCCTCAACCGTGGCCGAAAGTTGCTGAATTTGTGAAGCAATACCTGACGTGCGAAGGCCGGTACCAAGTAATTTACCAGCATGATTTCGTCTTGTTGAATCATTTGAGGAATGTTCAGTTGATAAATATGCCATATTATTTATTGGGATGTCTCAAAAATATGTCACGTTACACTGTCAACGCAAAGCGTCTGCTTCTTTCCTTGAAACACCACCGTTTAGCTCAATTGCTGATAAATAGAGGCCTCGCCTTAAATAACCCTCCACCCCCCATTAATCCCCATCAAGAGGCAGAAATTCCACAGCCAGAACAGGAAATTCCTCATCAGGAAGAGGAAATTCTTCACCAAGTTGAAGACATACCTCAGCCAGATGTAGAAATCCCTCAGCAAACAGAGAACATTCCTGAGCAAATACCCGAAGAAATCCCTCAGCAAATAGAGAACATTCCTGAGCAAATACCCGAAGAAATACCTCAGCAAGCAGACGACATTCTGGAACAAATGCCCTAAGAAGTCCTCCAGCAAACACCCCCACAAGTTGCTGCAAATGAACAATCAGCAGTAGAAATACCCACGGAAACAACCCCATCCCCCAATAGAACCAAGCCATCCATCCCCATACTTGGTATTTCCACCGATGACTCTGATGATAACATCCCTATTACTCTCCTCAAACGGAAAATGCAGCAGAAAAAGGGAACCCCACCAAAAAGAAGAAGAACTAGGGCTTTGGCTAAAGCAGCTGCTATTTCTGCCACCATCCCTATCTTAAAGAAAGCTAGCCGGAAAAGAAAAATGTCTGAATTCCCTGCTTCTCTACCAAAGCAAAGGACTCAGTCGTCTGTAATAGCTGAATTTCCTAGCCACACCCCCCCTAGCTCACCACCCATCACGTTAAAAACCCGCATTCCCACCAGCCCTGGAAACTCCTCTCCCTCACCCTCGGAGGCTGAGATGCAGAGTGTTCACAGTGTCGCGACATCATCTTTTAAGGCAGCTGTCACACAAGAACCAGCTGCCGACACCCAAGGTAATATTGGCCAAGTGGCTGCAACACAAGAAACAGCCACTACCCCAGGTGACACACAAGAACCACCTGTCGAGGATATAAGTGATCAAAATGATGAAACACAACCTCTGCCCCCACTGGAATCTACAGTTCCACAAGCTCAGCCTACCATATCTGCCCTGCAGGAAGAAATTGAATTTCTAAAAGCTCAAATTCAGGACTACCAGGAGGAAATAATAAGGGTCAAGGAAGCCTATCAAAATGAATTTAGCCTGCATATTTTAGCACGAGTAGCATCTGTAGCAGAGAAGAGTAAGGACAATGAATATGTGTGTGTCAATTGTGGTGAGATATATACTCAAGCAGGATACAAGGTAGTGGCAGAACCAATGAATGAAGTCCCTGCTGTTGTGGTTGAAACAAAAGAACCTGTTGTTACACAGACGGAAACACCACAACCCTCTGCTCAGACAGAAGAACCTGCTGACACACAAGAACCAGTAGGCTCCCTAGAAAATATGAAAGAGCAGACAGAAGAACCTACTGTCACACAAGAACTAGTAGGCTCTCCAGAAAAGGTGCAAGAGCAAACAAAAGAACCTGCTGTCACACAAGAACCAGTAGGCTCTCCAGAAAAGGTGCAAGAGCAGACAGAAGAACCTGCTGTCACACAAGAACCAGTAGGCTCTCCAGAAAAGATGCAAGAGCAGACAGAAGAACTTGCTGTCACACAAGAACCAGTAGGTTCTCCAGAAACTGCACAGGAGCAAACAGAAGAACTTGCTGAAACACAAGAACCAGCAAGTTCTCCAGAAACTGCACGGGAGCAAACAGAAGAACTTGCTGAAACACAAGAACCAACAAGTTCTCCAGAAACTACGCAGGAAGTAACAGGGAATAAAGAAGAGGAAAATATAGACTCACCATGGCCTACTCAAATTACTATGGAACAAGAGGAGGAAGCAGTTACACAGGAATCAGGAAATGAAGAAAAAGGCATAGACTCACCCAGGTCTACTCAAATTGCCATGGAACGAGAAGAAGAAATAGTTACAGGAGGAAATGAAGAAAACATAGACTCACCCAAGCCTATTCAAATTGCCATGGAACGAGAAGAAAAAGAAGTTACAGGAGGAAATGAAGAAGAAGACATAGACTCACCCAGGCCTACTCAAATTACCATAGAACGAGAAGAGGAAGCAGTTACACAGGAAACAGGAGGAAATGAGGAAAAAGGCATAGACTCACCCCGACCTACCCAAATTGCCATGGAACAAGAAGAGGAAGCAGATACACAACAATCAGTACAGAATATAGAACAAGAAGAAGAAACAGTAGCTGGAAATGGAAAGGAAGGCATTGGATCATTCCAGCCTACTCCAATTATCACAGAGCAGATTATCCTTGTTGATGCCTTTACACAAATAGAACTTCCCTCTGTTAGTGATGCATGCACAGAAACAAATAGTTTTCAAGAATTAAAAGGAAAATGGTGGAGAGAATATGAGCTGTCACAAGGCAAAGCATTCCAACAGCAAAAGGGGATCTGGTTCAATTATGCATATAAGAACTGGGAAGCAATTGAGCAGTGTAGAGCTCAGTACAAAGAAATTAAGGAACTAAAAGCCAGATTGTCCCAGATGTTTGAGTTATTCCAAAGAACACTTGCCACAAGGAAACCCTCTTTCAATTATGCAACATTTTTGAGGGAACGACTGACATTTTTACAGATAAAGGCAGTTAGAGAAGGTAGACCTCATCAGGTGGTTACATCAGAACAATTTATGCAAACCTTTGCGGAGGCACCTAAAAATGATCAAAATCTGTTATGCGAGCTTTATCTCCATAATGAAGCCATGTCCGAAGAGAGAAACATGAATATGCTACCTGTTGTTGGCGACATACAACTCAGAGCTTTCATTTCCTTTTTAACCAACCAACTTACATGGCAAAACGCCTTTACCTCAGCTCAACATAATGAACAGAATTTCCTTCTATGGATTAGGGCTGAACCTCAGAACGCAGCCACCTTCATTGCACATCATCAAAGAATGATAAGTGACCCTGAAATGAAGGATCACGTCAGGCAACTACAAGCAGTGGCTGTGAGATTGCCAACATTATGTGAAAACC
The DNA here is from genome assembly GCA_031772625.1 of Pinus tabuliformis. Taxonomy (NCBI): domain Eukaryota; kingdom Viridiplantae; phylum Streptophyta; class Pinopsida; order Pinales; family Pinaceae; genus Pinus; species Pinus tabuliformis. The sequence goes on along the minus strand of CM062819.1, from coordinate 461,040,949 downwards.
AAAGCACCCTTGGCTATTAAGGCTAATAACTTATTCTAGGAAAACTGCCCCAAGGAGAGGCAGGAATATCACCCTTATAATCCACCTAATTTACAGGCATCACTCTCAAGGGTACCTTACTATGTTAGATGCATGCAACACTGTGTTGAAAATTGGATTGGCTACAGATTTAAATTTCCACTTCTATGGTTATCTGGTGAACAATATAAGGGCCAGTTTGGATTATCCAAAAAGGAAGAAGCAGCAGCATGGAGGCAAATACAGACTGTCTGTGGGTTCAGAGATAAGTTTGATGCCACTTCCTATAACTATTGTCTCAGTAATTTACACTGTTCATCCCAGTACTCCGACTCAGACTCAGAGTAAGCATTGCATGAGGACATGCAATCTCTTCAGTTGGGGGGGATATTAGGACTCAGAATTGACCAATTTTGACCTTATATTTTTGCCATAATATTATCCTTTTTCAGTTCATAAGTTGAAAGATTTGATTACATAATTACTTAATCACCCCAAGGTATGAAGTAACTCTCCGCATATCTATATGTTTAATTGTTCATTACATATTCATGTTATCTTTATATTTATCTGTGGAAAAGCTAACTAAGCTGCCAAGTAATTGTTGAACTGTCTAAAGTCTGCAGGAATTATAATTCATAGTTGCTGTAACACCAAAAACAACAACTACGCAGTTGCTGCAACACCAGAAACAACAACTACGCAGTTGCTACAGCCAGCAACAACAACTATCTAAAACAGGGAAATGTTATTTTGCAACGATACCGGAGATAACAAACGGAAACTATCAGAAGATCGCTAGAATTCCATGCTGACGCAGCATGATCAAAAACTGTTCAAAAAGGGTAAAACATAGTTACAGTTGCTAAAATATCAGGAGTAGCACGGGTTTACTAAATCAGCAACCATGGGGAAGCGACAAAAGATAGCGCGAGGATTCCAAGAAGACGGTCGAAGTTCGGTTACCAGCAGTGTAACAGTAAAAGACCCAAGAAAGAATACATTGTCACACTGTTGTAACAGCACCTTGTAACAAGGGTGGATTTCTTATTTTTGACAGAAAGGTTTAACTGAATGAACTATGACAGTCTATTGTAATAGATGTATCCTCTATAAAGAGGAGACATCTACATTAGAAAGGGGGGGAGAAAAATAGTCTATAAGGGGGAATTTTGAAAGACAACAGCAAAGTCTGAATTTTTTTATTGTAACTGGATCATTTGGCAGATGAATAGAAGATTGTTCTGAGCACCTAATCTAACATTTGTGTTCTGGGGAATCTTGTGAGAGGGACCGGGCCCACCTTCCTCACAAGATTCACCCATTTACTTTTCTGTCAAGTGTGTAAGTGTGTTTGGTAATTTCTTTCTGCTGATACTCTGTTTTGGATTCTGTAGCATTACCTCTGATAATTTCCTTTTTGCTGGCACTCTGTTTTGTTAATCGTTTGAAACTGTACTTCACCGGTGAATTAGAATTGCAGTGTGTATTAGCAATCTGGTTACAGGGGCAGGTGCTGAACGTCCTTGCTTGGAGGATAGGGTCCTGATCCTCTGCTAATAGAGCATCCATCACTTTTCTTTTCAGATTTGTAATCTTAATTAACTGCTTTCATTTTATCTTTGCAATGCACTGTTATAACATAGCGTGAGAATTATGTATACTACAGCTTTTTGATGCTTTTAGAGTTAAGTACATATAGTACGCGGTAGCCTTTGAAATAAAAGACTTTCCCAGGTTGACAATTTAATGTGGTACTTGATTATTAATCAATAAACAATTCAACTAGCCAACAATATGTACATAACACAATACAAAAAATGGTTGCTTCCAGATTCCCATTATTGTATTCTAGTTTTTGGTTTCTACAATAATGTTCTCATAAACACTTAACGTTCTTCTTGGTCTTCTCTCTCAACTTTGAGTTTTTACATCAATATATTGTGGACTCTCTCTTTCCCATGTTGTTGAAAGATTGACATATTTTCTTTTCATACTCATGCTTCTATATTGGCCAAGTCATTGGTCACTATGTGTTTATTTGCTAGGAAGTTGAGCCAATGGAGCATTGGATTACTCATTGATTGGGATTGTGTTCTTGTATTTGCATTTGAAAATGTAACCACCCCTCCCATATATACCCATTGTCACAGACTTTCCAGGGTAAACATGAGAGGAGTAATTTTGACATGACTCAACCTCCTACGTATAGTTAAGGAAGTGGAATTGACAAACCAAAACTTCACTGACCTTCCTCAAGAGCTACAGGACCCATAGGAGCTAAAAACAAACTCTAGGTGCCCAAATCCTTAGCCAACTTTCCTTTTTAGTGATCTAGGCTCCTAGTCGCTTGCATAAAAAGGAAATCTAGCGATTGTAACCCTCCAATCATATGGATAACCCTACCTCCCAGGGACTATAGTCTAGAATTCCTAGTTTTTTGCATGTGACCCCGGAATTTGAGCCACTTTTTCAGGACTAGCATTCAGACCTATGCCCATAACTTGATATAACTTTCTATAATGATGAATGAAACTAGGAAAAATACATTAACACAAAACTTAGACGATAACTTGACCTAACTAGGCCTAACAATGATAGGCATTTCATCAAACACATTGTGAACATGTAATCTATAGGTCATAAATTCATATTTGAACATAGGGGCCTCATTCTTATCTAAAAATCATCAAGAATGTTTGATGCCCTCTCATAATAGTTTCAAAAACATCTATTAGGTCATGCATTCAATAACCATTCATTTACCAATCAAAACATGATAAGAGCCGTAACTAGAATTTGTCATGAAACCATTCTTATAACCAACATATAACCATAATGCTAACAATGATAGAACAACCATCAAAACCACATCATAGCAAGTATAGTTAGTCATAAAATACAAGAGGAAAATACATCTTATTAACATATGAAAAATACAACCAAGTTAGGGACTTCCACGTACTACCCAATCATAGATTGGGTTGAACCAAATCTCTCTTTCATTCAATCACCCCTATGCCATATTCAAGCATGACTATGGGATATCATGGAATAAACCAAGAAAAACCAAACCAGGGATTCCATAGGCTAAACCACCTCAACCCTCAATGGGTGATTCCACCTCATGGTCGGACATCACTAACCATCACAAGATCGGTCTCTACCCAAGTTGTCCAAGGCTCGAGAGTGTTTTTTCCAACCCGACTCTAGGACTGGAAACTCAACCCATAGCTACCACAGGGCTCTAGAGAATTTTTCCAACCAAGGCTCCAGGACTAGTAACTCAACCCACCAAGGGATCCAGAGTGTTTGTCCAACCAAGCCTTCCAGGACTAGTAAATCAACCCAAGTTGTTCCAGGGATTCTAGAACGTTTTTCCAACCAAGGCTCTAGGAACTAGTAACTCAACCCACAACCATAAGGAACATGAGCACCAATCATAAACAATCAAGTGGGAAACCCACAACACCATGGATATCTAAGAAATGCCAAGGCTAGGCAAAACCAGTGCCAATTCAAGCAATCCTCCATGCTAATGACATATCATAACCAAATAACCACATGCATATACCATGCATTCCAAAACTAGAAAGGAAATCATACATGAAACTTGATACTGACAAAGAAATCCAGTTGTATTTTTTGATCCCGATGTCCCCTTGCACTTTCCTTCTTTTCATTTTCATTCTTTCTCCAAATCCAAAGTTGAAAAAATTCTCCAAGAGTGCTCCAAGAAAACTCTAAGTGTGCAAGAGTATGAGAGAGAGAATAGAATGAGAGTGCCAAAGACTAAACTGACCCTTAGAAGCCTTTTTATCATTGAGGCCTCTATTTTCTCTATTTTCCTTTATTTTTTATTCAATTTTCATCACATGAAATTTTTTGACCTTTCACTTCCCTTTTGTCCAATTTTACATTATTTCATAAATAAATGCCAATTAATTCCTCTTCTTCCTTTTCCATTGCCTTTTCCAATTTCCATAGCCATTAATTAATCACCAATGATCCCCATCATTATGTTTTTCCCAGCATTCATCTTGAAATATGTGTCCCATGACCTTGGTCTTATTTTTATTTTATTAACTTTATTACATGGATTTTTAACTGGGGTTGTTACAGAACCCTCCCCCTTGGGGGAAAACTATCCTTGGTGTTCAATGAAACCTTTAAACCAACAAAACACATGATTCCTATGGAGCTTTATAACATAGCTCGATACAACATTTACATCATTTCCATCCGCTGAAAACATAACCAACGTATCATGAACACCATACCACTTATTGGAGCTTCATAACACATCTCGATCAGGTATTTACATACATATAAATATATATACATAACTAAAGCACAACATCAAATATATACCAAAATACATCATGTTAGATTTTAAGCTTCTGTGGTAGTTTTTTGCAGTGGTATGATCCGGATTATCCACAGTTTCGTGTTCATTATGTGGATAATCCGGATCATACCACTGCAAAATACATCATCTCAACAAATGAATAGAGAAGGATACATAGCCTGCATCTGATCAGTCATCTCCCATGTAGTGTCATCTGGCCCAAAGTGTTTCCACTGCACATTAACTTGCTCGATTATGGAGCATGAACATCTTTCACTACAAAATTCATTGAGGCTCTAACTGGAATTCTCCTTCTGGCTCCACCTGCAATACTGACCAGTCAATCACATGATCAGAATCCTTCACGTATCTTTTAAGTAATGAAACAAGGAAAACATCATGGACTTTCATTTTCCGAAGTAGTGCAAGTCGATAGTCTACTGATCCAATCCTCTCAAGAATCTTGAAAGGCCTGCAATAACGAGGTATAAACTTGGCACATGATCCAATCCTCTAGGATATCTTCTTGTGCTTGATGCTTAAGTACACTTTTTCCCCAACTTGAAACTCCTTAAACACCTTGTGTTGATCTGCAAACTCTTCTATATGTCCTATGCTACCTTTAAATTATTCTTGATAACTAAATTTCCTATTCCATCTATGCCAACTTGTCTGGTCCAATCAACACCCTGTTCACTGGATCAATCCAACTGATAGGAGTCTTACAACTCCACCCATAAAGTGCCTTAAACAAACTCATCTTCAAAGATTCTTGATACCCATTGTTATATGCAAACTCCACCAGTGGAATATACTCTTCCAAATTTCATTGTTGATACATAACATACATCCTCAACATGTCCTCAATAATCTTATTGACCATATATGTCTGTCCCTCTATTTGTGGATGATAAGTTGTACTAAAGGCCAACTTTGTCCCCTAACCTGAAAATAACCCTTTCCTAAACATGGAAGTGAACTTGGCATCTCTTTCTAACACAATCTTCTTCGAAACACTATGAAACCTCACTATATCTTTGATGAAGACGTGTGCTACCTCACTAGCTAAATTTGTATACTTTACTAGAATGAAGTACGCTACCTTGGTCAACCTTTCAATAAACACCATAGTAGAATAATGTTGTCTAGATGTCCTTGGAAAACATGTAATGAAGTCCATGGAAATGACCTCCCATTTCCACTTTAGAATTAGAATCAATTGTAATAACCCACCTAGATGCTTACACTTTTCTTTTACCTATTGAAAATCTAAACATCTTGCCACAAACTCTGCCACCTCTTTCTTCAAGTTCGTTCAATGGTAGAACTTATTAACCGATATCAATGTATTCTAATATACTGAGTGACTTGAATATGACTTAGCATGAAATTCCCTCGAGATAAGCTTCTTGAGCTCACTATTGTCTGACACATAGATCATGTCCCTCAATCCAACCAAACCATCTGTCGTGAGATGATAGTCCACATCCTATTCACCTGTACCCTGTTATTGTAAATTATGCTTAAGTTGTTGGTTCGTGTCATTCTAATGTCCTTCCTGTAATATTCGATCCTGTAAATTTGTCCCATATGAACTCATAGTTGTTATGTGAGTTACATGTACTCTTTTTCTAAGAGCATTTGCAACCTTGTTCTCTTTACCCTTGATGTACCTGGTCTTGAAATCAAACTCACATATTATAGCCAACCACCTAGCTTGTCTGACATTCAAATTAGGTTGGTCAAATAAGTATCTCAATCCACTGTGACCACTCATCAAGATGAACCTCCTACCAATAAGAAAATGTCTCCACAAATTTAATGCTTGAATTTTCATTGCCAACTCAAGAACATGTGTCACATAATTCTGCTTGTGCTCATTCAGTTTCCTTAACTCATAGCACATTACTTGTCCTTCCTCCATCAGAACCCCACAAAGTCCTCTCTTGTAAGCATATATATATACCACAAACTATTTTTCTATATCTGCAATCTTTAGAACTAGAGAATTTGTAAGAAATTTCTTCAACTACTCAAAACTCGCTACGCATTCCTCTATCCATTCAAATTTCTTTCCTTTTCATTGCAATGATGTAATAGGATAGGAAATCCATGAGAAGTTCCTTATGAGCCTCCTATAATAACATGTTAACCCCATGAATGATCTGACCTCATCCACATTCCTAGGAGCCTCCCATTCCATGATAGCTCTAATATTTTCTGAATCCACTTCTATACCTTCCTTGGAAACAACATGTCCCAAGTAATGTACCTTTGTCTAAAAGAAATTGAACTTACTAAGCATGGAATAGAACTGACGCTCCCTTAACAATTTTAACATTATTGCTCTTCCTCATTATTAGAATATCTTAGTATGTCATCAATGAATACATTCACAAACTTGTCTAGATAAGGATGCAACACACTATTCATCAAAGACATGAAAGTAATTGGAGCATTAGTCAAACCAAATGGAACCACAACAAAGTCATAGTGCCCATACCTGATCTGGAAAGAAGTCTTATAGATGTCCTCTTCTTTGATGTGTACCTAATGATATCCCGATCTCAAATCAATCTTCGTGAACACCGTTGCTCCTTTCAACTAGTCAAACAAGTCATCAATCCTTGGAAAAGGGTACCTATTCTTAATCGTCACCTTGTTTAGTCGTCTGTAATCAATATAAAACCTAGGAGTACCATCCTTCTTTACAAACAACACTGGTGCACCCCAAGGTGACACACTTGGCCTAATGTATCCCTTTTCCAACATTTCCTTCAACTAAAACTTCAATTCTACTAACTCTGGAGTGCTCATCCTGTAAGGTGCATTTGATGTTGGTGTTGCTCCTGGTACCAACTCAATAGAAAATTCCACTTCCCTTTGAGGTGGCAACTCTAAAATATCTGCTAGGAATACATCCTGAAATTGCTTCAACACCAGGTACCTCTTTAAGACTTTCACATCCTTAACATCCTTACCTTTATCATTGGAAATATGGATTACAAACAATACACACTCCTTCTTGTGACTACGCTTTTCCTGCATAGTTGTAACCATTCTAACTGATGTTTCCTTCTTCTTACCCTCCAAGATTCTCTATTCTCCATTCTCATCCAAGCACTTAATAGCATTTTCATAAAAATCCACCTTAGTCCTATGTAGATAGAACCAATCCATACCCAAAAGCATACTATATGATTCCAACATAAGCACATTTAGATGCACTGGTGTAGACATACCATTCAGTTCAAATGCACAAGATCCTACACAATGATGAACTCTTGTATTAGTACCTATATCCAACTACAGTAACCAAGACTCTGCATGCACTTCTTTATTCAAACCACACTTATCTACGAGGTCAAGACTGATATAATTATAGTTGGATCCAGCGTCAATCAAAATAGAAACAACTAGATCACAAAGCTTACTATCCATCTCAATAAAATATGCCTAGTGATCTACCTTCCTATTATCCAACGCTGCATAAATCTGAGGAATACTTTGTCCAACATCCCCCATTGTCTGTGCCTCTTGAGCATTGTAAATCTATGGTATTCCACCCTAATGTTGTGGAAAATCTCTCCTATGATGATCCTTGCCACAAGTCCAACATGGTAAAGGCTTCCTTCCATCACCCTTGTTCTACTCCTCATATTGAAATCCCTACCCTCTGTTAGATGCATTTAATTTCTTGTGTGGTATTGCATTCTCTTTTCTACCCATGTCTTATAGTCTTCCTCCCTTCTTATCGCATTCCCTTTAGTATTTTCATTACCTTTCCAATCTTGTTTAATCTTGGACCTGCGCTTTGATTGCTCATAACAATGTTTCAATTTTCTAATGGCTTCCTCCAACAATCTAGGTTCTTCAAACTCAATCTTGTCTTTGAACAATACAGGAAACCTATTTACGAATCTTTGAATCTTCACTTCCTCCTTAAGATAAGGCACATACCTCAACAACTCCAATAATCTTCTAGTATACTCCTCATCGGTCATAGATCCCATCTTAAGCTCATAGAATTCCTTCACCCTGTCATCATAATATCTCCAGGATTGATACTTATTCCTGAGAATTTCTCTCAAAATCACTCCAAGCCAACTCCTCTTCCTGAATTCCTCTGATATTCTTCACATCTTCCCACCAAATGTATGTTTTACCTTTAAGACTGAAGGTATATATCCTGGCCTTCATGTTTCCTGAATAGTCATGCAATCTGAAAAACTTATTCATCGCAAGTAACCAAGCTTCTACATCATGTGACTTCTTCATTTCTTTGTCAAATGTAGGAGGATTTTCTTTCTTGAAATCTTCTGGAAAATACTACTTCTCACTCCTCCTATATAGATGGTGACGTTGATGACCATACTGTCTTTCTAAAACAGAATTAGGATAGAACCCATGATCATTTCCCCTCTGGTCAGGTGTATCTAGAAATCTTCCATATCTGACTGTATCCTCTCTATACAACTTGTGTCATGATCGAGACCTACTGCCATATGCACCATTTGTCATTTCCTCCTATCCATGATTGAGTCTAAGCGGTCCATGTATTTTTAAATATGATAAACTTAGAAGAATCACTGCATTTACCTCTGCTTGGTTCTTTTGTTCCCTAGCAAGTCTTTCATGTGACTAAATGATCATATCATTATCTGCCTTACAACTTCTGATATATGCTTTCAAACATCTCAATGTATCTGCTATGTGAGAAGAGTCCTCATCACCATTATGCTCATCTGATCTGTAGGGAGAATCACGTGAACTTTATTCCACCATTTTTCTTGTCATCTTTTATATTCTTCCTACAAACATACTATGTCAGATAAACCAAATATAACCATAATCAAATGTACATGAGTGATGTTCATGGTAGGTTATCTCATCTTCAAAATAAATCTAGATTATCAAAACACACACACACACACACACACATATAATGAAATTATCATGTCAATCATTTGAACATCAACATCATCACTTCTATATGATGACACAACTGCAACAATGACCTTCACCATGCATACATAACAAGCACATATACAACCTACATGCATGCATGACAAACACATTCCACCCATCTAGTCCAAGTGTTGAACCTGGGAGCTTTGATACCACCTTATAACCACCCCTCACATATATTCCCATTGTTACCAGCCTGCCAGGGTAAACATGAGAGGACAAACCAAAACTTTACTGATCTTCCTTAGGAGCTACAGGACCCATAGGAGCTAAACAACCACTCCAAGTGCCCAAATCCTAAGCCAACTTGCTTTTTCAGTGATCTAGACTCCCAGCCATTTGCATAAAAAGGAAAGACAATGAATGTAACCCTCCAGTCACATGGATAACCCTGCTCCTAGTGACTACAGTCTAGAATTCTCATTTTTATGCATGCGACCCAAAATCTGAGCCACTTTTTCAGGGCTAGTATCTAGACCTCTGCACAAAATTTGATAGAAATTTATAGAATGATGAATGACACTAGGACAAATCCATTAACACAAAACTTAGCAAGAACTTGACCTAAACATTCCTAACCATGAAATAAATTTGACCAAACACATTATGAAGATGTAATCTACATGTCATAAATGCATATCTGAATATAGGGGTCTCATACTTATCTACAAATCATCAAGAAGGTATGATTCTCTCTCATAATAGTTGTAGAAACATCTATTAGGTCATGCATTCAATAACCATTCATTTACCAATCATAACATGATAAGAGCGATAACTAGAATTTGTCATGAAACCATGCTTATAACCATAATACTAACAATTATAGAATAACAATCAAAACCACATCATAACAAGTACATTTACTCATAGAATACAAGAGGAAAATATCTCTTATTAACATATGCAAAAGCCAACCAAGTCAGGGACTTCCACGTACCACCCAACCATAGATTGGGCTGAACCAAATCTCTCTTTTAGCCAATCACTCGTGCCATATTCCAAGCATGAATGTGGAATATAATGGAATAAATCACGCAAAACCAAACCAAGACTTCTAGAGGTCAAACCACCTCAACCCTCAACTAGTGATTCCACTTCATGGTCGAACATAACTAACCATCACCAGATCTGTCTCTACCCATGTTGTCCAGGGCTCCAGAGAATTTGTTCCAACCTGGATCCAGGACTAGTAACTCAACCCACAACTGTTGTAGGGCTCTAGAGTGTTTGTCCAACCAAGGCTCCAAGACTAGTAACTCAACCCACCAAGGGCTCCAGAAAATTTGTCCAACTAAATCTTCTAGGACTAGTAACTCAACCCAAGTTGTTCTAGGGCTTCCAGAGTGTTTTTCTAACCAAGGCTCCAGGAACTAATAACTCAACCCATAGCCATAAGGAACATGAGCACCAATCAGAAACAATCAAGTGGGAAACCCACAACACCATCGTTATCCAAGAAATTGCAAGGCTAGGCAAAACCACTGTCAATCCAAGCAATCCTCCATGCCAATGACAAATCATAACTAAATAACCACATGCATATACCATGCATGTCAAAACTAGCAAGGACATCATGCATGCAAGTCGATACATGTAAAGAAATCCAGTTGTAGTCGTTGATCCTATTGTCCCCTCACGCTTTCCTTCTTTTCCTTTGCCTTCTTTCTCCAAATCCAAAGTATGCCAAAATTCTCCAATAGTTCTCCAAGAATACTCTTAAGTGTGCAAGAGTATGAGATATAGAATAGAATAAGAGTGCCAAAGACTGAACTGACAAAAGCTTGAACTGAATCGCAGAAGCCTTTTTATCATGAGGCCTCTATTTTCTTCATTTTCCTTTATTTTTCTTTCAATTTTCCTCACATGCAATTCTATGACCTTTCACCTCCCTTTTCTCCTTTTTCCATTATTTCATAAAAAAGTGTCAATTAATGTCTCTTTGCATTTTCCAATTTCCATAGTCATTAATTAATCACTAGTGATCCCCATCACTATGTTTTGCCCAACATTCAGCTTGGAATACATGTCCCATGACCTTGGTCTTATTTTACTTTTATTAACTTTATTACATGGACTTTTAGTCAAGATTGTTACAGAAAATAACCACACTAAAAAGTATTTTTTTTTTCCAATCCTTTACAAATAATCATCCATATCAATTCATCATAAATTCCAAGTTAAAATAGTTATATACTAGTTTATTTATAATGGTTATTTGAATAAAGCATCATCAAATTTAATTTGACTTTGTGTTATCATTATCATAATGAAAAGAAATTCAAATAAGGTGTTAGTGTTTTTTTATCGCATTATGATCAGGTAATGTTGTTAAAAAGGAAAAAAGAAAAGAAAATAAAGGTTAGATATGATGCCCATCTCAATGTTTGTATTATAGATGTAGGTACATGTGTTTGTATTATAGATGTAGGTACATGTGAGGTGAGGGAAAAACCCCACGTTACCATTAGTAATTGAGAGAGGATTGATGTGAACCTTAACGATGTTACATGAAGTATTCGAGAAAGAAGTAAATGGACTATGTTGTAAAATTTTGATGTGAAATTTTCATCTACTATATTGTAGCTTCAAATATTTTTTTTTAAGTAAAGGGACTACACTGTAAAACCTTGGTGTGGAATTTCCATCTACTATTTTGTAGCTTCAAATATTCTTGTTTGAATTTTTGTGATCATAGCGTTGAATTCTAAAACCTTGATTTATAATATTGACCTTATAAAATATATGTTTAAGTGTTAATAGAAATAGTAAGTATGTTTATCTCTTAAATTTCCTATTTCATTAAAGGTTACAATATGATGATCATCATCTTACAATAATTCTAAATCTCTCTGAAAGTATTCAAAGCATCCTACATCAAAGTATTTTATAATTTTCCTGAGTTTTGTCCTTTTTATTAGAAGTGCATTAGATCATTGTGTAAATGCAAGTTGGTCATTATAATAAGGGTAAATAAATAAATTATAATAATAGTTATTAATTAAAGTAGATATAGTTTAATGAATATGTTTATTAGTAAAAAGAAATTTATTTAAGTGTGTATATAGGTTTATTGTAATTTTAATAAATATAGTTTAATGGTTTATATTTTAATTATTTTATGATTATATTTTTGGTTAATTTTATTTGAAATTTGGTAAGGCTTTATTGTAACTACAAGTTTGAGAAGTGTTGTTTACGTAATGTATTATGGGATTTTAGGGTATTGAATTCATTTATGCATTTAAAAATTTGAATTGAAAACAATAAAAGTATGATTTTGTGAGGAAATATATCGGTGGATTATAACAAAACAACCAAAACATTAAACTATTTGATTGCACCATTTATATTATCATCTCTCATATTTTTATTTAATATATTATTTTAATCCTCATAGATTATTTTATATTATTCCATTTATTTTGGATATTCAATTTATGAATCAAATTAGTTGGTCACATTTGGTATGCTTTGTTTTCTATTGTTGGTCTTTGGTTTTTCTTTTACTAAATTCATTCTAATTCGGATTTTTTCCACATAGTTACTAGAGTTTCTCTAGTCTATGGTATTGACCACGACTAATTATTGGGCATCTAAAATTCCAAAATTACATTAATAAGAGATTATTCCATTGCAAATTTGAGGGTTTCTCTAGTCTATGATATTGACCACAACTAATTATTGGGCATCTAAAATTCCAAAATTACATTAATAAGAGATTATTCCATTATATTGACTATAGTAAAATTACTCAAATTACAAGGGAATTCAATAATCACTATTGAAGTTACATATATTTTATAAAATACAAAAAAATCTAATATTATCACATTAAAAAATTAGGTAAATTGTAATAGGAAATAATTATAAATATGGAAATTTAATGACCACTACAACTATTTTAAAATAATTTTAAAATAAGTTTGACACATCAACTGTGATTTGATTGATCACATTATTTGGGTAAGTAAATATTAAGTCATAATGAGGAATTGTTGAAGATATGATTAAATATTATCGTATTTGCATAATTATTATGGGTGTATATTTGGACACACCATAAAAAAATGAGTCACAACAAAATAAAATCATGAACTAACAAAAAATCTATCATGAATTAGTTGTGACCAACATTTTAAGGAAAATTATTATTAGTCATCTAGATAAGTTGGTGTGCATTACAAAAGCATCGATTAGTCATATATCGTAAAGTTATTGACCATCCTAACATGTACAAGAATATTATGAATGAATGGATGATATTTTAATGTCATGGGACTAAAAATAGTCTATGGGACTACTGGCCTTCCTGTTTTTTGCCTTTTGCAATTCAATCCTTTTCTTACTCAAATTTATGATGAGCTAACCCAACCTTCTAATAGTCCTCTCACTGAAAAGACAATGCCAAGGAATTGATGCTAACATACTGCCATAATTGTCCCTGATGTCTCTGAAAACATCACATTCCAAAATGAAATGTTTTTCCAATTCCACTGCCCTAGAAGTGCAAAAAGTACACACTTGTTCTTCCCAAGCTTCTTTAGGTCTCTTCCACCATCTCGTTTCACACCGAACTTGATGTGAGTTAATTGTTCTTAATTGAGCAATAAGAATATTTCCTCTCCACATAATTCTAGCTCCAATGTACTCTTTTTGTTGGAGATCACAAGTCAGGTTGAATTCCTGAACATAGTACTTATTTTTTCTACTCAACTCTTTCCCCCATATACGCTTACGAAACTTCTCCATAACAAAATTCTTTAACTCCTTGTTATTTGTGGGACATGAATTGAGGTAAATATTCCATTTTTGCATCTATTTGTTGTTTTGTCTCATCCATGATTTCTTTCTTTCACTCATGCCTTCATTGAAGATAACTTTCGGCCATCTACCTACTCCCATTTGCTCAATTATTTTTAGATACCTTATAAGACACACCATAGCAATTGCTTCGATGGGAGCTGCACCTATTTCACCCAACATTATCTCATAAGGAACCGAACATTTTATTTTGAACTTGCTCATGATCAAGCGTTTTTTGGATTTTCTCAATTTGTTTCCATTTTGAAACAGGGATGCTGCTAGCCCACAGTTCACACCCATATAATATCACTGGACAAACTAGGAGTCCAAAAAGAACTTGAATCATTTTCCAATCCCATAAATCTACCTCTCTACATCTATTTTGAAGTGCATATAATGCTTTCTACCCTCCTAAAATTCTCTTCTTTATGCAATCCTCCCAATTAAGCTTGTTGTTGAAATCGATCTCGAGGTACTTGTATTCATTTACTTCTTCAAGAATGTTTCCTTCAAAGAAGAACGTATGTTGGCTTTGCTTCCTTTTATGAGAGAAAATCATTATTTTGGTCTTACTGGTATTGACTTGCATCCCCACTTCTTTACAAAAATTCTCAAGGGAATATAGATGCATCTGCAATCCATGGGTCGATTTAGCAATCAATACAAGATCATCAACATATAAATGAAGCTTTATCACAAATTCCCCCAACCGAACACCATCCCCACCTTGTAGATTTAGCCACTCTTTCAATTTGTCAATATATAAACCAAAAAGGGTAGGAGATAATGGGCAATCTTGATTGACTCTGATGTTACTTCTAAAACTTTATAAAATTCCTACTGAAGTTATAATTTGACTTTCACCTCTTCGTAAAGCCTATGGACAACAACTCTATATTGCAAAGGAATTTCAAGTTCTTCCATTCTACGCCACAACTTATCTCTAGGGACCATGTCAAATGCCTTTCTGAAGTCAACAAAGCAATAAAATACTTCTTCTTTGTCCCCCCAAACCTTTTCAATAATGTGTCTCAACATGATACTATGATCTACTGTAGAATGCTTCAGCCTAAAACTCACTTTCCCTTTTTCCCTCTTTTCTTTTACTTCTTCCCACTTAGTGATTCTATTTTCTACCATGCCGCTAAATATATTTGCAAACAAAGGATTGATCATAATATTCTATAGTTGGAAGGATTATTAATGTCTCCACTTTTAAAAAGGGGTATTTCTAGACTAGTTGTCCAATCTCTTGGGAATCCTTGTCGAATGACATTGTTAAATATTTCCATGATGTGCGATGCTAGAATGCTCATCCCCCACTTTAGATATTTTGCTTGAAGTTCAACCAATTCTTGTGTCTTCCATGTTTTCAAGTTTTTAATTCCTACCTCCACCTCCTATAATGTGAAAAGATTTGTAGTTGAGTTGATAGTGGGAGGAGCCTCAACCTCTAATTCGTTTTCATATAGTTTTCTTGCATATTCAAACCATTGATTGGTTGTAATATTATTTTTAATTTTCTTCTTCCTTTGTTGAAGTTCCTCACAAAAGAGATTAGGGTTATTCTTGCCTAGATATATTAACTCTTCTTGCCTTGTTTGCATGAACTCGTCTTTTTTACTTTTTAAAATTTGCTTATATAACTTTACATTCATCTTCTCCTTGCTTGCCTTTTTCAAGGTTCTTCTGGCCATTTTTCATTCATCATTGAACCAAGCATTTACAAGAAAACTATTTGATTTTGATTTGATATTTTTTTCTTTTTTGCACTTCTCAGGTGCATCCTGAATTATATTTGTTAACTCATTACTGTTGAGGCTTCATTAGGGGAATTTTGTGGACTAAAATGGGCCTCCTAAGGAATTTATAATCTAATAGTGGAAATAATAAAATAATATTAGATTACATCATCAATTTTTAGAGAGAAAGAAAAAACTACTTTTTCAACTCATATTTTCAACTTATCTCCCTATGGGTTTACTCAAATTTTTGCACGGGAACACTCATTGGATGCAGAATTTGATTTCTCATCCAAGGAGTATTCATGGTGCATACTTTCGATAGACCCTACTACACAAAAAATGAGAAATACATTAAAAAAATGTGATTGTAATCACATTTTTTCATGTATTTCTCATTTTTCATGTACTAGGGTCCATCGCAAGTATGCAACATGGGTACTCCTTGGATAAGAAATTAAATTTTGCATCCAACGAGTACTCCTCTTCGAAATTTTAGTAAAACCTTAGAGAGATAAGTTGAAAATACAAATTGAAAAAATAGTTTTATTATTGTATTATTTTTTAATCTTTTTACCTTTTACCCCAAAAATGGGGAATCATCCCCCATGGTTAACATCATCATCTTGAATCCTATTGGTTCTTATAAAGTTTATTTTCATTTGTACATTTTTCTTAGGAGGCCCATTTTAGACCTCAAAAGTTCTCTAATGTTGGGGACCCGTTTTCTCCTTCTGAATTGATCTCTCCATCATTGTTTTGAAATGAAATGAAATGGTTTTTAATTATGTCCATGAGACCTTGTGGTCTAAAGAACCACCCACTATCGCTCAATCCATATTCATATTTTTTTCTAGGCTGATTCTATTGTTATGGATCTTGAGTAAGAAATTTCTTGTTTTGTGAAGTGTCTCCTCAAAAAGGTCACTAAGAATGTTCACCTTTAGGCTGCTATCAAATTGAAGACGAATAACTTCATATGCTACACACTCTGTGATAAAGTTCCATTCTGTTTCTACCACCCCTTTATTGCAGAAAATGCAAGTTCGTTCTTCCCAATCCTCTTTAGGGACCGCCCATCTACAAATTTCACATCTTAAATGATGGGAGCTAGTCCTTAGCCAAGAAATTATAATTTTAGTTGTTCTTTTGATTGAGAAACTCAAATACTCTTTATCATCATGTTTCCACATTGGATTAAATTCTTTGACATAATATGCTTTATTTTTTCCTTCCTGCTTTGTCCACATGGCAGTCCTAAATTATTCGAACACCCACCTTTTTATCTCCTCCTTATCGTGAAGGAAATCATGCAGATTTATGTCCCATTTTCTTAACCACTTTATGTTTTGTTTCATCCATGTCTTTTTCCAGCATTTTAGCTCTTCTTCAACAACCAATTTCGGCCACCAATGCTTATCGATATTTTCAACCTTCTTCAGGTAACTCAGCAGATGAGTGATAATGAGACCTCAATTGGAAACATACCA
This sequence comes from Pinus tabuliformis, assembly GCA_031772625.1. Classification (NCBI taxonomy): domain Eukaryota; kingdom Viridiplantae; phylum Streptophyta; class Pinopsida; order Pinales; family Pinaceae; genus Pinus; species Pinus tabuliformis. The sequence goes on along the minus strand of CM062819.1, from coordinate 461,023,577 downwards.
TCCTTAGTTAAAATGATATCATATGGGACCGTTTATTTAACATTGAGGCTACTTGTGATCAGGTGCTTTTGAATTCTTTCCATTTGTCGCCATTTGTAGATAGTGCAATTTTCTTGTGTTAGAATAATTTTTCCCCTTGATGTCGATTGTCGAGAACATTGGGTTTCCTTCCTATGTTTTCTTTCTTCTAACCAAGATAGCTTTATATAAATTGGGTTATGATCTGATTTTAATCCCAAATATTCTCTCCAATCTTAACTTCATCTATCCTTTCTATTAAGCTTTATGAACAAATAACATAGTCAACAACACTTGCCCCATTGTATATGTTGCAAGAGAAGTTCCCAAACTTTTTCGATCTATCTAGAGGTCCATTGTATATAATTAAGTTGAAAGCACCACACAACGTAAGAAACTCCTCTCCAAAATCATTAGTAACTTTGTCGTCTTCTGAACATCTCAACCATTGGGGATTCTCCTCTTCAATGAGCTAGATAGGATTGTGATCCTCTTTTCAACAAAGAATACTAGCTTGTTGATTTGTTGTTCTAGCATTCAAATCTCCCACTAAAAGAACTTCTCCCTACTGAGAATATGCGCCAATATCTTGCTTTAAAGATGCATATGGATATTTGTTGTCGAACCCTTTATTTTTGAAAGTTTTTGAAACTTGAGGCGCAAAATAGCACGCTCCAATTCTTATGTGGTTCTCATTTTTTGTCATTTTGAACCATAAATATTGTTTATTTGTATCTTCTTTCACTAACTGAATGTGACGACCTTCTTTTTCTTTCACTAAAACCAATATTCCTCTGTACCCTTTGCCATTTTCTTTTGCCTCGTTCCAAACTGCTAACTTCAAATAGCCGTCAAACGTAAGAGTTTTGCAACCATCATGTTCATGAGTTTCTATGAGACAAATTATGTCTCTACCTTCTGCAATATGCCCTATCCCAGGTCCCCTCCTCCAAGGGTAGCCTCTACAGTTCCAACAAACTAGACTTAGGTAGACCTGGATAGGATTTGATTGCTATGCAGTTTGGCATACAAGACTCAAATTTGAGCCTTCACCCCTTTTCATCCATGTTGATATTGTTGTTTTCCTCCCTATTATAGAATTCCTGTTTTTTCTTTACTGCCAACTTGCTGCCTTGTTTTTCCATGAGGCCCAAACACTACAATAACCGCTTTACCATTGTACAACCATGCTCTTTTCCTTTTGTTTCTTGCTTCCCTAACTTTCTCCACTTCTTCTCTTCTTTCTTCTTGTTGTTTGCTAGTTAAATCTTCATCTAGGAAGAAGTGTGAGCCTGTCAAGAGTTTCATTTTGCTTAAGAGATGGTATTTGTCTTGCACACTTGCCATGATGAATTTTATGGGTTGAGGCCCCTCTTCACATATCTTTCCCGGCCTCCTTGCTTGGCAAAGTTTTCAACTCCACCGTAATTTCTCTTTCAAAAAGTTCCTTGTCAATTTGAAAATGCTTTCATTCTTTCCATAGTCTTTTATTCCCTTGATAAAAAAGTTTGTTTCCTTATCTTTTCTTTCTTTATGTTCTCTTTCCTATGTTCTACAAGAACTTACATCTTCTTTGTCCTCTATCATGTAACCATTAGTTTTTCCTCTATCATGTAACCATTAGTGTCCTCAAAGCTAGTTTTGATTTCTTTTGGAATGTATGTCCTCTCATTCTCTTTTGATTTCTTTTCAGAAATGACTGCTTGTTGAACTATTTTTGTATCTCCCTGAGTTGTTTTAAAAATTATCACATCCTTGTTTGCTGCCATTGATTCATTCTCGGTTTTCCATGCTGCCTTCATGTTTTCAAGTTCTTGTTTTCCAGTCTTGAAAGCATCTTGTAACATTGTTACCTTCTCTTTTAAAATTCTATTACCTTCCATTAAACATTGATTTGCAAGTGTGATTTCTAAAAAAGCATCTTGTAACATTGTTACCTGCTCTTTTAAAATTCTATCACCTTCCATTAAACATTGATTTGCAAGTGTGATTTCTAAAAGTTTGCAGTCTCTTTCCTGTTCTTTGGCTTCCAAAATTCCTAGCGTTCACATGGCCTTCATCAGTTCTTGGACATAGAGATCTGATGTCTAAGTAAAAGTTGTAGATGTGGCACTGTAAATCATTGACTCTTCTTGATTTTTGTTGCTCTTATTTGTTTTCTTTCTCTTGGAGTGTTTTTTTTTTCTCATTTAAAGTGGGCAAATCTATGTCTTAAAATGCCCAGATATCGTTTTTCATTTACCCAAATCCACATTCATATTTTGTTAATTGAAACAATTTTGACTTGGCCTAAATGATTTGTTTCCACAAAATCTGATATTTCCTTGCCATTTTTAACATTTACTATGGATTTGTTTTCCGTTTTGAGATTTCAAAATCCAATGTTTAAAGCTAAAGCCTGCCTGTTTTGAGATTTCAAAATCCAATGTTTAAAGCTAAAGCCTGCCTCTTCCTGCATCTTGATCAAACCTTCGCAACGCCCAGTATGCGGAAAATTCATGTACCGCAGTGGACCTGTATTGTGGAGCCCACTCGTCCTCTGCTCCGACCTGGGTCCAATCCTACCGAGAGCACCTGGTTGTTTTTCTTGAAACTATGAAGACGGTCTCGAGGGCCTTAAAAAAACACCCTCAAATGGTTTGTTTGCCTTTTATTTGGATAGCTCGGTCGGGTGAACTCTAGCAAAGATACGACGCTGACTGGTTCTCATAAAGAAGTGACCGCGAGCATGCGCTAGGAGTGCCATCGGGGTGACTTTCTACCAGATCGATGACCTTGCGGGTGGATGGCACGGTTGAGTGTATTGGGCTGAAGTCCTCTAGTGTATCAACTACCCACGCTCATGTTATGTCAAATGCCGACGGAGTTTGCAGAGGACTTTGTGTTGGGGATCTGCCACCAATGACCAAAATACCTGCCCGCCTTACAAACATGCGTGTGAGACTAGAACGTCTTTATTTCTTTGCTCTTCTGTGTTGCACTGTGTTGTGAGCCAAGATTCGCCATATCGTCTGTTTGCCCTTTCGCCGTATAGCTCGGTCGCGTGAACTCCAGCAAAGATAGGTGAAAACCATCGTGACTCCAAGTTAAGACAAAGGAGGTTGCAAAGGAAACAAGTCTCTACCTGTAACTGTATAGTTTTTTGATTAAGTAGTTGTCCAAATTTTGGCATTAACGTGAGATGTGCGTAATTTTGTTGTTTTTCAAGGGTTAGAATTTAGGACTTCTTGTGTTCAAGATCTATTGTTAACATACAATGGTTGTTGATACATCCAAACCCCATATTTATTTAGTGTTGTAATGTGAAGCGCATAGGGGATTCAACCAAGTTATAATGGTACAATTTAGAGGAGAGAGGATTTAACTAAGTTATAATGGTATAATTTACAAAAGTGTTTGATAGCTCATAATCATTGATATCATATAAATATATTGATAATAATAATATTTGGTTTGTTATTTAACCAAGTTATAAGGGTACAATTTAAAGGAGAGAGGATTTAACTAAGTTATAATGGTATAGTTTATAAAATTGTTTGATAGTTTATAATCATTGATATCATATAAATATATTGATAGTAATAATATTTGGTTAGTTATATTTCATTTAAATGTTTTTAATTTTTATAAATAGTAATAATAAATTTTTTTATAAAAATTTATTTTAACCTTTCATAACATGTATTCATATATCATTTAATTTAAAGAAAAAACTAATAAATATGAAACTATATTTAGAGACCATTTTACTCAAAACCGAAGTCATAAGCATGATTTTCGGATTAATCACATCAATGTTATTTGGTTAATGTTTTGAACCAACTAATAGACAAAGGTGAAAAAACTCATAGATCTTAATGAGTAAATAGCAAAGATGCATCAGAGTCTAGAATTAGCAGTTGGAAACTAGCCTAAGCAAGGATGCATCAGAGTCTAAAATTAGCCATTGGAAACTAGTGGTTAAGAATTAATTATTTAATTAATAAATTAATATTTTAAATTCTAATTAAAAACAAATTCATTGTTATAAATTAGTCATTAGTAATTTATATAAACATGAAATTGTTTATCAATAATATTAAAATTGGAATTCAATCTTTTGTGTGTTGGAAATAATACTGAGAGGGGGGGTTGTTGTTGGGAAAAGTATCTAATTCAGAATGCCCCTATCCCACTCTAAGGTGTGATAGTACCTTAGCAACAAACAAGGAAAACTACTTGAGTATTCTTCTTTATGAAATGTAAATGAGGAGGAAGGATGTAACTAACCTGTGTCTTCCGTTAGTTTGTTGATCCAATCGCTCTTCTCTTCAATGGCTCCCAACTCCCTACTCCCTTACCGGCCCAGCTTCACCGAATTCCTGCAAGATCACAAGAGAGAGAAACTACACGAAGATATAGATATACATTCATAAAATGCTCAGGATCAGATTAAGCTAAACATGCAAATATAACAAAAACATCATTGATATACAGCATGTAGGAGAAACTCAAATAGTTTATTGATAGAATAAGAAAGTCCAAGAGGAGATACAACCAAGTGAGTCCCGATCCAGCATCTACCTCCCAGCAAAGGAATCCCTTCCTCTCCTCCAACAAAGCATAAATCACCCAATGTACTAATCTCAATCTCAAACCAACAGCAATTCTCTGCAAAGTACAAAATTCCAGCCCCTGGATCTCTGGGATGAGGGATCCATATATAGATGTAAGCAGAGAGGATGAGTCAACTTATGTTTTGACTTGTGGCTTCTCTCTGTCAGTTCTTGCTTCCACTTGGAGACTGAGAGCCTCTTACTCATCACTTGGTCGAATTCAGTGAGGCAAGTGTCATTGGAGAAGATTCTGGAAGCTTCCATGGTCTTTCCACCTCGTTGAATGACTCTGCCACTTGTCATTTCCCGCTCAACGCACCTGGGTAGTGCATTCAAGTGCGTTGCAACGCACCTAGCCAGTGTATTTGGGTGCTTTGCAACGCAGGCAGCTAGTGGAGCTTCTGAATTGATCTTGATTTGACTAGTTCTCAGTGTTTTTTGGTGGAGAACTTCTGGGAGAAGCTGTCATTAGTTGACCTTGTTCCTTTGGGAGCTGTAACAACATCTTCAGGGACTTTGGATCCCTTGGATTATGGAAATTTCATGCTTATAGCTGTAAGGCACAAAAATGTCTATAACAGTTGCCCCCTAAAGTATGAGGCCGTTTATCGGGTGAAATGCTTTATTAGGAGGATCGGAAGTTCATTCAATGCTGGGAGGAGACCTGTAATAAGATACAATACAATACATTATTCTTCATACTGTTCTCATGATCTAGCTGAGGCAGGCATTCTCATGCTCAGCTTTATAAATTCATTTTTATGTACATAGGACAGACAATCGTCTGATGGTAGACTGATGATTCTGCTGAAATCATCATCCTTTTGGTAGGATGATTATCTGTTCTGCAATGTTGTACATGTCAATGTCTTTATTTTTCCTGAATATATATCGCAACCCGAATGGATGAAACTAGATCCGGGGTCTTCAATCTCGTCCGATCTTCACTCTAAGTACAAGTCGATCCATGTAAGAAATGTTTTGAAGTCGAACATGGAAAGACATCGCTTGATTACCAGTCAATGATGTAAACTGTTAACAAGCGCGAGAGGAATCACCGATAAGGATGATGACCCTCAAGGTACTGCAGTACAATTCACGTGGTGTGAATAAAGGACTTGGCGTCGAACACCACGCAAAAATCTTTCGGTCAAAGGTCATTGATGTATACCTGTCGCCGGAAGTGAGAAACTTGCCATTGAGGCATGCAAGCTTCAAAGTACTGAAGGGGGTGTTCCTAGATCAACTTCTTGGATAATGAGCTGATGTCGACAAGAAGCGATCTGTCAAAGGAGGGCCTTGATGTATCCCACATCAGTGACATGGAACGGAGCAAATGATTTTGATGGAGGTGAAAACGATCTGATGATATATGGTTCAGGGTGGCGGTCATGAAAATAATGAAGTATAATGTATGGTAGTGGATGGGACACGGTTGACTTCTCTGGATGACTTCTCTTGAACATATCGGTGACACTTGTGTGATGGATTGGTAGCATTTACCCCAAAGATGGATGGTATGGCGAGACCATGGTGATGTGACCGGTGAATGAAACAACCCAACCCGACTCAGGCACGGAGTGGAAGTGTCATGTTCAAGAGCGACTTGCTACCAATAAAGGTTCTTTGAGTTTCTTCCCAATTTTTCCCCAGTCATTGCTGACTAGTACCTCTTTATTTTTGTCAAGCTTGAGGAGGATAACATATGCTTGTTCTATAATTTTCCCTTCGGGCAAACCCATCACTATGTTTTAACGAGCCTAGCGATAGTGAAACTCATTCTCGTCTAAAGACAAGTTTGTCGCTATTAATCTTTTTAACGAGCCTAACGACAAAGATAACTCGGTCCTTTTCATTTTTAGAGAGTCTGAAAAGGCACATAAAGTCAACTCTGGAAGTCCTTTTTCATCATCTAATCCCTTAAGTCCGAAAAAGTATAAAACAATACAGAAGGGATGAATCTTTGATAGTTTTAACGAGCCAAGCAAAACAAGCGCTCGATCTTTTTGTGCAATAATCCCTCAGGTCCAAAAAGATTAAAATCTAGAGGAGGGATAGCTCTTCCGGTCGCTTTAACGAGCTGGAAGGCCAAAACTCGGCAATCTTTTCATATTTTACAAGTCAATTGAAAAGAGCTTAAAGAAGACTCGTCTTTTGAGGAACGAGTGATAAAATGGGTAGCAGCTGATTCCAGGTAAGGGTTGGAATTTTCCAAGCACGACAGAGTCACAAGGATGGCTAGTGAAATCACTCTTCCCAGCTGTTCCTCAAAATGGGTAAACAATCATATGGAGGTGAATGATCGGCCAATGGAAAAGCGGAGGTGACGGTGCAAACAAGACCAAGGCTTTAATGGCTGATAATGTTACATTCACGGTGGTTATTTACCGGAGGATAGTTCATTTTTTAACGAGCTTAAACGCGGGTGGAAACATTTGCTCGGTGCGGGTTTATTTTTTAACGAGCTTGAACCTTGCGGTAACACTGCTCGATATCATGGTCTTGTTTTGATTTTTTACCATAAATAGCTTTGCTTTTCAAAGATAGTACTGTATCTTCAATTGCTACATCAAACTAGTTAGAAATGGACAACATTTGCTTGAAAATGAGATTAAAACGCTAATATTTTACTTTGAACTACGTAAAAAGCAATTTAAAAGTGTTTTTACCTCTCATTTTACCATTTCATTTGAACTTGGCTTGTTGGAGCTTTGGAGGTGCCTCTTCCCCCTTGATTTTCATCAGTTGATTTCGGGAGATTCTGTGGACGATTCTCGGCGCCGTCTGGACCAGGTAGGAGCTAAACCTGAGCTCTTTCATTTCATGGTTTCCTTTCTGCATTCTGTGCTTCATTCCCTGCTTTTCTGAGCCCCTGGGGTTTGATGGGAGCGTTCTGCCATCAACGCACCCCAGTCCTATCGAAACCTACGCTGAAAGTGAGTCATCATGAAGGTGACTTGACATTCAACGCACCCATAACACATGTGTAGGTGCGTTGGGCGCAGAAAGGAAAGTTGTTGCACAGTTTTCAGTGAAATTTTTCCTTGTTTCTCATCAAAATTAGGATTTAATCTCCTCTCTTGTTTGTTTTTGCAGAGATATTGGAGCAAAATGACCCTTACATGGCGAGAACGAGAACATGAATAAGAGGACATGATTGCCCTACATGATCCTGTTACAGTGAACGCGCTGTGGAACTGTGGTTTGCTGAAGTTTTTCCGCATCTCTAGCATGAGACAGCAGATCAACCTATTGCAGTATTTGCTCGATTCTTGGGATCCTGTCAACCAAGTTTTCCAGATTAGGGGCAAATCCATCCCCTTGACTGCAGTAGACATTTACTTCTTGACTGGCTTGTCGCAGCGGGGTGCCCCCATTTCTTTGTCAGGTTCGGCCCGAGGGAGTGACTCTGTGAGAGATTATGTCTGCCAGTATTGCAGGGAAGGATCTCAGCCGAGTAAAGACGGCAAGATCATCATCCGAGACGTCGCTGACAGGTCCCTCAGGTCTATCCTGTTCACTTTTGGTAGGATGGCCGGGAGTGCATCTCTTCATGTAGCCAACAGGTCCTATATGCAGCATGCCTTGGAGTGTCTCCAACCGAAAATATTCAACTGGTGTGATGCAGTACTTCTTGTGATGAAGAGTCAGTTGACCAAGATAAAGGACGGGAGGTTGAAGAAATTTGGGTTCGGTTCTATTTTGACTGCCTTTTCCTTGGAGAAGATACCACTGATGCAGCCGCAGTACATTGAACTCGACATACCTCCTCCTACTGAACCACGCATGCAGAGATGGGTTGACCACATGTCTAGGCATGCTGGTCAGTCTCAGATTTCGTTTTCGATACCTTCTTCAGGTGATTTGATCGGCAGGAGATGGCTTATGCCGAGTATCCATATGCCGGCATGGATTTCCGGGGTGATCCGGATTTAGTACTACCGGATGGCGAGAAGTGGGGCGCTATTGGTAAAATCTTTGACCATATCACTATTTATTGTTTTTATTTATAATGTCCTTGTGATTTATTCTATCAAGACTTTTAATCAAACTCATGTGTACATGCAAATGTCGGTCCGGTTCGTCCAGTAGTCCGTTTGAGAGTGCCAGCCGCTGCTCCAGTAGGAGAGGCTGCTGGAAGGGTTATTCTCCGTGACCTTGATGTGGCCGAGACTCTCACAGCTGTGCAGGAGCAGGTTGAGAGCCTTACTCTCGGTATTCCCGATGTGAGGATCGACGAGCTGCCTTTGCAGTTACAACGACATACTACTGGTGTGCCTAGACGATGGACCCGTCTCTTACGCATGATCGCACGGGCCGTGACTTGTTATCACGAGCATCATTAGACTAGGGTGCCCCCTAGCATTTTTAGTTTTTGGGTCATGTGACCGATTTTGTCTGGGTTACAGAACATTATATGTAAACCATAAACAACTATATATATATTTTGATTTTCGGGTTTTATTTTGGTTGAGCTATATGATCCACATGTAAAACATTGATGATGTGTTTCTTTTTACAAATGTTCCAAATGTCTATCTAACACATAGTTTGCTAATGAGTCGGTTAATGTGTTTAAGTTTCTGGAAATATGTTGGTATTGAATAAAATCAAATTGTCTTTCCAAAATCTTAACCCTTAGGAACATGCGATAAATAGCTGGGTTTCGGACGGAATATATACCATTGAGTTGTAGTATTACGAGTTGTGAGTCTAGCCTGACGATTAGTCGGCGTATACCATGGGTGATGGCATCAGAGAGAAGTTCTATCAACGCGCTATACTCAGCGATGTTATTCGTTGATTGACCAATACATGCACCTCTGAAACTTACTAACTCGTCGCTTGGATAAAAAATGGCCCAGGCTGCGGAGGACAGGTTCCGCGAACTACGACTCGCTCCGTCGGCATATCCAACCCATGTCTCCAAAAGGTTCGACATCTGCAATAAATGTAAAAAGGTGGATTACTCGACCAAAACGAACACTTTAGCGAAAACAAAATACAACAAAAGCATATTGGTTACTATTTAAGCATAGTAACGCTTGAGGTACAACCCATTACGAGGTTGCGCCAGTGGAATTCCATCATAATCCATTAATTCATAGGCTCCTTTTGCCAACACTCGTTTAACAATATAGGGGCCCATCCACAAAGAATTAAATTTACCTGCTCCCAATTTGTCGGATTCTTGGTCGTAAAGCAAGACCAAGTCACCTTCTGAGAAGACACAGGGTTTGACATTTTTGTCGAACTGTGCCTTGACTCGTTTCTTATGGGCTTCGTTAGCCAAAGCGGCATCACGACGGGTTTCATCCAATTGGATTAATTCCAAGAAACGGGCCTCTTCTTCTGAAGTTCCGGGGAGGAGATCGATTGCGAGTTTAAGAGACGAGATTTCGCACTGGACTGGTAAGACTGCTTCCATGCCATATACCAGTTGGAAGGGTGTGAACCCGGTCGCATTCCTTACCGATGTTCGGTAAGCCCACAAGGCTGAGTATAGGATTAGGTGCCACCTTCTTTTGTGAACTCCGATCATCCTTTGCAACATACGCTTCAGTGTTGATTGCTTCAACTTGTCCGTTGGCTTGCGGATAATACGGAGTAGAGCTGTCGTGAGACAATCCTAGCTTGGCAGCTAATTCAAGCATCATGTGATTGCGAAAATGCGATCCATGATCTGTGACTATAGCTTGTGGTACGCCGAATCTGGCGACTACATGATTGAAAAAGAAAAGGGCAGTTGTTTCACCAGTGTTATCTAATGTAGGCATCGCCTCGGCCCATTTGGTAAAATAGTCAACGGCGACTATAATATACCCATGCCCCCCGGTCGAGGTGGGGTTACATGTCATGAAATCGATGCCCCATTTGGCGAACGGCCCAACAGCAACTATTGGCTATAGAGGTGCGGGTGGTCTTCTGGTTTTGCTATCAAAAATTTGACAAGCATGGCAACTTCTGACTGCGGTTATGCAATCTTTGAACATTGTTGGCCAGAAGTATCCTGCTCGTAAGATTTTTTGTGCTGTAGCATATCCAGATTGATGCCCCCCACAAGCTCCTGAATGACACTCATTTAGGGCTTTCTCGGCCTCCTCATGGGTGAGGCACCTTCTCAGAACTGTATCGACACCACGATGGTAAAGTGTATCACCGATGATCATGTAGTCTTTTGCTTGGTATCGTATACGTTTCTGTTCGGAGTGAGAGGTGTTAGGCCTAAACTTTTGGGTTTGGAGATAAATTATTATATCTCCATACCACTCATTGCTTGTGGATATCAGAAACAAATTTTCGTCCACGATTGATTCTTTGGATGTTTCATCGTTGGACGACGATGGGAGATCGCATAATAATTCTGCAAAAACTAGAGCTTTCTTTGATTTGGATTTTACGAATTCCAGATCAAACTCTTGAAGGATTGCTATCCATTTTGAATATTTGCCCCCCAGCAACTGTCGCGACAATATATAAGTCATGGGGTTGCAATCAGACAGAATGGTAGTTTTCTGAAAGAGGACATAGTGTCGAAATCTTTGTATCGCTTGAACAGCTGCAAGCGCTAGTTTTTCAACATAAGAATATTTACTTTCTGTATCATTTAAGTTTTTACTTAAATAATATATAGGGTGTTCAATTCCATCGACTTGTTGAACTAAAACCATTGCGATGGTTGTATCTGCTGCAGCCAGATACAGGTTAAAATCTCTTTGATAATCGGGGGCGTACATTAATGATGCTTTCATTAAGGAATCTTTTAAAGCATCAAAGGAATCTTGCGCAACCTAATCCAAGACGAAGGGTACCTCCTTTTTCAAAAGACGTGTATAACCTTTAGCAAGTTCGGCGTAATTTGGAATGAACCTCCTCAGAAAGTTTGCTTTCCCTTGGAGTTTCTGAATCTGAAGTAAATTTGAAGGTGGAGGCAAATTTATGATTACCTGTACCTTACATGGGTCGAGACGAATCCCATCCTTGGAGACTACAAAGCCTAGTAAACGACCAGAACTGATGCAAAATACACATTTGTGTGGATTGAGTCGTATCTTGTAGTGTCAGCAACGTAGAAATATCGCTCTTAAATGCTGCGGATGATCAGTCCGCTTTCGCGAATGAGCCGGAAGGTCGTCAAGGTATGGTTGAACGATGTTCTTGATGTCATGGAAGGCATAATTCATTGCCCTCTGAAATGTCGCTCCTGCGTTCTTTAAACCAAAGGGTAATTTTCGATATGCGAATGTGCCCCACGGACAAATGAATGCAGTCTTTGACTGGTCCTGTGGGCAGATATTTATTTGATTATACCCAGAAAATCCATCCATGAATGAAAAGATTTCGCATCCGGCGCATTCATCAATTATCTGGTCGATGAAGGGTGTAGGGTAGTTGTCTTTTGGACAAGCTTGATTTACATCCCTATAGTCGGCACACACTCTAATTGTCCCTTGTTTCTTCATCACAGGGACAATATTCGATACCCAATCGGTTAGAGGAACTGGGTAGATGAAACCAGCATGGAGAATTTTTTCAACTTCTGCCTTAATGGCAGCGGCTTTCTTGGGGTGCACCTACCTGAGCCGTTGTCTTATCGGTTTGACATCTGGATACATCTTAATTTCGTGTTCAACGATACTCGAGTCGATGCCTGGCATTTCACTATATGACCAAGCAAAGACATCTCTGAATTCGCGAAAAAGAGCGTTATATATTTCCAGTTCTGAAGGAGAACAACATTTGCCAACATAAATATTCTCTACAACTTCTGTTTTGGTCGAGATACTTATGGCTATAGTCTCTTCAATGTTGGATAAGTTTCGCTCGGAATCCACCGTATTTACAGTATTTGATAGGAATTCAAAAACTGAAGAATGATAAAGGTCATCTTGAGTATCTTCTTCATAATCCGGAAGAAGGGAACGATGGTGGCAATCATTCCATGGTGCTCCTTCAATCAACATTGATTGTACGATTCCTTCATCGGTTCCATGCACTCGCGACCAAGGATCTGAAGGGGTACCATATTCTCTAGACCTATCTACCCAAACGCTTGATGAGCGTTGATTTGGGTTTGCCTCCCATGCTAGAAACATTGATTGCTATAATACTTCTATTAGGCTTGGGGGCAAAACCATTGCATGATCCATGTTGATATCGTTTTCTGAAATCTTTGTGGAAGATATCATATTGCAGGTTCCTATCGACGCTACTTCCGCCATATTGATTGGAGGTGGAAGAGCGAAAGTTCCCATTAGTATAGGATCTTTTAGTAGGCCTACTCCGATATTCTGAAGCGAATGAGGGCTTCCATGGATCATGGGAATGCTACTTGAGAACCATTAGGGAGGAAGTTTTGTTGATCGACGATTGTAATCCCTCCTTGGAAGGGAAATGCAATCTTTCTAAAATAGGTCGACACAACAGCTGCCATGGCATATATCCACGGTCTTCCTAGTAGGATGTTGTAATCAAGATTCCCATTGATGACTTCAACATCTATTTCTACTATTTTACCCCCTAGTTCGACCTTCAAGTTATTTAGGATACCATATGGGGTATATGACCTTCCGTCGAACGCTTTTAATGTCGTCGAAGATCGCGACAAGGTTGGAGATCCTAAAGTTTTCCAGCAACTCATCGACATAATACATGTAGATTCCCCCTCATCAATAATTGTTCGATGAACAATTTTGTTGAGGGCTTTCACTTGAATAAGGAAAGCTAGTTGTGCTGGTAACTGAGGATCGTATCCTTTGTGGTCAAAGGATACAAGATTGGAATCCTTAGGATCAACCCCACCAATGGCTGATAACAAAGCCTGCCTTTGGGATGGGCAATTTTGTAGCACCTCAAGAGTCGACATAGCGGATGGCGATTGGGCCAAATCTTCCACTATGTTATAATGTTGTGCCGCTCTAGCGCGGGGATTAAACATCGACTTGTGTACTACTCCCTTTGGCGGTTTTATTGTTAATTCAGGGATGATGGGTGGTACAACTTCTGTCGAAGTTGTTGTCGAACTACTTGGTTGATCTTTATCCTTGTCGTTCGACAGCTGCGGATTCCCGTAATCTTTGTTCCTTGTCGAAATCAAAGCATCATTTTGCTGTTTTGAAACCGACAACATTAGCACTTGAGACGGGGAAGCATTTCCACTATCAACCAGATTTGTTCCTGGATTTGGGAACGGATCAGTTAACATGGCTGAGGTTTTCGAACTTTTAAAGAATTTCTTAAGCTCGGCTCTGTGTGGACAATCTGCGGTCTAGTGATCCCCATCACATATATAGCATGGATTTTTTGGTTTCCTATTTCCAGGAGGGTCTGAAGAAGTTTTTTCAGGAGATGACTCACCCTGTTTCTTCTTCTTCCCTTTGTTTTGTTTCTTCTTGCTTCCTGGTTGTTTGGTTTCTTTGCCCTTATCTGTCGATACGACATTTACTTCCGAAGCAAGAATTTCGTCTTTTGCATTTTGATCTGAAATCTTACGGGCTTTCTTGGACGTAGCCTTTTTCGATTTCGCGTTTGTAGTGCCAATCACGCCATCGCCGGCGTGAGAGTCATTGTTTGATTTAGGAGGAGGAGGAATTGAGAATTCCGGTCTAGGGGCGTCAGGTATTTTATCGTAAAGTGTGCCGGACTGAGTATAGACCAAGTCCAGATATTGCGCACGAGCGATGACTTGCTCTTCCGTTACGACTCCCCCCTTTGCCACATCTTCCGTTATGGCAGGAAGTAATGACTTGATAAACCATTCAGCTAATAGCTGATCGGGAACGTACGTTTTTACCATCCTACGACGACGTCGCCACTCATGTATATGATCAGATATGTGAATGGCCGTTGTCTGTTTGAAGTTGGTTAGGATTTCCGTTCCCGTTTCACACCTTATCGGTAATTGAAAATGGGTTAAGAAAGTTGTGGCTAAGGTACTGAAATTGTCGAACGAAGCTCTAGGCAATTCAATATACCATTTTGCCGCTGGACCCGTTAACGTCCTCTAAAAAAGGCGAAGCCTTATCGAATCATCGTTTAGGGTGTTTGACGAACACCATAGATGAAATTTCATCACGTGATTCGATGGATCTTCACCTGGATTTCCATTAAATTTAGGAATATCTGATGGAAGTTTGTGTGGAATCGCTGGCCACCAAGGGGCGTAAGCAATTGGATCATTTGTTAACCGATGTAAATCAGGTAACTCTAAGGTTGCCACGAATGGTAACTGTTGATTCAGGTTAGGTAAAGCATACCCAGGATATGATGGAATTGCCTGAGCAGTTGGACTTTGCATACCAGCATAATGCAGTTGATGCTGGTATGACTGATATGGTTGGTGGGCATGACCATTGTAAAATGGTTGATTTTGACCGTTTTGAATGTACGGCTGCCCACTGTTCGCAAAGATCTGCTGCTCAGAACCTTGGTATACTTGTTGGAATTGTGGTTGTTGGTATTGCACCAGCCACGGTTGTGAAGCCATGTTCTGTTGCGCTATACTAACCGTTGGACCAAGGTGTGGGGTAATTGTACCCGTTTGAACCTGCGTCGTCCCACCAGTTGGCGATTGTGGTTGAGTCACAGGGTCAAGGGGCTGTTGCATTACAACCTGAGAAATCTGAGGTTGGCATACAACAGGCAGCGTTTGAACTTGTGACACCGTCACAATAGCTGGTGTAGTCGGGATGTTCGACATAGGTACACATTGTTGCATTGAATATACAACTCTTGGTTGTTGAGGTAGCATAGGTACCCAACCACTTGATGTAATTCCAGTATAACCTGAATACTGTTGTGAACTCCCGTATGGATATCCTCCCGGAGGGGGTAATGAAAGGGCAAACTGCCCCCCATACGGTGGTAATCTGGAACTCAAGGGGATTGTCTGCCCTTGGGGACTGGATTGCCCAAATTGACCTCCAAATGGATCAATTTGTCGAGTCTCAACATAAGAGTTGCCGGATATTATTCCGGAGGAACAAACAGGAACGGACCATACTGTCGAAATAGCCCCTGGATGGACTCCTTCTAGCGGTTGTGAGCTAGTCGGGATAGGTGGTACGCCAGCAAACATTGTCGGAGTGACGGCAAGGAGTTCTGCTATCGCTGTGTTAGTTGACACAGTCCTAGATGTTGACGGTTGTTCAGACATTTTGAGTCTATCCAAAAGATTACCCAGCGATTCGACAGGAACTTCCTCTGGTGGTAGACTAACTTCTGATGTCGAAGGAAATAGAGTGACCCCGACTCGAAAATGCGTTGGAGTACTTGCTTGCGGATCTTCTAGAATTTCCTCTATCGCAATCAAACCAGGTGGAAGGGGAAGACCGTCAGGTTCGTAAAATATTTCTGGTGCCGAAGAAGGGGTTGATTCGACAACGACAGATGTTTGAGGAGCAAGACTCTCCGAATCGGTTACAGATGGAACTGGTTCAGTAACACAAGTGTTTGCTCTCAGACTAGGATCAATATCACTATCCCTCTGTGGCTGTTGAATTTCTTCTGTAGAGGCAGGGTTTCCAGAAATGTTTGGAGTAACCGGAACCTCAGATGTTGTTGGAACACTTGTTCTAACTTTAATAGGAGATTTGGAACCGGTTAAACGAGTTTGCTTTGTCTGTACTGTTTTCGATTCCGGAGACAAAGACGGTTGACTCGTAAGCCTCCGCGAACGACGGGGTTTCAATTGACTTTCTTCCACGATTGCGGATTACTCGATCAACTAAAATACAAAAGGGGAAATATGTTTCCGAATTAAATGAATTTTAGATGCTTTGGACACAACTTGCTTTTTCAACTTTAAAGAGTCGAGAAAAAGCAAAAGATGACTCTAGTCTCCTTCGATGTTTTAACGAGCCCGAAGTGACAAATGCTTGGATGGACTTTTTCCGTTATAGAGTCTGAAAAAGGCCAAAAGGAACTGCTCTGGAGTTCTAGATAGAGGGTGTGCCAAACTTTTCGCAAAACCGCAGAATACTTTTTAAGGTACGGGCGGTCAATCTTCCCGAATGCTGTGTTCAGTGCATTGCGATCAGTAGGGTGGCCGACACGGCTTCGTATGGATAAAGGTTTTATGCCTATAGGGGTCTCCCAATATATACTCGATGGTACGTGGGAGCACAATCCGTACTGGCGCTTATCGTCTCTCAGGAGGAATCACCCAACCATCAGCGAGATCGACAGTCACCAGGTTTTACGACGCCAGAACACGTCTCTAGCCTAGACCTCTATGTTGTGCGTTAAGTTCCAATGCGTTGTTAAGTTCATTCAATTTATTTTAGGTTGATCTTTCTTAGAAGTTTGCCTTTTTGGATCACCACGAGATGTAGATACAAATCCTAAATGCAGTCTAAATATGATAAGCAAGCATTTACCTCTTTTCAACAATGAAAATCCTAGCTACAAGGGGAAAAGAAAGACACAATCCTTTCTCAAAGAGCATAGAGCACACTGTAAATGCACTTTTTCCTAAATCAAACCATACAAACGATCAATATGCAAATGCACAAATGCATGTATTTGTTTTCACTTTCTTAATATTGATGCCTAAAAAGAAAGCTGTTGTACAAAATTGAATTCGATTTCAAGTGAAAACACAAACAAGTTTCTTTTTGAAATCAAAAAGACGATTACAACACTTATGATTTTGAAGTAAACACTTGTTTCGACACTAGAAATTCACAAATTCAATCCAAAAGACAAAAGTAGAAGCGCAATCAACTGTCAACAGCAAACAAATTTACTCCTAAGATCAAAACGACACTTACGACAGGTCTAGATCTAAAGGCGACAGTATGACTAGTTTACTTTTGTAATGGGAAACTGCAAATGATGTAACAAATACAAAAAAACAAATATAGTTTCTTTTATACAACTAAGGCGGAATTAAGGCAGAGAAAAGGGGTTTTCAGATAGGTACACACACTGATAACAGGCTGCAAAAAACAGAGATAAAACTGAACACAAGGATGCAAAGAACCACAGCTGCACAGGGCAAAGGCTGATCAACGCACCTGCAGAACAGAGAAACTGAATTGCAGCGCAAGTAGCCCTCTCGGGACCTGCGTTGAAATGCAGAGTCTCTTCACAGAGCCTGCGCTGAAGCAGAAACGAGAATGGTCTCTGGGTCCTGGGTCATGGTTTGCAGTTTAATCTGAGGTTTTTGGCCGGATAAAAGCTATCAATAAGGTACAATTAGAAGGATGATTTAAAGGAGGACTAAGAGCTATCACAAAGGGCAGTTAGAGCATTTGTGGATCAGCTTGTTCAGATCATAAACAGGCCCAGCGAGTGGACTAGAGTGGCAGATCTCTACTTTGCATTTGTAAATGGCAAATGCAGTTCGATTCAGCACTCCTAAGTTTATGAGAAGAACAACAATAGAAACACAAATAAACTAACTATATACGATCCCCAACAGAGTAGCCAATTTGTTGTTGGGAAAAGTACCTAATTCAGAATGCCCCTATCCCACTCTAAGGTGTGATAGTGCCTTAGCAACAAACAAGGAAAACTACTTGAGTATTCTTCTTTATGAAATGTAAATGAGGAGGAAGGATGTAACTAACTTGTGTCTTCCGCTAGTTTGTTGATCCAATCACTCCTCTCTTCAATGGCTCCCAGCTCCCTGCTCCCTTACCAGCCCAGCTTCACCAAATTCCTGCAAGATCACAAGAGAGAGAAACTACACGAAGATATAGATATACATTCATAAAAAGCTCAGGATCAGATTAAGCTAAACATGCAAATATAACAAAAACATCATTGATATACAGCATGTAGGAGAAACTCAAATAGTTTATTGATAGAATAAGAAAGTCCAAGAGAAGCCACAAGTCAAAACATAAGCTGACTCATCCTCTCTGCTTACATCTATATATGGATCCCTCATCCCAGAGATCCAGGGGCTGGAATTTTGTACTTTGCAGAGAATTGTTGTTGGTTTGAGATTGAGATTAGTACATTGGGTGATTTATGCTTTGTTGGAGGAGAGGAAGGGATTCCTTTGCTGGGAGGTAGATGACTAGTTTACTTTTGTAATGGGAAACTGCAAATGATGTAACAAATACACAAAAACAAATACAGTTTCTTTTATACAACTGAGGCAGAATTAAGGCAGAGAAAAGGGGTTTTCAGATAGGTACACACACTAATAACAGGCTGCAAAAAACAGAGATAAAACTGAACACAAGGATGCAAAGAACCACAGCTGCACAGGGCAAAGGCTGATCAGCGCACCTGTAGAACAGAGAAACTGAATTGCAGCGCAGGTAACCCTCTCGGGACCTGCATTGAAATGCAGAGTCTCTTCACAGAGCCTGCGCTGAAGCAGAAACGAGAATGGTCTCTGGGTCCTGGGTCACGGTTTGCAGTTTAATCTGAGGTTTTTGGTCGGATAAAAGCTATCAATAAGGTACAATTAGAAGGATGATTTAAAGGAGGACTAAGAGCTATCACAAAGGGCAGTTAGAGCATTTGTGGATCAGCTTTTTCAGATCATAAACAGGCCCAGTGAGTGGACTAGAGTGGCAGATCTCTACTTTGCATTTGTAAATGGCAAATGTAGTTCGATTCAACACTCCTAAGTTTATGAGAAGAACAACAATAGAAACACAAATAAACTAACTAGATATGATCCCCAGTGGAGTCGCCAATTTGTTGTTGGGAAAAGTACCTAATTCAGAATGCCCCTATCCCACTCTAAGGTGTGATAGTGCCTTAGCAACAAACAAGGAAAACTACTTGAGTATTCTTCTTTATGAAATGTAAATGAGGAGGAAGGATGTAACTAACCTGTGTCTTCCGCTAGTTTGTTGATCCAATCGCTCCTCTCTTCAATGGCTCCCAGCTCCCTGCTCCCTTACCGGCCCAGCTTCACCGAATTCCTGCAAGATCACAAGAGAGAGAAACTACACGAAGATATAGATATACATTCATAAAAAGCTCAGGATCAGATTAAGCTAAACATGCAAATATAACAAAAACATCATTGATATACAACATGTAGGAGAAACTCAAATAGTTTATTGATAGAATAAGAAAGTCCAAGAGGAGATACAACCAAGTGAGTCCCGATCCAGCATCTACCTCCCAGCAAAGGAATCCCTTCCTCTCCTCCAACAAAGCATAAATCACCCAATGTACTAATCTCAATCTCAAACCAACAGCAATTCTCTGCAAAGTACAAAATTCCAGCCCCTGGATCTCTGGGATGAGGGATCCATATATAGATGTAAGCAGAGAGGACGAGTCAGCTTATGTTTTGACTTGTGGCTTCTCTTTGTCAGTTCTTGCTTCCACTTGGAGACTGAGAGCCTCTTACTCATCACTTGGTCGAATTCAGTGAGGCAAGTGTCATTGGAGAAGATTCTGGAAGCTTCCATGGTCTTTCCACCTCGTTGAATGACTCTACCACTTGTCATTTCCCGCTCAACGCACCTCGGTAGTGCATTCAAGTGCGTTGCAATGCACCTAGCCAGTGTATTTGGGTGCTTTGCAACGCAGGCAGCTAGTGGAGCTTCTGAATTGATCCTGATTTGACTAGTTCTGAGTGTTTTTTGGTGGAGAACTTCTGGGAGAAGTTGTCATTGGTTGACCTTGTTTCTTTAGGAGCTGTAACAACATCTTTAGGGACTTTGGATCCCTTGGATTATGGACATTTCATGCTTATAGCTGTAAG
This sequence comes from Pinus tabuliformis, assembly GCA_031772625.1. Classification (NCBI taxonomy): domain Eukaryota; kingdom Viridiplantae; phylum Streptophyta; class Pinopsida; order Pinales; family Pinaceae; genus Pinus; species Pinus tabuliformis. The sequence continues at coordinate 461,003,282 of CM062819.1, read as the reverse complement.
GCACAAAAATGTCTATAATAGGGGTGAATCAGTATTATCAAGTTCTTTTATTAAATCTTCCTTATTTATACTTTGAATTATTTTTGCATGTCAGTATCATAAAATAATGAGCATGAACAAAGAAAACAGATAGTCACACCAAAGAACACCAGATGTAAGGTGGAAACCCAATGTGGGTGAAAACCACCTGCTGCAATATGTCTCTATCTTCTCTCAAATTAGAAACTCCTTTTACAATGGTTTTGTACTGGTGCAGTCCTTTACCAGTACGCAGGCTGCAACCTGCAGAGAGCTACAACTCTCTCTCTCGTTTTCCAGTCTCTCCTGGAAGGGAGCTACAACCCCCTACTTCTTTACTTTTAAGGACCACTTTTCATAAATTTTCAAACTGGATCCATAAACATCAAGAGATCATCAAGTACAAGTAAATCACCCAGTCAACTGCAGTAACGAGATCAACAATAACAGTAAACTAAACCCAGAACACCTTATCAACATAGAAAAGTCAGCCAACAAAAGATCTTAAGACAGATACGCAGTTTTTCTTTCTCTGGCCTGCGTGCGTACGCACTTCACCTTCTGCTCCCCTGCGTATACTCGCAGAGAGCCTTCTATTCCCCTACGTACACCCGCAGAGAGCCTTCTACTTCACAGCGTACCCACGCACTGTTTCTTCAATCACACTGCATACTTTTATTGTAGGCACGCACCCACAGATACTATCGCGCCACGTACTGCTACTGTAGCCACGCACGCACAGATGCTATCGCACCGCATACCTATTCACCTGCGACTTCTGAAGCGCCGCGTACTTTCCCTGTGCCTACGCACCTGAACCTCTGTCGCGCTGCGTACCCACGCACTGCGCCTTCTTCTGCTCTGCGTACCCACGCAGTTCTCCTTCTTCTGCTCTGCGTACCCACGCACTTGCACCGTTAAGCACCTGCGTACCTCTGATTAGGGCCGAATTGGCAGTTCCCCCAGTGTGCCACAGATAGTCAGATGCTCAGATCTGATCATGCGCTCGAGAGATCACCCTTCATAGATTCACTTTCATCTTCACTTTTATATAGATCAAGCTTTTAAAACAATAACCCAATATTTCAGATCTTAAGATATTCAATTTTCAAAAGATGCTTAGCCAAGTGATCTCCTTTGCTTTATATAGGCAAGCTCTTCCTAAAATCATGGATCAATACCATAGATAACCAATACAAGGGGCCCAAAAACATGGGGCTCAATAACAATAATAATATAAAACAATACCACGGGCCAAAACCATAGAATCAAGAACGGCGGGCTAAATACCACGGGCCAAACATAGGAAACCGCACGTGAACGCGCTTCTCTGCCTTGAAGTAAGTGAACTGGGGGTACGCACCTTCTGAACGGGTGACCTGCGTGTCTGGTCGCAGTCCCTTCACGGCGTACCTGCGTGTACGCACCTTTTGAACTATTCTCCTGCGTACCTCTTAATTTTCAACATTTTGAGAGCCTGATCAGAGCATTGCCACTTGAGGGTGTTGCCATCAAGTACAACATCTGTAACATAGAGCCATACCAGAATCATAATGCCAACATTGTGATCTATATCTTGATATATAAAATATTTTCGAAAGAAATCACGTTGAAGATTTTGGTTGACCCGTTTTGAATCAACAAGTCTGGTTCATCTTCAGGACAAGGTGAAGAAACAGATCTAGGAATAAGGTTAAATAAGAAGACAGGCCATTCTAATAGCTAGAAGAAAACGGCTATATTTGACTAAGAGAGAAAAAAGGAAATATTTTATATTGTTTAAACAATTTTTATTTATTTATATATTTATTTTATTTATTTTTTATTTTTATTTCTGTATTTACTTACTTTATTAATTTATTTAAACAGCTATATTTGACTAGGGTTTTACTTAATAATCTTTATTTATTTATTTATCTAAACGACTATATTTGACTAGAGAAATATTTTGTATTGTTTAAATAATTTTATTTATTTATATATTTATTTATTTTTATTATTATTATTTTATCTATTTTTTTCATTTTTTTTTTTAACTAAGGATCCTAAAAGGTATAAATAACAAGAATGATAGCAAAAGTTTTAATTTGGAGATAAGTTAAGAATAAAATAACTAAAAATAAATAAAAAATAAAAATAAATAAATAATAATACTAATAAAAATTAATAAATAAATGAGGGTATTAAGGAATTTAGACTTCTGTGATCCATAACATTGTTAAGATAATCTTCGGCAAAATCACATAACCAATCTTTTGTCGACGCGTTTCGAACCAACCAGTGTGGTTCATCGTCAGGACAAGTTGAAGATCTAATCAGGCTTAGCTCGATTAAATAGAGTGTGCAGAGACTCCAACGGCTATAAGATAACGGCTAATTTGACCTAATGAACCTGGTCAAACTACTCAAATAACTAATTAATATTTCAAGAAATAGTTAAAATAGGTAAATAAAGGAGTTTATTTGTTAATTTAAGGATAATATTAATATTTTAATTATAATGGTCATTATATAATATATATTCAATGATTTAATATTATTCAATTATTATTTAAATAAATTAATTTAAAATTCGATATATTAATAATATTATTAAGAGAATATTTTAATTATAATGGTCATTATATATATTTTAAATGCTCTATTATTATTATATTACTAAATAATTATTATTAATAATATATTTATTTAATAATAAAAAGATATATAATTGAATTCATTTGTTAGTTTAATATTATTTCAATTATCTATATGGTCAATATATATTAATTGATTTATTATTATTCAATTGCTATCTAATTATTATGTAATAATACGCTACTATTTATAATTTAGTTACAATGGATAATTGTGTAATAATTTCTTTTCTACCTAATGATAAAATTGAAAAAATGGGGAATAGTACATAAACAAGAAATGGGACAAAAGCCCTAGACAATGAGGAAGAAGAGAGGGCAGGAATGCAACAACTACTAATTTTCAAGCGGTCATCGCTATTAATATTACTGGAATACCTCTCAATAATAATAAAATAATAATAATAACAATAAATAAATAATATAAATATAATATAATATTGAAATTGAAGGGATGACGGCTGGAAAATTAGTAGCTATTGGATTCCCGCCCTCTCTTCTTAGTTTGTTTTTTTCATCATTGTCTAGGCCTTTTGTCCCGTTTCTTCTTTATGTACTATTCCCCATTTTTTTCAATTTTATCATTAGGTAGAGAGGAATACCTTCATTTATTTATTTTAATTATTAATTTTTATTAGTATTATTATTTATTTATTATTTTTTTGAGTTATTGTATTCCTAACTTATCCCCAAATTAAAAATTTGTTATCATCCTTGTTATTTATACTTTTAGGATCCTTAGTTAAAAAAAAAGGGTAAAAAAAATTAGATAAAATAATAATAAAAATAAAAATATAAAAATAAATAAAATTATTCAAACAATATAAAATATTTGCCTAGTCAAATATAGCCGTTTAGATAAATAAATAAAAACCTAGTCAAATATAGCCATTTAAATAAATTAATAAAATAAGTAAATAAAGAAATAAAAATAAAAAATAAATAAAAATTGTTTAAACAATATAAAATATTTCCCTTTTCCGCCTCTAGTCAAATATAGTCATTTTCTTCTAGCTGCTAGGATACCCTGTCTTCGTATTTAACCTTCTTCTTAGATCTGTTTCTTTAACTGTTCTGAAGATGAACCACACTTGTTGGTTTGAAATGCATCCACCAAAATCTTCAATGTGATTTCTTTAGAAAATATTTTATATATCAATATTAAAATTATTGTATATATATTATTGGTTATATTAACTAATTTTTAGACAAAACATATTAATCTTAAATAATACAAATTAACCTTTTTTTTTCATAAATAAATAAATAGAATAAATAAATAAATATAATATTTATCACTAGTTTATACATGATTTTATTCATTAATAATAATACTAATATTTATACATTATCTATTATTTTATATAAAATAAATTATACTCATATAAGAAATTATTCATTAATAATAATACTAATACTAATATTTATCTATTATCTATTATTTTATATAAAATAAATATACTCATATAATTATAAATAAAATCATAAGGGGTTTACAACTTAGAAAAAATAAATCAAGATAAAAGAGTGGGAATCTGGCTCTTACTCAATTTCCATCCATCATCCCTATTGAGATTGAGAGCATGTTTCTCAATCTCAATAGCCTCTCTTAACTTTCTATGGTAGAAGTGATCAACCCTAGCAATGACATTCGCAACCTCAATGCATACATGGTGCTTATATTTCTCCGCATGTTCCACAAGCGTTGATGAGCGAGATCGATTGTAATCATGGTGGTTATATTTCTCTTCATGTTCCGCAAGTGAACGAGATCGGTTGTACCTGATGTCTACCGCATGCTCTAGTATTCTCTGCTTAATAGAGTGGTCGGTCTCCCCAATGTAGAAACCCCACAAGAACATGAGATTGAGTAGACTATTTTCATGTCCTTGAGGTCAATAGAATTTTTAACTAATATGAGAAAATTTCTAATAATATTGAGAGACTTTAAAAAAAAATTAATAAATATCAAACCTACTTAAAACTGCTTAACTTACCATATCCCCATGTAGAAACCCCACAAAAACATGAGATTGAGTAGACTATTTTCATGTCCTTGAGGTCAAAGACTTAAAAAAAAAAAATTAATAAATATCAAACCTGCTTAAAACTGCTTAACTTACCATATTTTGCAACAACCTCTCTTTGCCTGCACATATAGCCGTGTCATTTCTCTAATAACATTATTTGATTTCGCCCAACCCAACACGCATATGTCAAGGATGAGTCATTTCTCTACTAACATTATTGGATTTCGATCCAACGTTGAATTCCATTGAATCACCGCGCAACTATCTTCTTGATTTGGAACAATTTATTGGTAGAACGTAGATGATAAAATTATAAACGACACCCTATTGAATCACAGGGCAACACACAGATCTCAACGTTGAGTTCCATTCCATTGAATCACAGGGAAACACACAGATCTCAACGTTGAATTCCATTCCATTGAATCACAGGGCAACTATCTTCTTGATTTGGAACAATTTATCACAGGGAACTATCTTCTTGATTTGGAACAATTTATCACAGACAACTATCTTCTTGATTTGGAACAATTTATTGGTTTAGCGTTCAAATACATAAAGGACAGTTTTCAGTAAAAGGACCCGACCGGGGGCTACACACAGATCTGAACGTTGAGATCCATTCCATTGAATCACAAGACAACTATCTTCTTGATTTGGAACAATTTATTGGTTTAGCGACACACAGATCTGAACGTTGAGATCCATTCCATTGAATCACAAGACAACTATCTTCTTGATTTGGAACAATTTATTGGTTTAGCGTTCAAATACATGAAGGACAGTTTTCAGTAAAAGGGCCCGACCGGGTTCGAACCGGTGACCTCTTGATCTGCAGTCAAATGCTCTACCGCTGAGCTACAGGCCCATTTCTGGAAAATAGATGGAGTACAGTCAGTGAAAGGACCTAATTTTGTTAATTAATGTTGTACAGCAATTATGTCAAGTGAAAACAGCCGGTTGGAGTTTCTGCAACGTATAGTTCATGTCTAGTGTTACACTCTTTGCTCTCAACTCTTTCCCTGCTCTGACACATTAGAAACATCATCCTCTAGATTTGTCAATTTGGTTTCTTCTAACGGAGAAGCACGAATCTTTTCTCGGGACAAATACAAGGTTTTGGAATGGGGAACCTCAGGCCACTAATCTCTTATCAGAATAAATACAAGGTTTTGGAACCAGGAACTTCAGGCTGCACACACTAATGAAGCATCGGGCTCCTGCTGTTGCCTCCTCTAGGTATCGAATCGAATGGTGGGATGGTGATGGTGGGGAAGAAAGAAGTTTTTTTCTACAAATTTATTTAATCGCAGTTAAATTGATTTTTATATATTTAAAAATCTCTATTTAAGTTTTTCTATGATTTATATTGTTTCAATTATTTTTGTTTGTAAATCTACAGTAATAAATAAGTAGACTCTTTTCAAACCATCCAAATCAACAACACTAAAATGAAGAGTCTAATCTAAACCTACAATTAAATAGTATCTAGATATAAATAAAAAAATCACTATTTTATATTGTAGTAGTTAGTCAATTTTGCTTAAGTAACCTTGAATACGGATCAATTTATTATGAGTCTGGCCTTACAAATAGCTTGGCCCTAGGAAAGGAACCTACTTAACCAAATATATGCCATGACAGTGAGCAATAGCTAATGTTGGGCTCTGCAAAATCCACATCAACCTGAAGCGTGACCCTACATTGTTACAGAAATATGCGAAGAAAAGTTAATGTTGAGCTCTGCGAAATCCACAGGAACCTGCGGCATGATCCTCATCATTACACCGTTACAGAAGTATATAACAAGATTGTGACCGTAGTATGTTGATACTTGTGCAGTGGGACAACCCAAATTATGCTATCATCATCAATGGACTTCCAACAAGATTCTTTCGGTTTGGAAGAGGCTTTCGTCAGGGATGCTTTTTATTTCCAATATTATTCATCTTGGTAATAGATTGTCTGAGTCTACATATTAAAAGAGCGGTGCTAGAGGGTCATTTCAAATCACTGGGGAACAATATCAATATTTCACATAACTTTTTTGTGGATGACATCTTTATAATGGGATGTACTGAAATTGCGGTATTGGTACAAACACTAACGCTGAAGCTTAGCTCTCTTGGGTCTCTTATGGTTCAACAGTTTTTTTGGGTCTTCTATGGTTCAACAGTTTTCTTGGGAACCCCAGGTTACATATATATGGTGATTCGAGAATCATAATCGATCAAGTCTTGGGGAGGGCATTTATCAACAATCCTAGACTACAGGGATGGATGAAACTTCTATGGAAATCTCAAGACAGCTACACAATCCAACACATTAGAAGGTGCCTTAACAAGGATGCAGACTATCAAAAAAATGATTACAAGGCAGCAATGACAAATGGATTCTAGAGATCACATGGGAGCAGATCAATTTTGATATGGAGGACCTTCCAAACCTGGGTTAATCTCCCCTATGCACCTCTCTGGGTCTTTTTTTGTAAATTTTTGTTATATAGGTTTATAAATTCCAAAACATAGTTCCTTAATGTATAAATCTTTCTCATGACATCTTTTCGGGAGAATTAACACTCAGAAAGATCCCTTTAAAGGTTGATCAACTGTGATTATAATTTTTGTGATAGTATTGCATGGCTACATAATTCTCTTTTTTTGAAATTTTTGAACTTGTCTGCTTGGCCACTGGGCAAAAACAGTGTCCTCTACGAAGGACTTTTATGAGCTTCCTCGTTAGATGGTGTCATTTCAAAAAGTCTCTATCTCTGCTGACCAAGCCGCGTTTTGTATTGATAGAACGTCTCCATTGATAGTTTGATTTTGAATGCCACAGATCTTTCAGATGCTACACGTCTCTCCAAAAGGGGGCTATCTATTTCAATATGAATACAAGACAATAGTACAGCTACAACTGATGATTGTCTATACCACAGATATTTGCTGCTAAAATATGCATTTTTTTGTCATTCATCACAGGAACTGTAACAAGCATATTATGCTATCTGTTTGTCTTGATATATTTGGTTTTCGACTCTTTTCAGGGTCACAGTTGACTCTGAAAAGGAATAAATAAATAAAAATATCATAGGCTCCGTATTTTGTTTTTCCCAAAATAGCATCTAATGAATATGCCACATGTATATCTTTTCTTAATATAATATATATCAAGCTTTTCTTCGTTCTGAAAAAAGAACACTAATCTTAGGGAGGATTATGCCACATGTATATCTTTTCTTAATATAATATATATCAAGCTTTTCTTCGTTCTGAAAAAAGAACACTAATCTTAGGGAGGATTTTCGGCACTGTATGTGCTTGCAGAAAGGTTCAAGAATAATTTGTTTGCGGTAGAGTCCATGGTCCCTGTGAATAGGGAAAAGAGGACCCGGGACTTGGAAGCCAAGGCAATGGTTTCACCTGGCCAAACCAAGCAGGAATCTAGAGAATGCTCTCGTGGAAAAGACTGCATGAAAGTATTGTTACAAGTTGTTCAAAGGTCATTGATTTTTTTTTGTTTTTGTATAATGGAGATTTAATTTTAAAAATGATAAGATAGAAAATAGAAATGAGATAATATAGAAAAGAGATTAATGGTTATTTTTGCCTTTCACATAAATGTTTCTATATGATAGTAGTTAAAGATATTAATGGTTATTTTTGCCTTTCACATAAATGTTTCTATATAATAGTAGTTTTTTCTTAACATTTATTTAGAAGTAGTATTTTTTCAAAACAAAAAAAACAAATATATGTTTCTTTTATAATAATAGTTTTTCTTAATATTTTTTGAAATAGAAATAGAATTTTTTCATTAAAAAAATGGAGAGATTGAATAAAATGTATAAATTTTTTATTTAAAAAAATTGGAAACTTAAAAACGCATATTTTTTCAGGAAAACTAATTCAGATCTAATTTCAATCACATGCAAAAATTCATATGTAATTTTCCTCAACATCAAAACATAATTATCACCTAGTATATCTTCTTGAAGTTTGGACATTTAACTTTCTAAACCTTCAGTGTGTGAACATAGTAGCCATATGTTATATCTCCTAGAAGCGAGGGGATTTAGCGGCAAAGAAAGAACATGGAAGGTAGCCTCAAGACTAGTTGAGGCATCGACACAATTATCACCTATTGTTTGCTCTCAAAGCTTTGGAATTCAATTGCTAAGCAAGTAATGGATCATTTCAAAGCTTGGGGATTCAAGAATTAGTTTCAAAGCAAATTGTTGATGTTTTTGGTAGCATCAAGAGTATTCTCACATGTGGGGCAAGTGGGCTAAGCAGTCAGGCTTTGCACCCATATACCCATGGTATTCTGATAACCCATGATGTTGCACCATTTGAAAAATTATAAGTACAAGGGTGAATGATTCATTCTTGTGGCTTGGAAAGGGAGCAGAGAGGGCCAAGAGGGTCGAGATGGCCAATGGAAAGCCGAGCAAGGCCAAGAGGGCCGAGAAGGGCACAAAAATGTGTAGAAGAATGAGACATTAAGAGAGAGATTCTCTCAGGTAAGAAAAATATCGACATTAGTAATATTGCAGGTTTGTTGTGAGTCGGATCCTTAGTTGTGCTGAGTCTGAGGGAAGATCACGAAGCAACAAAGGAGATCTAGATTAGCCAAATTGAGGATGGATCTAAGGCATTCCACTAGATAAGATCATCGTAATTGTTGTATATGTAATTTCCTCAAAGACCATTATCCCTAATTCTTATTGAAGGACTAAAAAGAATTGTGTTTTGGCGCTAAAATTTTGTGTTTATTGTGCATAATATGATTGCTAGTTTTATAAGTTTTGTTGTGTTAAATTTGTTTATGGTTAGACACATCAATGTGCTTTGATTCATTAGAAGTGTAAAGTTAATCGGAAGTTGTTACTAGATCTGGTGTATGTGTGTGTGTGCACGCGCATTAAGTCTAGTGCCCAAAATATAACATGGTATGAGAGTATGGCCTTTGAGAAGAGCAGTTGGATATGAGGTTTTCACTGATGAAAATTGTGAGGGGGAGTTGTAGGAACTATTGCAGGTAGCAACAATGTTTTCAAGACCCATGCCAAGAGAGTTAGCTAAGTATAGCATACTTCTTGTATGGGTCGCAAAGGCCAGGATCAACAACATAGTGAGACATGGAGCAGATCGTTCACACAAAGAGTTGTGGACAATTGCAACCTGCTGCGTAGATAAAGAGAAATGGATGAGAGATTCATTCATCATATGTGTGAGGATCTTGAGAGGAGATTAGCACAAGAGAATGAGAGATTCATTGTGATCCAAATGTGAAGGTCTTGTAAAGATATTTGAGCTTGGAGGGGATGAGCAACGGCCATATATGTTCATGTGATAGAAGAAGGGCCGAAAATATAGGACAAAGATGGTAAAAAGGATGAGAGAGTAATTGGAGATCCAAGTGAAAAACTTGGAGTGAAGGTCAAGCAGAAACCTTTAGGGTCGAGTGTTGAGATTGGTAGCTTGGGAGGTACTCCAAACCCTAGGGTTCAGGGTTGTAGAGGAATTGGCATCACAGGGTCACTTTGGGCTAAGAACCCAAGCGTGAGGGATTTGCACCCAAGCTTGTGGGTGTGAATTCACAAGGAGTTTTCATGACTTGGCACATGGAGATGGAAGAGGACCCTTAAAGGAGCGAGGGGCAGCTTTGAGCATCATGAGAACCCTTGTCAAAGTGAAGATATTAATTTTTGAATGTTTTGTGTGGGCTTGTGGCACAAGAAGCAAGTTGGCCTTGGCTTAGTTCATGGCGTTAAGGGTTAGACATTTCCATAAGAGGAAAGATATAAATAGGAGTGAGGAGGAGCCTCATTCCTCATCCAATCATCACATATCTCCGTCATGTGAATATTGAAACAAGGAGGTTGAGTTTACCTCGGAGAGTTACACCCTAGAAGACCAAATGAAGGAGAGAGAAGGATGTTATTGTGACTATTTTGGTATAGTGTTTTGTAGGTTTAGGCAATGAAGAAGGAGAGTTAGTGTTGAGTTTATTTGGGGTTATTTTGGGCATAAAAAGAGTGAAGTTATCCCAAGTTTGTAACAAGATGAAAAAATATGTGAAGTTGTAGAACGAAGATACTAGGTTTTGGGAGATTGAGTAGTCCTATGTGGCTTCCAAATTAGGTTTCATTCTTCTGTGGGAACGACACAGTAAATAGGGGTCTGTAGGTGTGAGAATTGGTTGATTTTATGCATGTACAGTGTGCCCTAGAGAAGGCATAATATCACATAAATTGTAGACCTTACCTCAAGCATTTATGAAGGGATAGAAGTGGTCGACTTCAAGGAAGAGAGGGAGCAGGATTGGGTCTAGGTAGGATAGGTTGTGAAGGTCCAGATTTGGAAATTTGTTGAGCATCTTAAGATTGTTTGGGAGGGTAGCAAGTAGGTGCCCAAGGAGGCCCTAAGTGCATATCATAGAAGGACGTTTGGTTTGCTAGGAGAGGTAGATTTGAAGGAATCCCAATGACTTATCTTTGAAGGACTAACGAAGGAAGTCAAGGGAGTATTTTTTTTAGCCTAAGTTGGCAGTTGGAGAAGGGCATTTGATAGTCATAGTGGGCAACCCTCCATGCCCTAAGTTTGTCTTCAATGTGAAACACAAGAATGCATTAGAGGAAGAAGTCCCTAAGAGTTGTGTCCTTGAAGCACTAAGGAGCAACTTGTGGCCAAGAAGTCCCAAAGTATTGACTACTTGAAGGACAAAGGAACAAAAAGTGGGCAGTTCATGAAGATCCTATTTGTTGAGTCATTGATGGACCTATGATCAGCTAGAGGGTAGATTGGAGCCATGTGCAGTGACCTAGAGGAGTAGGATCATTCAGAGAGGCAGATTGGTGTTCCTGTAGAGTGGGAGCCAAAGGACTGGGCAAATGTGTTTAGGGTACGACCAATGGAGCTGTGAAATGCACTAGATCAACTAGTAGGTAATTATATCTTGTTTAGGGTATATTCATTGTCATAATTGATGACACCAAACCCTTTTTTTTATTCTTTTAAGAATGATTATATTAGGGCCATGATCCCTAGTATGAGAGCCCTAGACTATTGTATTATAAATTGATAATATAACGAAGTTGGGTTTTTAAAAATTATAAAAAGTTGTATATTTATACATGTGTTGATTTAATGTTGTTTATATTCTGCTGTGTAAAGTGGTTTTTTGTTCCATTTGAGTTGGTAATGTTGTAGACTCTAAGACCCTAACCTAGATTCTCCAGTGTCGTGGAAAAACAACATGGTATGAAAGATACTTTGAAGGGCCATTGAATCCGAGTGTACATAGTGAAGCAACTCAGAGGGAGTTGATATTGTCTAGGTCATGGAGAAGAGGATTTAGCTAAAGACATGGAGATGTGGTCTTGGCTGGATTGGAAATGCGATAGGTTGGGAGTTTTGGTGGATTGGTGGTGAACCTGGTGAACAATAGCTTTTTGTAAAGAAGGTTATTGATCATGGACTTCCTTTGACTTTTCATGGATTGTTGGGATAGCTTGAAGATTGCTTTGACGTGGACGAGATTGGTATGATCGAGATTGATTCATGTTTTGGACAAGGTGTTAGCAAGCTAGTTTCTTCAATGGATCGTGATGTTGCATATATAATATTGGAGGGATGTGCATGAGTTGTGTTTGATCTAGGAGCATGAGTGCATGCAGGAATAGGTTGCGGTAATGATGATCTGTGTTCGACCATAACTCAGATTGACCTTGTAGGATACAAGATCAATAGTAGGTTGAGTTAGTGGAGTGATCCAGGTGGATATTGGTGGCCACCCACCTATTCCACCTAGACCTCTAGTCAGTTTCATCTATTTCCTTGTTTATTTCAACATTTACTATTTTTAGTAGTTTTTCGGGTCATGAACTTATGGAGCTGTTTTGACCCTCTAAACGCCATTTTTTGACGTCAGAAGCAGGCTTGTAGCTGTGGGAAGGGGCTTGCCACAATTCTATAGTACTTGGAGAGACCTTTCCAACAAAGTATTAGATGCACCAAATGGAGATAATATGACCAAGTTACGACCCTAGGAAGTTGCCTGCCCAACTAACCCCAACGGGACCTAGAAACTCTTGGTGTTACATCTCCTGGGGTTAGGGTTTTGGTTGTTTAGGGTTTTCTCTTGTTGTTCAATAATAAATAGGCCCTTGAGCCTCATTGTAGCACAATTTAGAGGTATGTAGAATGTTGAGCCTCATAGTTGTTTCCTTTTTAACACCTTTTTCACTCATTTCACCTGATTTTTACCACCATAATCACTCCATGGGCATCAGATAACAAGAATAATGGCATGGCAGGTATATATTTTTCTTGTCTTTCATAAATTCATAATGTTCCTTATTGTTAATCTAATATTTGTTTCAGCTACAGAAATAGGGTGATTCTACAACTAACATCTGATTCTGCAGCTAAGCTCATGGTTTTCTAGGTTCTCGAGTGCTAGCTGGAGTGAGAAATATACAGGAAGGTGGATAAAGACGTGTACAAGGATTTCTTCCTATCTACATGAACCAGATCAATGAAGGAAGCTTCCAATCATGCAGTTAAAGGAAAAGTCAACTCTGTTAGCTAAATTAGGCGAGCGAGAAACGATATGCGCGCCTCATGATTTTCTTTGTCAAATAGAAAATCGTGAGAAGATCTCATGATATTATATTTTATGTTTAATTGTAGTATTCTATTATTGAAGTTTAAGCTCTGAACATTTATGATACGGGCTTATAAAAGACCTCGTAGCAGATAATTTACAATGACTTATGTTATGCGACAATGATAATTAAAAACTCTGTTTTCAATTCAATTACAAGATATCCTTCTTGTTTCAATGTGTGGCTGAGTGTTGATTTCAATTCACAACCATCTGCTTATGGAGGGCCCCCTCAAGTAGTCAGGTTTTTCAATTTATTTGTTATTTTCTTCATTAGAATTTCTGCTTAACTCAGTTCATTAGTTGTTTTTTATTAAGTAGATGCATCTGTTAAAATGTTTTCTTTGAACTAATCTTAGATTTCGTAATAGGATTTGAATGATAACTTTGGCATATGGATTGAATCTAGCAGTAGTGAAATTGATAAAATTATGTACTTAGAATAAGATTCAGTTTTATAAAATAGAGGATTTATGTACATATTGTATTTATAGTTGATTTATAAATTCAAGTGAGTGTGATTCTTTTCAAGCAAGGTTTTGGTTTGTTTCAATTTATGCAAAGAGTGCATTGTATTGATTCAAGTTTCTTACAAAACAGAGTGATAGATATGCAATAGAATTTGAAGAGTTTCATGAATTGAGTCTTATTAATTTTTATTTTTTTTGCAAGTGTGAGATTGATTGTCTAGATTAAGAGTTTGATTGTTTTCTTTTTGAGTTTTATTGGTTAGACATCATTTTCATAAGAATGTGCTCATCTCTCATTGGATTAATCTCAATAATGAATTCAATCATATGCATTTCAATTTGAATAATTAAAGGCTTCTAGCACATATAGTGCACTTACACTTTGCCAGTTTACTGATCCTGATCGATAATACATGTAACAATTTAAGACAATTAAATTGACAAACATTTTGGCGTCGTTGTCGGGGAGGTGTAAATAGGAGTCTTTTCTAGAGGTATCTTTGTAGGTAGAGGTAAAATTTTAATCCCAACAACATCACTCACACCACCACGACCTCGTAGTGCCACACCACCTTATTAAACTCATATTGCAGCATTTGTAGGCAAACATAAACTTCCTGAAGTACTTAGATCGGAAATTCAACCTAGAGATTCACCAACCTCATCAACCGAAATAGTAATAGAAGAAGAAGATCCTACACCTGCAACACAAGGAGTAGTTTTCCTATCTTCAACTGGAGAAAGACTTCTAGGACAAGAACTAGATTTCCCTAGTGAAGAAGAGGAGGAAGAAACTTATTTTAACTTACCATTGATAAAAGAACCAGAACTAGAAGAGCTAGAAGAAGAACCAAAAAACCCAATTTTGGAACCTTATATTAGTTCTGAAGAATCTACAATGGCTGGAGAAGGGGAAGGAGAGGTACATAATGTTAATGGTGAACAACCTAGGATTGGAGGAGGAAGAGGAAGAAATAGAGGTGGAGCAAGAGGGAGAGAAGGAGGTAGGGTAGATCCAGAACCATTTCGATTTCCTATCCTCAATGAAGATACAATAACTACAATGAAAAACATCTTAGCCTCCATCCTTCCAAACTTTCATGGATTAAGAAGTGAGGATCCTGAAACATTTCTCTTTGAGTTTGAAGTCTTGTGTAGATCTTGTGATTATCTACTTGACCCTTAAAAGTTGAAATTGTTTCCAACAACTCTTAAGGATGCAACATTAAAATGGTTCATAGGCTTAGGAGCACACTCTATAAGAACATGGGAAGAAATGAAAACTACATTCTTAGAGAAATATAAGGATTATTGTATGCCCCATAATATTAAGGATGAAGTCTTTAAAATGATACAGAAAGAAGATGAAAATATTGAAGATTTCATTGAAAGATTTGCTTATAATGTTAAAAGGGCTAAACTGCATGAACTGGATGAAGAAACTTTGAAGCTATCTTGTTAAAATCCATCAGAGATGAGTGGATTGATCTCCTCAATTTAATGGGTAAGGGAGATATTTCTCAGTTATAATTTGGATACATTTGTGAGTTGTGCGTACACATTTCAAGAGGTAAGGCAAGAACCTAGAAAAATGTAATATTCCTAACCCAAAATATTCCTCAAACCCCAACAAAAACTCCAACCAAATATGTGCAAATGATATAATAACCCAGAAGTGATAAAATAATAGTGGAACATCATATAATAATGTAAACCGGAAATATAAGCAGATACACAAGAAATGCAACGAGAAATGCTAAGCCATTTTATTATACTGAGCAATAAATGAGTACAAGAGGTGATTAGGCAGATGGCACCTCGACTTGAACAAGACAAGTGAAAAAATACTCTTAAAATGACAAGAATGGCCTGTCTGCATGGACGTTGTTGTTGTATTGCTGCTGCTAGAAAATAAATGATGATTTGGGGCTGCTCCCCTCCTCGAGAAAAGTTGAAACTATGGATTCGGGCTCTAATAAGAAACCTAGAAAAACCCAGAAAGCTTTCCTCGAATGGCTTCACACTGATCTGCGTCCTAGCTGCTGGGAAACATCGTGCTATTACTGCTGTTGGAAATCAAATGAGGATTTGGGGCTACTCCCCTCCTCAGAAATGGTCGACCCCCGAAAATCACCCCCCTGGGGTTCTGCACAGTTCCTCAAAGACGCTGATGAAACTGCTACTGAAATGTTGATGAAACTACTGCTGAAATGCTGATGAATCTACTACTAGAATGCCAATGGAAATACCTTGCCCGAGCAAGCACTCGAAGTCCCCCGGGGCTAAGGGTGAGATCTCCAAACGGAGACACTCAATGCACTAAACAGTGCTGCAGACTAGCTAAACAGCCAGCATGCTCTAAGTTGAAATGACTATCACAAATGCTCATAACCAGAATGATCCTAAATGAGGGGGTTCCTCTCCATTTTATAGCCTCTGCCTCTCACAATCCATAGGCTCACTTTCTCCTGCATGATCCCCTTCTTGCCATGTGTTCCTTCCCTCCTGCGCAGTCCCTCCATGTGACTGCGTGGGCCTCATTTTTGCGTCCCCATTTGGCCCCCTTAGTTCCCCCTTAAGTCACAACATTGTGCTACCTAGGAAGTGACTTTTTATTCTAAAGTGAGTTATGTCCCCCCTTCCTCACTTTTTATTTACAAATAACTATAGAAGGAAAAAATCAAACAAAATCGAATATTCCAATTAGCCATAGCTAATTAGGAATATTACAGTCTCTCCCGGCAAAATGTTGCTTGTCCTTAAGCAACTGAAGTGATGGATGCTGTAAGATCTCCTCACTCTCCCAAGTGGCATCCTCATCCGGCAAATTCTTCCACCTCACCAAGAATTCCTGAACCGTCCTGCTCTGCAACCGTCTCTCCCTAGAGTCAATGATAGCCTCTGGTTGCAATACCAAATGCCCCTCATCATCCATGGGTGGTAGCTCATCCGTCACGGTCACTTGCTGCCCCAATGCCTTCTTCAGGCATGATACATGAAAAATGTTCTGAATCTTGCTGCCTTGGGGTAGCTCCAACTCATATGCAACCTGTCCAATCTTGCGTATCACCCTGTATGGCCCATAAAAGCGGGGCTTTAGCTTCTCAGCCCCCTTCTTCTTCAACGATGACTGTCGGTATGGCTGTAATCGTAGGTAGACCATGTCCCCTACCTCAAACTGGCTCTCCACCGACCCCTGTCGGCATACAGCTTCTGCTGGTTCTGCGTTGTAGCCATGTTATCCTTGAGAGCTCGGAGGACATCTTGACTCTCTTAGATCCAAATCTTGGCTCTAGGATCCCTACTATCACCAAACATCACGTCGACAAAAGATAAAGGATGATACCCATATAAGGCATAGAATGGTGACACACCAATGGACATGTGATGCAAAGTATTGTAGCAGTACTCCCCCAGATGCAGCCACTTCAGCCATGCTCGTTGCTGCCCACTGACATAGTTACGCAAGTAGCCCTCCAGCCACTTGTTAACTATCTCCGTCTGTTCGTCAGTCTGTGGGTGATAGCTGGTACTCAGTGTCAACTTCGTCCCCACCAATCGGAAAAGCTCCTGCCAAAACCCACCCATGAAACAGTTGTCCCTGTCACTGACGATGGTCTTAGGAAGACCATGTAGCCTGAAGATCTCCCTGAAGAACATCTCGGCCACCTGTGCTACTGTATAGTGTGCGGATATGGCAAAGAGATGTGTGTACTTCATCAGTCAATCAACGACGACAAAGATACAATCCTTGCCCTGTACCATGGGCAACCCTGTGATGAAATTCATCTAAATACTCTCCCATTTCCCCTCTGGAATGGGAAGGGGCTGCAATAATCCTGCGGGATGGCTCATCTCTCCCTTGTTCCTCTGGCAAACATCACACTCCCAGATGTGTTGGAGTACATCCTCCTTGAGGCCCTTCCATGAGAACCACTCCCTAATGGCCCTATAGGTTTTGGTAAAACCCTGATGTCCTACCAATGGGGAATCATGTGATGCCTGGAGTATCTTCTTCTTGAGCTGAGACCCCTCAGTCAAGAAGATCTGGTCCCTGTAGTAGATGATCTCATTGACCACCCTATACCTATCATCTGCCACTTGCCCATTCAGAACCTCACATGCAAATCTGTCCTTGGAGTACTCTACTAAGAGTCAAGCCCTCCAATCTGTATCCAAGCTCATAAGAGACAACGTGGTTGGTCTACATGAAAGGGCATCTGCTACCACGTTGTTCCTACCCTTGACATACTCAATTTCAAAGTCATATGCTTGGATCCTACTGATCCACTTCTACTACCTCTCATGTAGCTACTTCTGCTCCAAAAAGAACTTGAGGCTATTATGATCAGTCCTCACCGTGTAGTCGATGCACATCCTCAATGTACCATCCTTCTTCTTCACCAACACCATAGAAGAAGCAAAAGGACTTGTGCTCAGTCGAATGTGCCCAAGAGCCAACAACTCCTGGATAGCCCACTCAATCTCATCTCGATAGGCCTTGGGGTGCTTATAGGGGGTGGTGATCACTGCCTAGATGCCCTTCTCAAGCTCGATAGTGTGTTCAAACCCCCGGTCTGGTGGCTTTCTTGGAGGAATCTCCCCAAACACTATGGCATTCCAGTCAAGGATGGACTGTATCTTTGGATGTACGGTCCACCCTGAGGTCCTTGCCTCTGATGTACGCAGCTCTACTGCCCACTCTATGTCTCCCTTTCAGAAGACTGCCTCCATCCGATGAGCCGAAACAGTCTGAGGTGGATATGTGTGTTGTCCCCGTATCTTCTCATGCCTCCCTGTCTTCTCATCATCCCACTCCATCTCCAGGGTCTTCCAATCTATCGTGACCTTCCCTAGAGTGATAAGCCACTGAACACCCAGTATCATGTTGGTGTCCGGAATATCAACCATGAAAAAGTGGTCAATCAATGTGTAGGTGCCCATCGTCACTAAAAGCTCTGGAACATAATGAGCACACGTCATGGTCTGATCTCCTGGGACTAATACTGAAAATCCATCGAAGCTCTTTGTTTGAATATCTCTCCGCTCAACCATCCTAGCATCGATGAAGTTGTGGGTTGCCCCACTGTCAACCAAAACTGATATGCGCTAGCCACGTACTATCCCTTGTACGCATAGCGTCAGATACTTGGGAACTCCTCGCAATGCTGCAAGGGCCCCTCCGGTGGGTGGAAAAGATGCACCACCTGCTGCTGGTGGTGGAGGTGGAAAAGGTCCCTGTATGGCATGGCTATCTCCTGCCTCCACATCATCCTCATCATCCTCTTCTCCACTGCTCTCGGAGAAGACTTCAATAAAATGTGCTTTGCCAGTAGCACATCTATGTCCTGGTGCCCATGGCTCCTGACAGGTGAAGCAAAACCGCTTCTTCAACTTCCTCCTGGCATCGTCATCAAGTTGTACTCGTCCTGGATTCCCCTTTGGAGGAGGAATCCTCACATCCTTCCCCTTAGACTGAAAAGTTTGTCTCTGGGGGTAAAGTGTTCGGGTCCTGGGTAAGACATCCTGTAAGTCCCGGGTCCTGCTGACAGCGTCCTGGAGTGTGGCTGGTTTAGTGGATCAGACTAAACCTTGAAGTAGCTCTGCTAACCCCTCAACATACATATAGACCCTCCGTGTCGTGGATAGGTCTGGCACCATCACGGAGACCCTCAAGAAATTTGCGATGTAGGTCTCTGGGCTCCTTGTCTGCTTGAGCCTCGTTAGCTCAAAAAAATGCTGCTCTGGATCCCTCCGATCAAATCGCTCCATCAATCTCCTGGTAAACTCGGCATACATCGTCACTGTGGAGTGCCCTAGTGTAACCATCCCATGAAACCACCAATCCTGGGCTTCTCCATCCAAATGCAATGTTGCCACCTTGATGGCCTCTGCCTCCGACATCTGGTTAAGCTGGAAATAAATGTCCAGCTTCTCCACCCAAGATTTTGCCGAACTGGTTGATGAGCCATCAAACATAGGCAAGTGGAATCTACTCGCTACACGGTGGGTATCGCCATCATGGTAATGCCGGTACCCTCTGCGATGGTCACGGGGTCTGCAATCTGCTGGAGCTGAAAAAAATCTCTGAATGAGAGGGCTTCCCTAAACTCCTGCCCATAGGCCTGGTACTCTGCAAAATAATCGCCCATATGTCTAGGCACTGCCTCCTGCTGGGCTACGGTCCCCGTGTCAGCTCCTAAGAAAGTGGGCATGGTAGAACATGTAGGGGCATGTGAGGCCACCTGCTGCGCAGTATCACACTGATTTGGCAAATGGTGGGATGCACCCGATCCCTCACCAACCTGAAAAACCCGTGGGCCCTCATGCTGTCTGGCCTCTACTGCCATGAATCTCTGCCCCATCACCTCAATCTGCCTCGACAGATCCTGCACTGATTTGAGGAGCATATCCGCAAATCTCTTCCCGTCCTTGTCTGCAATCTACTCTGCGTCCACTACTGGATCTCTATGTTCTGTGTCTACCACAGGTTCCTCTTGTTTTGCGTCTGCCACAGGAACACATTCTCCCTCTCCGTAGGTATTCTCCAACCTACGCCTAGTGTCTCTGTATCTCTGACCTCTATAATAGATATAGGGTTTTTCCCCGGTGTCATAGATTGCTAGCTCCATAGGCTGAGCCAGATCTATGCTCTGATACCACTATAATATTCCTAACCCAAAATATTCCTCAAACCCCAGCAAAAACTCTAACCAAATATGTGCAAATGATATAATAACCCAGAAGTGATAAAATAACAATGGAACAACATATAATAATGTAAACTAGAAATATAAGCAGATACACAAGAAATGCAGCGAGAAATGCTAAGCCATTTTATTATACTGAGAAATAAATGAGTATAAGAGGTGATTAGGCAGATGGCACCTTGACTTGCACAAGGCAAGTGAATAAATACTCTCAGAATGACAAGAATGGCCTCTCTGCGTGGATACTATTGTTGTGCTACTACTGCTGCTAGAAAACAAATGATGATTTGGGGTTGCTCCCCTCCTCGGAAAAAGCTGAAACTCTGGATTCGGGCTCACTCAAGAAACCCAAAAAAACCTAGAAAGCTTTCCTCAAATGGCCTCACACTGATCTGCGTCACAGCTGCTGAGAAACTGTCATGCTATTGTTGCTGCTCCTGTTATCGGGAAATCTAGTGTCTATTCAGAGCTGCTAGTCCCACTAAGACGAGTAGCTATCTTAGAAACAAACAAATTAAAGTCACTTGTTTTTTCCTTTATGAGAGAGGGATGAGAAAGAAGCAGAGACTACCAACCTCTGTCTTTCACTTGGCTCCTTGCTTGTTTCCTTTCCCCTTTGACAGAATCTCGCCACTACTTCCTTACTTGTCCTGCTTCAAAGAGAACCTGTAGATTCACAGCAGCATAATACCATCAAAGCATACAGATCTTTCACTGTAAACAATATAGGATCAAATATATATTGACCATAGAAATGCATATACCAACACAATATTTAGAGATGCACAAGAATATGGAGGAAAACTCAAATAGCTTTATTAGTAAAAGTAGTAGAAGAGAGGATTACAACCACTTGGTCTGACCCAGCGCCATCCTCCCAGCTTGAAAGCCCTCTTCACCTCACACAAAGCAAGATCACCCAAAAATGTCTTGAAAGAGAAGCCAGCAGCACCTCTTTGCAAATTACCCAATTCCAACCTCTGGATCTCTTGGATGAGGGATCCATATATAGATGTTTACAGGAGAGTGAGTCCGCTTCTGGGATTTTGATTAGTGTCATTTCACTGATAGTTCTTGGTTCCACATGAAGATTTTGGATCCCTTACTCATCCCTAGGCGAACTCAGAGAGGCAAGTGTCAAATGAGCAGTTTCTAGAAGATTCTCTGGGTTTCCACCTAGTAAACTGCTTGTGCCATTTGTCTACTCTTGCTCATTGCACCCTATAGAAGGGCTTTCCAGTATGCATTGCACTTTTGTCATGTGGAAGGTGAGATGCATCGCACCTTTAGCACTGGGCAGTCTGTATGGTCATGCTTTGACCAGTTCTGAGTAGTTTTTCATGGAGAACATCTGGGAGATGATGTAATCAGTTGAACTTGCTCCTTTAGGGTATGAAACAACACTTTTAGGGACTTAGGAGCCCTTGGTTTATGGACATGTATGATTGGGGTTGCAGTGCCCAAATATGTCTATAACAGTTGCCCCCTAAAGTATGAGGTCGTGTTGTGGTCACCAACAACCCCCCTATTTGTTTGATATTAGTAATAACATCAAGCAAAGGGGGACCCTTAACCAAAAATCCAAAAAATATTTTTGTTTGAAAAATCTTTTGTATTAACTTCCTAAGAGCTATATCGCGTCGCAAAGGAAAAAGAGGCGCTCTCCCAAAGCGCATAAATACACTGAAAGGGAGCGACGCGAGAACTCATCGCACCGCGTGCATTAAAAGCGCTCAAAAAGTGAAAACCTAAAGAATCGCCGATGGCCGATATGCGACGTCGCACGTCGCAATGTCGCATAAGCAGCACAAGTGACAAAGCGAAAACCTCGCGACCTTGCGATCTTGCGATATGCGATCTGCGACCATGCAAAGCTGCGACCTGCGATCTATGGTGTGCGACGAATGAGACTATCAATTGCTGCGATGCCACTTATTTACATCGCAATCTTCGATGCTGCGATGCAAATCGCAGAAACTATTCATCGCAGGCATCCCTCGGCATGGTCTGTGAGCCCAAAATTAGGCGCGCACCTTACGGGAAATTAATGATTGTACGCCTGTGTATCCAAAGATGATTATGTTGCGTTTTTCGAAGAGTCAAGTCATAATGGGTGACATAATTATGCATTCATTAGAACTTAATGCTTTCATGTCAATCTTTTCTTCTGTCTCTTTTCATTTACGTGAACTATAAGTCAGCAACTGATATAAATCTATATGCAGGAAACATCTAAGGAAAAGCGCCAGAGCTAGAAGAACAGAAAGGAGATGACTTCGAAGATGGATACCGCATACAGCAGGGCCGCGGATTCCAGAGTATCACTCAACAAATGCTGATGGAAATAGGCTATCCAGGACTCAGAGTCAAAGGCTCACAAAAGCAAAGCATTTATGAAAGATCCTGAATCCCAAATTGGGTAAAGCAAAAAAGAAAAACGCTTAAGGGGAAAGACGTCTCAGAAAAGCCTGGAACAAGGAATGGAAACAAGTTTCAATTGAGAAAATCGTTCAGGCAACAAAATCCCCAGCTCATTGAGTCATTCGCACGGCCGGAAACCGAAATAGCAACAGCACAATCAGTTTGAAAGAAATCTGAGTTGTACTAAGTATACATGCCGTGAAGACACTCCTCCAGAAGAACACTTTCAAAAATATCTTCTAGTTTGTCAGAAAGAGGTGCCAACTCTTGTTATTTCTAATTTTCAAGCTTGAACAAAAGGAAAGGACAAGCAGCCGACTCTCTCACGGCGAACAGCGCATCGCTTACAGCACTAAGGAGCAGATACATAAATGGTTAGAAATTAGATTCAGTTTTTAGAAATAAATTTGTTTTAGTAAAAGGGCGGTCATTTGAAGCCGTTCCCTAAATTTGTGTAATTAAAATTAGCCGGTTAGTAGTATTTAACCCTTCTCGTTGCATTGGAGAAGGGTCCAGAAATTTGTCAAAAAACTTGTCCTCAGAACATGCACTTTTGCACCCTCGGAGGGGGTTTTTGATGAATGGACGGATCGAGATTTATTTATGTTTGCATTTTAATACCTGCTACTGATGTTGCACTTCTGTACTCTTAGTAGGCATTAGAAGTAAGTAGAAATAGATCGTTATTGCTTGAAGTCTGTGAGTATAAAATCAGTCATAAATGGTACTTTTATCTCTTGACGAATTTCTGCTTGCATTCTCAAAGTAATATACAGCTGATGTTGTTTATATGTTAATGTATGAATGAGTGGACTACCATTTGGAACTTTTGTACGGTGGAGTCATTGATTTGTGCTTAATACATGAATAACTGATTATGCGATATGCTGTTCACAACCGTTTTGCTTAACTTTTTATGCAGGATGGTTCATCTTAATTGATTTATATTCTCATAATAGCTGAATAATCTTCATTACCAGTTATTGTGTGAAATCTTTCTAGATCGCATAATGGAAAAAGTTCTATCCCGGGTTAGCGTAGATTAGATGTGTTGTTCTTGATAGATTAAAGTAGTATAAAATTCAGTCTCAGAGTTTAGAATTAAACTAGCTTAGAAATAATTCCAGATTTTCATTATCATATTCTACACACACACACATCACCAAACTCTACACACACACACCCCTTAGATCGGGAAGCTGGTCCCGTTATCCCCAGTCGGACCCGCTACACCAAACGGGCACGGAGCCGCCAACTAGGTTCCCGACCGGGTGGGTATCCCCCTTGTTGTTGACCCGATTTCAGGGCCCTCAACATATTTGGCGCTAGAAGGAGGGGTCAAACTATGAATGGCACCTAAAGCAATATCTAAATACCATTCTGAGAGTAATACACCCTCATCAACTCCCTTGACTTCTCCAACATGGTTAAACCCGGAATTTGAAGTCGCTCGAGTATCTACCACTGCTACATATTCGAATATATCAGACCAATCTATCATTGAACCCCCTGAAATTCAAACTTTGATTCGTAAACTCCAGGGATTCTCTATTTTTAACCAGAAGTCTGATAAATCTAAAAGCAGCATGACTTCGCAGTACAACCCTGCTCATCCCCTTACCAGATTAAAGAGTGAAAAATTTGGCATACAACCAAGTGAACTCCCTCTTCCTACCAGGAAAAGAGTAAGGAAAACACCACAAGAGTCTGACAGTAAGACTCCTTCATCCACTTCGTCCATATCAACTCCCTCACCGCAAAGTCAACCACCCACTTTTCCATTCCAACTCACTCACCCATCTTCTACAAACCTTCCTCTTCAAACATCAAAGATCTTAATATCTTCATCTTCTCAGCATCAGGGATCATCTTCTGCACTTCCATTAACTAGCAGCTCAACGATGGCCCAGTCTCCATGGAACAATCCTGGGGCGGTTTTAATGCCTCCACCCCTGAGCCCTATACCGGCCCATCCTGAGAAATGGCTGCCTAAATTCAATCCAGAAGCAGGCATGCTAGCTGAGGAACATATCAATAATTTCATGCTTTCTGTTAATCTCAATGGAGTTACTAACGAAGACGCTGTTGTCCAGCTTTTCCCTTATACAATGCAAGGAACAACCGGGTCATGGTACTTTTCGTTACCTTCCGGATCCATCACAAGCTGGGACATTTTTCAAAGTCAGTTCCTCACCAAGTTTGGTGATGACAGATCCACGGCGACATTGATCAATGACCTGTCTAATCTTAAGGCTGAGGCTAGAGAACCCATTAAAGATTTTAACTTACGGTTCAATAAGATCCTCAACAAAATCCCCGCTGCTTCACAACCCAGCGAGGAAGTAAGATGTGAATGGTACATCACGGCTTTACCTCCAAACTTGGCTATCTTCGTAGATAGGGCAAACAAGACCACCTTAGTCGACAACTTGATAGAAGCGTTAGCGGTGGAAAAACACATGGTAGCCCTAGAAAAGAGATCTGCTATAGAAGAACGCAAATCTAAGAAGATCTCTTTCAAAGAAGACACCAAGAAGAAGCAAACGAAAGACCCTTTCGATTTGGAAGGATTACAAAAAGTGTTGAAAGCCATGTCCAATGAGATGATTGATATTAAGAAACAAGTAGCAGAGACTTCTTCGAAAAAGCCCTTTAGGACTTTTAAAAGAAATCCTCCCATGGAGGTAAAACCACCTAGTGTTGTCTCAAACGTTGAATCTGAAGAAGACGAAGAAGAAGAGAATACCACTAAAGGGCAGACCGACGAGGAAGAGGTCGTAGAACTACAAGGAATGTGGGACTTCATCCTCCCACAAGAAGAAGATCAAGAAGCATTTCCTGTTAGCACGAGAAGCAAAAATCAACTTGATCCTCCCTAAACTACCCCAAAACAAAAGGGCGCAAACCCTGCAACAAAAGAAAAGGTCGCAACAAAAAAGACAACTGCTAAAGAGACCCAGCTTAGCCCAGTCCAATCTGATCAAGCACCTCCATCAAGAACACTAATAGTGTCGGATGAAATGGAGTATAACATCATTGATGACATGAAGAAGACTAGGGCTAATATCACTCTGTATGAATTGAGTAAATTGAAACACCAGCAGAAAATAATGATGAAAGAATTACATGTTGTGCCTACTACATCTTTACCTACAGCTGTAGCTTCCCACAATCTGGGAAGACCTCCAACCAACACGATCAATAAAATTGATCCAAATGACATCGCCTTGATTGGAGGAAGATCAAGATTTCATACTCCTCCTTTTCTTCTCACATATGAGATCTTCAACAAAAACGTGCACAATTGCTTGGTCGATTCTGGTGCTTCAACGAATATTTTACCCAGGTCAATATGTGCCAAATTGAATGTGAAACCTCAAAAATCCGCAGTACGTATAGTTCAACTTGATCGATCCCAAGTCGAAGTGATTGGTGAACTTAATCAGGTGACCATAAGATTGTCGTCTAACCCAAAAGTGTGTCAGGTTATCGACATTCTAGTAGCTGATATCCCTGAGTTCTATGGTTTGATTCTTAGCAGGGATTGGTCGGAGAAACTCCACGGATATTTTTCAACCGATTGGTCGCACATGTGGTTACCATACAATGGTAAACCAAATCAGATAAAGGTTGAACGAGAGTTGCACCAAAAATACATAGTGACAGAACTGGAAGGAGAAAATGAAGTCATAACATACAATAGCAGCATTGTAGGCAATTACGCAATAGATTCTTTCCTAGGTAATTTCAATGCTCATATTTCACCATACTTAGAGAATTCAGTTTTATCCCAAGTTGAAAATTTCTCCCAAACTGATGACTCAAAATGTTTTAGATTTTAGATAATTTTGTAAATACATCTTTATTTTGGAAATTATATTTTGACGGATCTAAATCCAATGAGGGAGCAGGAGCAGGATGCGTTCTGATTAACCCAGACAGGAACAAGATTATGCTTACGTGCAGACTTGAGTTCGATTGCAAGAACAACACAGCGAAGTACGAAGCCTTGTTTCAAGGCCTATACAAAGCAATCGGATTAAACGTTAAGTATCTTCAAGTCTTTGGAGATTCGGAGATCGTCGTAAAACAGGTACGTAACACCATACATTGCCTGTCAAGTCATTTAAAGCATTATCAATCACTAGTTCAAGATCTCACTGCACATTTCGTAGCATTCAACATTTCGTCAATTCCAAGAATTCAAAACGCGAGCGCAGACCTGCTAGCTAACGTAGCCTCTAGACTTATCCCTTCCGAAGATTTTAGTCCTGATAGGTTTTCAATAGAATTAATCTTTAGACCATCCATCCCTGACAATATCACCAATTGGAGAGTGTTCAACGACGATCCTGACATCGTAAATTTCCTTACTTCTAAAGGATCCTACTCAAATCAGATAATCGACGAAGACCATCATGATCACCAAATACAACAAAATGGCTCTAACAATGCTATATCGAAATCAGTGGTCAAGTTAGAAGATTTATATGATTTGAAAAGTCGGTTTAAAAGGTCCGCCAATGCTAAACTTTGCAGTTCTACCCTGAACTATGAATTAGTAAACCTAGGGACCGATCAGAAGCCACAAAACGTTAACCTAGGTCACGGCCTAGCCCCTGAAGAAAAATCAGCATATATCCGTCTTCTGAGACAATAAAAAAACGTTTTTGCTTGGAATTACGATGAGCTAAAGACATACAACACTTCTATCATTCAACATGTTATCCCTATGATTGACAATGAAAAACCTGTCCAGCAGAAGCTCAGAAAAATACACCCTAACCTAGAAAATCAGATAAAAACTGAGCTTAATAAGTTGTTGAGAGCCAGAATAATCTTCCCCGTCAGGCATTCTAAATGGGTATCCAATATGGTGCCCGTTAGGAAGAAAAACGGAGACATTAGAATCTGTATCGATTTCCGAAATCTCAACAAAGCCTGTCGAAAGATAACTTTCCCCTCCCACCTATGGAGCAAATATTACAGGCAGTAGCAGGCTCAGAATTAATGTCATTCCTGGATGCATTTTCAGGATACAATCAAGTACTGGTGCATCCTGATGATCAGTTAAAGACTATGTTCCATACCAAATGGGGCACTTATGCATATCGGAAGATGCCATTTGGTCTGATCAACGCCAGAGCTACCTTTCAGAGAGCCATGGACATCGCGTTTAAAGGGTTAGTCAATAAATCAGTAGTGATTTACCTGGATGATATAACAGTGTACTCCAAAAAACGAAACAACCATCTCAAAGATTTGAAGCAAATCTTTCAAAGATGCTTGAGGTATGGGATTTCGCTCAACCCAAAGAAATCTTTCTTTGCATTAAGCGAAGGGAAATTGCTCGGATTCATAGTGTCGAAATCTAGTATTCACATAGAACCCGACAGAATCAAGGAAATTTCCGAAATATCCATACCCCATAACAAGAAAGCCATGCAATCCTTCCTTGGACAGATCAATTTTGTCAAAAGATTTGTCCCGGATTTTTCACGTATTATTTCTCCCTTACAAAATATGATAAAAAAGAATTCAAATTTCAAATGGGGTCTAGATGAGCACGAAGCATTCAACTTAATCAAACAAGCTATCATCAATGCTCCATCTTTGGCCACCCCAAATTTTTCGGAATCTTTTATCTTATACACTTTTGCCTCAGAGAAATCATATGCCGCGATTTTAACCCAAGCAAATCAAGAGAAAGCGGAAGCTCCAATCGCATTCTTTAGCTCGAACTTACAAGGTGCTGAAATTAATTACTGAGACGTAGAGAAACAAGCATATGTTGTTTTCAAAGCGATCAAATATTTTAGACCTTTCTTGCTTAAAGCCCACACTAAAGTCGTAGTACCGTTTCCGGCGGTAAGAAACCTTTTGGTGCAGAAAGACGTGGGCGAAAAGAGAGCTAATTGGATTACCGCTTTACAAGAATATGATCTTGAGATCAAACCAGCAAACATCGTAAGAGGTCAAGGCTTCTGCAAGATGTTAGCCGGAGCATCGTAAATCCCAGAGAACTCATCTGAAGAGGTACAAGCGTATGAGGTAAGCCTAAACGATGCAGAATCATCATATGCTGACACCATTTATTTTCTTAAGAACGGGTATGCTCCATCACGTCTGGATCATACCAAGAAAAGAGCTCTGAGATTAAAAGCTAAACAATACCAGCTCATAAATGATGTCTTGTTTAAAAGGAATTACGATTCTGTGCTTCTTAGGTGTCTTGAGAAAACTGAAGCCGAAAAGGTTTTGCAGGAACTCCACGATGGACCAGCGGGTGGACACTATGCCGGAGATGCGACTGCACATAAAATCTTGCGTGCAGGATATTATTGGCCCACGTTGTTCAAAGACTCATACAATCACGTAAGGAAATGCCAAGTCTGCCAGACTGCTGCAGGAAAACAAAGGAAACCGTCCATGCCACTACAACCAGTCAACATCGACCAACCATTCAGTCAATGGGGCTTGGACATAATAGGTGAGATCGTTCCTCACTCTTCTAAGCAGCATAAGTATATCCTTACGGCAACTGATTATTTTAACAAATGGGTAGAAGCAGTTCCTCTCAAGACAGTTCATTCTGAAAATATTATTGAATTCATAGATCAATTTATCATAACTAGGTTTGGATTGCCAACAACATTAATGTTTGATAACGCTTCATATTTTTCTGGAAATACTATGACTGAGTTTGCGCTTAAAAGAGGGTTCAAACTGAAATATTCTGCCAACTACTATCCGCAAGGTAATGGATTGGCTGAATCAACAAACAAGAACCTAATCAGAATTATCAAAAGAACAGTCGACCAAAACCAAAAGAATTGGCACAAAGTGCTGGTAAATGCTTTATGGGCTGATAGAATCACAAAGAAAGCTTCAATCGGCACTTCTCCCTTTAATTTAGTTTATGGGAGAGAAGTGGTTCTTCCGACTCACCTAGTCATTCCCTCTTTGTCTTTAGTGCAATATATCGATGAAGTATCTACTTCCTCTTTACAATTAAGACAAATGGAAATAATCAAACTAGAAGAGCAAAGAGAACAAGCTAGGAAAACCCATGCTCATCACCAAGCGCTAATAAAATCTTCTTTTGACTCAAGCATCATAACCAGAAAAAACTTTCAGATGGGTGATTTAGTTTTGAAATGGGATAAGGCTCATGAAGAAAAGGGCAAACATACGAAATTTCAAAAGCTGTGGCTTGGCCCTTTTCAGATTGTAGAAGTCGTAGGCTCGTCTACATTCGTGTTGCAGGATCTGGCAGGTAGGAGAGATTCTTTACCTGTCAATGGACTGATTCTTAAATTATATTTTCCATAGAAGAGAATTATTCTAATTTTTGTAGGATAGATTTAGTTTTTAGCTTTTATTTTGTTTTGTTTTTCTCTTCTTATGAATAAAACCCGTTGTAAATGATCATTTAAAAAGGATTCATGAAAGAGCACGCCAATTCTCTATCAGATTTTGATTTCGCTTGTACAAATAGATTTTTTTTTTGAAAATCTGAATTTTATTATTGACAAATAGAGTTAACTTCACTTTGATTACGATACTCGTTTCAACCTCTAAAAACTTTGACAAAAGCAACCTTTGGTAAAAGAATTGTTTTGTATCATCACCATGAAAGGTATCATCAATAATAAAATAAGCATTCTCTGCAAAGCTGTTGTTTTCAAAAACTCTATTATTGTCGTCCAGAGCTTTCTTAAGGAAAAACAATGACTTTCTCCCTGCTAAAAGGAAATTACAGCATTCAGAGAAACAATCCAAGGAAAACACTATATCTCAAAGAATAAGAGGTATCATCACGAGCCGGCTTATCATGATCACAGATATTATAACTTGCTGACTTTGCCAATACTGTCTATCAAAACAGGGCAACGACTTAAGATTGTTGCAATCAAAAGACAAGAGGTCTCATCACGAGCCGGCTTGTTCAGCAAAAGTGTAAATCGAGTGAATGACTGTGTCATAATTTGGCCACCAAACCAAGACATTGTTCTTTAGAGAATTAAAAAAGGAAAAGTGTGTCAAAAAGGATTTTTCTTTGGAATGTTGCGAGTAACCTCAAAAAGGAAAAAGGATCATTGTTGGATAACATGGTAACCCTGTCGAGGCTATGGACGCTTGCGGGCAGCAGAGGCTCTACCTACGACAAATGAGCATACTTTTAAGCCAGTACGCAGAGAAGACCTTATTTTATCTTTAATCAAGACCAAGTAATGTCTGGTGCAAATGCAAGAAAAAACCTGAGGAAGCAAGCAATTGGGATATAAAAAGGGTTGAGACAAAATATCGTTGACAAGGTGAGGGTAATCTACTCTATCTGTCCATAACAAAATTTAGACATATAAAAATTTTGTTGTTTCGAAAGTGAACGGTCAATAGAAATGCAGAGATAACTGGTTCTTCACAGTGAATCGCCATTGTTGTGGTCACCAACAACCCCCCTATTTGTTTGATATTAGTAATAACATCAAGCAAAGGGGGACCCTTAACCAAAAATCCAAAAAATATTTTTGTTTGAAAAATCTTTTGTATTAACTTCCTAAGAGCTATATCGCGTCGCAAAGGAAAAAGAGGCGCTCTCCCAAAGCGCATAAATACACTGAAAGGGAGCGACGCGAGAACTCATCGCACCGCGTGCATTAAAAGCGCTCAAAAAGGGAAAACCTAAAGAATCGCCGATGGCCGATATGCGACGTCGCACGTCGCAATGTCGCATAAGCAACACAAAGTGACAAAGCGAAAACCTCGCGAACTTGCGATCTTGCGATATGCGATCTACAACCATGCAAAGCTGCGACCTGTGATCTATGGTGTGCGACGAATGAGACTATCAATTGCTGCGATGCCACTTATTTACATCGCAATCTTCGATGCTGCGAATCGCAGAAACTATTCATCGCAGGCATCCCTCGGCATGGTCTGTGAGCCCAAAATTAGGCGTGCACCTTACGGGAAATTAATGATTGTACGCCTGTGTGTCCAAAGATGATTATGTTGCGTTTTTCGAAGAGTCAAGTCATAATGGGTGACATAATTATGCATTCATTAGAACTTAATGCTTTCATGTCAATCTTTTCTTCTGTCTCTTTTCATTTACGTGAACTATAAGTCAGCAACTGATATAAATCTATATGCAGGAAACATCTAAGGAAAAGCGCCAGAGCTAGAAGAACAGAAAGGAGATGACTTCGCAGATGGATACCGCATACAGCAGGGCCGCGGATTCCAGAGTATCACTCAACAAATGCTGATGGAAATAGGCTATCCAGGACTCAGAGTCAAAGGCGCACAAAAGCAAAGCGTTTATGAAATATCCTGAATCCCAAATTGGGTAAAGCAAAAAAGAAAAACGCTTAAGGGGAAAGACGTCTCAGAAAAGCCTAGAACAAAGAATGGAAACAAGTTTCAATTGAGAAAATCGTTCAGGCAACAAAATCCCCAGCTCATTGAGTCATTCGCACGGCCGGAAACCGAAATAGCAACAGCACAATCAGTTTGAAAGAAATCTGAGTTGTACTAAGTATACACACCGTGAAGACACTCCTCCAGAAGAACACTTTCAAAAATATCTTCTAGTTTGTTAGAAAGAGGTGCCAGCTCTTGTTATTTCTAATTTTTAAGCTTGAACAAAAGGAAAGGACAAGCAGTCGACTCTCTCACAGCAAACAGCGCATCACTTACAGCACTAAGGAGCAGATACAAAAATGGTTAGAAATTAGATTCAATTTTTAGAAATAAATTTGTTTTAGTAAAAGGGCGGTCATTTGAAGCCGTTCCCTAAATTTGTGTAATTAAAATTAGCCGGTTAGTAGTATTTAACCCTTCTCGTTGCATTGGAGAAGGGTCCGGAAATTTGTCAAAAAACTTGTCCTCAGAACATGCACTTTTGCACCCTCGGAGGGGTTTTTGATGAATGGACGGATCGAGATTTATTTATGTTTGCATTTTAATACCTGCTACTGATGTTGCACTTCTGTACTCTTAGTAGGCATTAGAAGTAAGTAGAAATAGATCGTTATTGCTTGAAGTCTGTGAGTATAAAATCAGTCATAAATGGTACTTTTATCTCTTGACGAATTTCTGCTTGCATTCTCAGAGTAATATACAGCTGATGTTGTTTATATGTTAATGTATGAATGAGTGGACTACCATTTGGCACTTTTGTATGGTGGAGTCATTGATATGTGCTTAATACATGAATAACTGATTATGCGATATGCTGTTCACAGCCGTTTTGCTTAACTTTTTATGCAGGATGGTTCATCTTAATTGATTTATATTCTCATAATAGCTGAATAATCTTCATTACCAGTTATTGTGTGAAATCTTTCTAGATCGCATAATGGAAAAAGTTCTATCCCGGGTTAGCGTAGATTAGATGTGTTGTTCTTGATAGATTAAAGTAGTATAAAATTCAGTCTCAGAGTTTAGAATTAAACTAGCTTAGAAATAATTCCAGATTTTCATTATCATATTCTACACACACACACATCACCAAACTCTACACACACACACCCCTTAGATCGGGAAGCTGGTCCCGTTATCCCTAGTCGGACCCGCTACACCAAATGGGCACGGAGCCGCCAACCAGGTTCCCGACTGGGTGGGTATCCCCCTTGTTGTTGACCCGATTTCAGGGCCCTCAACAGGTTGTAAATCCTTTTTGATGTCGGGTGAAATGCTTTATAATGAGGATCCGAGGTTTTTCGCACTTGAAGGTGACCTATAATAAGATACAATACAATACATTATCTTCATAGTAATTTCATGATGTAGCTAAGGCAAGCATTCCCATGCTCAGCTTGATAAATTCATTTTCATGTACATAGGATAGACAACCGTCTGTGTGTAGACTGATGATTCTGGTAGAGCCATCATCCCTTAGTTTGGATGATTATCTGCGCAGCAATGATGTACATTTGATGTCTTTATTATCCTGATCATATTGCAGCCCGGATGGATTAAACTAGATCCGAGGTCTTCAAAACTCGTTCAATCTTCGCCCGAAGTACAAGTCGATCCATGTGAATAGATGTTCTGATGTCAAACATGGAAAGACATCGCCTGATTACCAGCCAATGATGTAAGCTATTAACAGGCACCAGAGGAACCACCGATAATGATGATAACCCTCAAGGTACTGCAGTACAATTCACGTGGTGCGAATACATGAGTCGATGCCGAGCACCACACAGAATCTTTCGGTCGAAGGCCATTAGTCTAAACCTGTCGCCGGAAGTGAGAAACTTGCCATTGAGGCATGCAAGCTTCAAAGTACTGGAAGGGTTGTCCCTAGGTCGGCTTCTTGGATAATGAGTTGATGTCAACAAGAAGTGACCCGTTGTAGGAGGGCATTAATGGATCCCACATCTACGACATGGAACGAAGCAAATGATTTTGTAGAGGTGAAAATCAAAGGGGAAAACACCTCTAGAGCTGCAACAATCACAACTCCAAATAAATGGTAAAATGAGAGGTAAAAAACTATTTTTAAGTTACTTTTCACGTAATTTAAGTAGGGAATTGGTTTTTTAACTCATTTTTCAAGCATATTTCCTCATTTCTAATCAGTTTGATGGAGCAATTGAACAGGTAGTACGACCATAAAAAGAACCTAGTGTCAATGGTGAATCAAATATCAATGACCATTATCACGAGCAACTTTACGAGAAGTTCAAGCTCGTTAAAAAATAAACCTAGCAATGAGAAGATGTTCCACCGGAGTTTAAGCTCAATAAAAAATGAACCCACCTCTGGTAAATAAGCATTGAGATCGAATTGATATCAGCTTTTGAGCCTTGGTCGTGTTCTTACCATCACCTCCACTCTTTTTTAGCCGATCATACTCCTCCATTTGATTGTTTACCCCTTTTGAGGAACAATTGCGACGAGTGATCCTATTAGCCACCTTCTTTGCACTGCCGTGATTGAAAAGTTCCAAACATTACCTGGAAACAGCTACTATCTGAAAACATCACTCGTTCCTCAAAAAACGAGTCTCCTTTAAGCTCTTTTCATCTGGCTCGTAAAATATGAAAAGATTGCTGAGCAATTGGCCTCTCCAGCTCGTTAAAGTGATTGGAAGTGCCATCCCTCCTCTAGATTTTAAGCATTTTGGACCTGAGGGATTATTACACAAAAAGATCGAGCGTTTGTCTTGTTTGGATCGTTAAAACTATCAAAAAGTCATCCCTTTCACATTGTTTTATACTTTTTCGGACTTAAGGGATTATATTACGAAAGAGGAATATTGGAGTCTTCTTTCCATCTCTTTTCAGACTCTCTAAAATTGGAAAGAACCAAGTTATCCTTGTCGTTAAACTCGTTAAATCAATAGCGACAAATTTTTCCATTCAGACAAGAGCGAGTTTCATGTCGCTAGGCTCGTTAAAACATAGCGACGGGTTTGCCCGAAGGGCAAATAATAGAACAAGCATATGTTATCCTCCTCAAGCTTGACAAAAATAAAGAGGTACTATTAGCTCTGCTACATTTCTGAGCCTTTTAAAGGGCAAGTTCAGGTCTGATGGCTGGTTTGTGCCAAGAAAGGTGTTGGCAGCAGTCTTTCTCTCTTTTTCTCCATTTCTCCATAACTTACATGCACCCTGCTATCCCTACTTTACCTCGAAAATCAACATAAAGCCTTATTCCCTTATAACTCCCCTTACCTCCATTTCTTCTTTTCCCAGTATTCTTTTTATTGTTCTCATAATCCCTTTATCTCTGTTTTATTCCTTTAAACCCCGCTTAAAACTATTTTTCGTTTAGCCCCCGGGTGTTGGGTTTACATGTCATAAAACCCTGATAATGTGACCTCATGCCTTATAGCCCTTTTTGTCGCTTTTTATTCTGAGCCATTGATCACATCTGCCTCAATCCAACAGTCTTCACTGACTTTCCTGTGCATTAAACTAACACCTCTTTCCACCGTTGATCGCTTCCTCCATCGCAATCGAATGGCTTTCGTACGCCCCTCTCGCACAACCTACCCGCTTGTTAATGCACGGGGAGAGTGGTTTCCCGCTGGTCGCGGAAGCCACACGGCGCCTTTGTGTTGGATCATGGCCCGCTATATGGAAACCGCTGAGCCTCAGAAGGTAGTGCAGGGAATACCGCCCGCCTCCCAAAACAATCCTCCCGCCCATTAACTACCCTCCAGCTTTCGCATGCGATCACCGTCGGATCTGCCTGGCGGTGATCCGACGGCCCTAATTCATCCCGATTGTTAAACCTCCTGATAACCTTTATCAGGTGATCTCCACCATTGATCTCTGTGGTTCAACGACTGAGATTTATCCCCGGCCTGTTCCTACTCCCGCCATGAAATCTCATTTCCCTTTGACTACCTCGAGTTCTCGACTGATCTCTGCTGCCCGAGGAAGGAGAAAGCAACGATCAGCTACCTTGTACCTGCACAATAAATCCTCAGCAACTGCAATTAAAGAACAACATGGCCGAGGACCAACAGGATGACCTCGAGCAGTGAAAAGCATTCTCAGGCATGGGATTTCATCCATAATTTACTCCAGCTACCCAAGAAGGACTTCAAAATATCAGGAAAGGCCGATTTATCCATTAAAGCAGTCAGATTTGTATCAGAGCCCATTTCTAAATGTAAATGTGGTTGGTGATCATTTAAAGACACCTCCACGCTTAGTAGCAGAGAAATTTTTGTAACCAACCTCTATATATGATGAGATGACAGAATGTAGGAGGTTAATGAGTGTTGATGAATGTCATTCTGTTGCAAGCTTCAACTTCTGGAGACTGTAACTACTTTGTAACCTGCAGCTTCTGGTCTGCATTTCCAGCTAATACAAGCTTCTTTTGTTGTTGATTGCTCACTCTCCACTGCTTCTTCTTTGTTCTAGGCTGTGCCTGTTCTGCATTATTTCATGTGCTGTTAATATTTAGCATTAGAGGGGTTGTCATCCCACCTCTGTGTTAGGATTTAGCATGTATCATTAAATTTTCTTGCAGGTTTCTGTTGTTTTAATGCCAGAGAGCTATCATCATGTCTGTGTATTAGAAAACAGATTTATAGACCTTTTAACTGGTTGCAGCCGGCCATCACAGGGTCCTGTGCATCTGCTAGTGTGGTTAGTCTTCTCCATTATCACCTTATCCTCAAGCTGTGAGTAATTGGTGGTTAAAAGCCTTGTAGTCTGGGGGTGTTCACCCATGTCTAGGGTCAATCACGATGGTAGAAGTGGTTATCTGGCTTGAATATGCAGCATTTCTTCATTCATCCACCTATTTTTCCAACTTTTGTTGAGTTTGTAATGTTCCCGAGCATCACTGATATACAACCTAGGTGATTTTCTTGGGGTGATAACATTAATTGGCGCCGTTTCCGTGGAGAGGAGAATCGAAGTACCTTCCCTGGGAGAATGACATGGCTTCAAGCTTTGATGACAGACAAGGTTTGAACATGGTTTCTGGTTGTAATCATCTATCTGGCGACTCCACATTGCAGTTCTGGTGCAGTTGGTGATGCATGTTCAAAGATATCTTCAGAAACCATCAGCTGAACCAGTACATGATCCTGAGAAGATCGTTCAGCAGAACAAAATATTGCAGTAAGGAGCACCAGGATCAGGTAAGCCTTAAAGGTTCCATGTATCTCTGTTAGCATAGAAATACCTTCAGAGATTCATTCAGCTCCTTAGTCATTCATTTCCCTTTCAGACCTCAGTTAAAAAAAAAGTATCCATGATATCCATCCTATTCCTCTGTTGTTGTCATTCTTTTCATTGATTCATTCTACTCAGTCCACCAGTATCCTTTCATACACCCTAGCCATGGCAAGTCAGCAAGCTCTCACAAAGATAGAACGAATAATTGCTGCTAGGTATGGACCCTTAGTCTTGCCTACCCCTTTGAATGCCATGCCTATAGGGGATTGTCAAGAATTTGTGCCAAAGTTTACCGGTGCAGAAGAAATATCAGCTGAAGAGCATTTAGAATCCTTTTACAGCTATGCTGATAACCTAAATATCAGTGAAGAGGATGTCTAGATGAGGGTTTTTTTTCAAAGCCTAGATAGGGAAACTAGAAAATGGTTTAGAAATTTATCCCCTAGGTCCATTGCAGACATTGATGCTCTAGATGATGTATTCTTAAAACACTGGGGAAATAATAAAGATCTGCTCTTTTATCATGATTAATTTGGGAACTTGCAGAGAGAAGATGGTGAGCTGCTGTCTGAGTTTAACATCAGATTTAATCATATGTACAACAGAATGCCAGCTGAAATAAGACCCACCCCTGCTTCTACCATGATAACTTATGCTAATGCCTTCGATTCTCAGTTCTGCCTGCTGTTAAGAGAAAGAAGATGCACTTCTTTGGCTGATATGCAAGCTATAGTATTTGAAGTAGAAGCAAATATCATTGCTGCAGAGAGTCTTGAAGATGATGATGAAAATAGAAGACAGGGAGAAGAATCGTCATCATCCTATGAACCTGACATAGATGAATTAGCTAGGGTGATTGAGTTCTTGGCCTCTAAAGTTTCCAAATTACAGGCTGGGCAGCATTTTGATGAAGCAGGTGCTCATTGTTCTTTTTCTCTTCCAGCTCCAAATCCTTATAGAGGAGCACATGAGCATGTGCAGATTTTGCAAAGAAATAAGATTACAAATGAAGATGATGGGGTGAGGCCCCTTTTACAAAATATAGTCATGGGAGAGGTGGAGCATGAGGAGGATGTCCATGGTTTGGAAGGTGCTCCTTTCCTAACCAAAACTACTTATGAGAAAGTGATATCCAGAGGCAATGCTCAGTAGTTTGTTGTCGCTGCAGAAAACCAAGCTAATCACCAGCAACATTCAGTAGAAGGTAGCTTTATCCTCCAAGAATATGTGCTTGAAGCCAGCTCATCTTCTCATGGCTATGCAAATCTACCAATTTTCCAGCCTGCTTTTGTCCCCAGTCCAGTGATTAAAAAGGGAGAGGAGAGCTCTCCATCATCATCTTTTGTCCCTCTGCCTACTCAAATAACAATCCCTCACAGTTGCCACTCAAACACTGAGGTAGAACAAAATTTAAGGCTCAAGGCTGAGACTGATCACCTCAGTTTTGATTTTCCAGAAGCCTGCTCAAGTGGTCTCTACACAGCATGAAAGGGCAGCTTGCTTGATGACAGAGGAAGAGGGTGCATAGTATTGGATTCCCTCCTTGGATATGGACTGTCCTGAGCAAAATGAAGGAGCAGGAAATATTTCTGTGTCCCCTGCACAAGAATACAGTGGTGCATCTTTCATATTAATTTTGCAAGCCACAGATAACACAGACAAACACATAGCAATCATGATTATTCAATAGTTGTACAAGGGCTCCTATAAAAAGCATCCAAGGAGGAAATTACATAGAGGGGAAATGAAATTTGATCCCTACCTGCCTATCAAAGTCAAATCTCCCAAACTCTTTGAGGTAGAGGATCAAATAAATCCTGTCTTACTGATATATGATGAATCAGATGACAGGCAGCAGTTTTGATGGCCCAACAGATGGGCAGTTTTTAAAGATTAAGTTTTCCAGGCTTTTATGATTGTAATCATGTTCTTCTACAATTTTCTGTTGTATGCTTAGTTGACTCCATGCCCAATGGATACTAGGCAGTGTTTTAAGCTGGTTTTGCATGAAGGCATTGGTCTGCAGGTTCTTGAGACCTCATAGGGAGGATCTCATCCCCAGAAGGAGCCAAATGTTAGCTCCGCTACATGTCTGAGCATTTTAAAGGGAAAGTTCAGGTCTAATGGTTGGTTTGTGCCAAGAAAGGTGCTGGCAGCAGTCTTTCTCTCTTTTTCTCCATTTCTCCATAACTTACATGAACCCTGCTATCCCTGCTTTACCCCGAAAATCAACATAAAGATTTATTCCCTTATAACTCCCCTTACCTCCATTTCTTCTTTTCCGAGTATTCTTTTTATTGTTCTCATATTCCCTTTATCTCTGTTTTATTCCTTTAAACCCCGCTTAAAACTATTTTTAATTTATCCCCTGGGTGTTGGGTTTACATGTCATAAAACCCTGATAATGTGACCTCATGCCTTATAGCCCTTTTTGTCGCTTTTTATTCTGAGTAGTTGATCGCATCTGCCGCGATCCAACGGTCTTCACTGACTTTCCTGCGCATTAAACTGACACCTCTTTCCACCGTTGATCGCTTCCTCTGTCGCATCGAATGGCTTTTGCGTGCCCCGCTCGCACAACCTACCCGCTTGTTAATGCGCGGGGAGAGTGGTTTTCCGCCGGTCGCGGAATCCATGCGTCGCCTTTGTGTTGGATCACGGCCCGCTATACGGAAACCGCTGAGCCCTAGAAGGCGGTGTGGGGAATACCGCCCGCCTCCCAAAACCATCCTCCCACCCATTAACTACCCTCCAGTTTCCACATGCGATCACCGTCAAATCTGCCTAGCGGTGATCTGACAGCCCTAATTCATCCCGATTGTTAAACGTCCCGATAAACTTTATCAGGTGATCTTCGTCGTTGATCTCTGTGGTTCAACGACTGAGATTTATCCCCGGCCTGCTCCTACTCCCGCCATGAAATCTCATTTCCCTTTGACTGCCTCAAGTTCCCGACTGATCTACGCTGCCCGAGGAAGGAGAAAGCAATGATCAGCTACCTTGTACCTGCACAATAAATCCTCAGCAACTGTAATTAAAGAATAGCATGGCCGAGGACAAACAGGATGACCTCAAGCAGTGAAAAGCATTATCAGGCATGGGATTTCATCCATAATTTACTCCAGCTACCCAAGGAGGACTTCATAATATCAGGAAAGGTTGATTTATCCATTAAAGCAGTCAAATTTATATCAGAACCCATTTCTAAATGTAAATGTGGTTGGTGATCATTTAAAGACACCTCCACGCTTAGTAGGAAAGATATTTTTGTAACCAACCTCTATATATGATGAGATGACAGAATGTAGGAGGTTGATGCGTGTTGATGAATGTCATTCTGTTGCAAGCTTCAATTTCTGGAGACTGTAACTACTTTGTAACCTGCAGCTTCTGGTCTGCATTTCCAGCTAATACAAGATTCTTTTGTTGTTGATTGTTCACTCTCCACTGCTTCTTCTTTGTTCCAGGCTGTGCCTGTTCTGCATTATTTCATGTGCTGTTAATATTTAGCATTAGAGGGGCTGTCATCCCACCTCTGTGTTAGGATTTAGCATGTATCATTAAATTTTCTTGCAGGTTTCTGTTGTTTTAATGCCAGAGAGCTGTCATCCTGTCTCTGTATTAGAAAATAGATTTACAGACCTTTTAGCTGGTTGCAGCCAGCCATCACAGTGTCCTGTGCATCTGCTGGTGTGGTCAGTCTTCTCCATTATCACCTTATCCTCAATATGTGAGTAATTGGTGGTTAAAATCCTTGTAGTCTGGGGGTGTTCACCCATGTCTGGGGTCAATCATGGTATAAGTGGTTATATGGCTTGAATATGTAGCATTTCTTCATTCATCCACCTATTTTTCCAACTTTTGTTGAGTTTGTAATGTTCCCGAGCATCACTGATATACAACCTAGGTGAGTTTCTTGGGGTGATAACAGGTACTGGTCAGAAATGACTGGGGAAAATTGGGAAGAAAACTTGAAGAAACTTTATTGGTAGTAGGTCGCTCTTGAACATGACACTTTCACTCCTTCACCATGATTGAGTCAGGTTGGGTTATTCTGTTCATCGGACATATTACCATTGGTCCACCGTACCATCCACTTTTGGGGTTAACGCTACCAATCCATTTCAGTGTCACCGATATGTTCAAGAGAAGTCGCTCAGAGGATTCACCTACCCAGCTTATGTCTCATCCACTACAATACCTTCACGCTTCATTCTTTCATGACCGCCACCCTGAACCTTGTATCATCAGATCGTTTTCACCTCTACCAAATCATTTGCTCCATTCTGTGTCGTAGATGTGGGATCCATTAATGCCCTCCTACGATGGGTCACTTCTTGTCGACACCAGCTCAATATCCAAGAAGCTGACCTAGAGACAACCCTTCAAGTACTTTGAAGCTTGCATGCCTCAATGGCAAGTTTCTTACTTCCGACAACAAGTTTACACTAATGGCCTTCGACTGAAAGATTTTGCGTGGTGTTTGACATCGACTCATGTATTTGCACCACGTGAATTGTATTGCAGTACCTTGAGGGTCATCATCATTATTGGTGGTTCCTCTCGCGCCTGTTAACAGCTTACATCATTGGCTGGTAATTAGGTGATGTCTTTCCATATTCGACATAAGAACATCTATTCACATGGATCGACTTGTACTCCAGGCGAATATTGAACGAGTTTTGAAGACCCCAGATCTAGTTTCATCCATCTGGGCTGCGATATAATCAGGAGAATAAAGACATCAAATGTACATCATTTTGCACAGATAATCATCTAAACTAAGGGATGATGGCTCTACCAGAATCATCAGTCTGCACACAGACGGTTGCCTGTCCTATGTACATGAAAATGAATTTATCAAGCTGAGCATGGGAATGCCAGCCTCAGCTAGATCATGAAAATACTATGAAGATAATGTATTGTATTGTATCTTATTACAGGTCACCTTCCAGTGCAAAAAACCTCAGATCCTCATTATAAAGCATTTCACCCAACATAAAAAAGGATTTACGACCTCATACTTTAGGGGGCAACTGTTATAGACATATTTGGGCACTGCAACCCCAATCATACATGTCCATAAACCAAGGGCTTCTAAGTCCCTAAAAGTGTTGCTTCATACCCTAAAGGAGCAAGGTCCGCTGATTACATCATCTCCTAGAAGTTCTCCATGAAAAACTACTCAGAACTGGTGAAAGTAGGACCATACAGACTGCCCAGTGCTAAAGGTGCGATGCATCTCACCTGCCACATGCAAAAAGTGTGATGCATACTGGAAAGCCCTTCTATAGGGTGTGATGAGCGAGAGAAGACAAATGGCACAAGCAATTTTCTAGGTGGAAACCTAGAGAATCTTCTAGAAACTGCTCATTTGACACTTGCCTCTCTGAGTTCACCCAGGGATGAGTAAGGGATCTAAAATCTCCCTGTGGAACCAAGAACTATCAGTGAAATGACACTAATCAAAATCCCAGAAGCTGACTCACTCTCCTATAAACATCTATTTATGGATCCCTCATCCAAGAGATCCAGAGGTTGGAATTGGGTACTTTGCAAAGAGGTGCTGTTGGTTTCTCTTTGAAGACATTGTTGGGTAATCTTTCTTTGTGTGAGGGAAGAGGGCTTTCAAGCTGGGAGGATGGCGCTAGGTCAGACCAAGTGGTTGTAATCCACTCTTCTACTACTTTTACTAATAAAGCTATTTAAGTTTTCCTCCATATTCTTGTGTATCTCTGAATATTGTGTTGGTATATGCATTTGTATGGTCAATATATATCTGATCCTATATTGTTTACAGTGAAAGATCTCTATGATTTGATGGCATTATGCTGCTGTGAATCTACAGGTTCTCTTTGAAGTGGGACAAGTAAGGAAGCAGTGGCAAGATTATGTCAAAGGGGAAAGGAAACAAGCAAGGAGCCAAGCAGAAGACTGAGGTTGGTAGTCTCTGCTTCTTTCCATCTCTCTCTCGTAAAGGAAAAAACAAGTGACTTTAATCTGTTTGTTTCTAAGATAGCTACCCGTCTTAGTGGGACTAGCAACTCTGAATAGACACTAGATTTCCCGATAACATGACTGGCATTGAGGAATAGAGTGTCACATTTTGGGACTGGGATCCACCTATATCCTTCTACTTCAAAAGTTAATACCCCTTCATCACAAGTTCCTATAGAATTGCTAGGAAGTCTTTTGGATAGACTCGATATGTCTGGACAACCATCGACATCTAGGACTGTGTCGTCCGATACAGCGGTAGCAGAACCTCCTGCCACCACTCCGACGATGTTCGCTGGTATACCATCTGTCCCAACTAGCTCTCAACCGCTAGAAGGAGTCCACCCAGGGACTGTTTCGACAGTATGGTTTGTTCCCGTTTGTTCATTCGGAAGAGTATCTAGAATCTCTTATGTTGAACCTCAACAAATTGATCCTTCACAACAAATTCAATTTGGTCAGTCTGGTCTCCAAAGGCCAATCATTCCTTTGAGCACTGGATTGCCGACATATGGGGGGCACTACACCCTTTCATTGTTCCCTCCGGGAGAACAACCATATGAGGGTTCACAACTGAATTCAAGTCAAATTGGAATCACATCCTGCGGTTGGGTGCCAATACTGCCTTAACAACCAAGAGTTGTATACTCAATGCAACCGAGTCTACATGTGTCAAATATCCCCACTACACCAGCTATTGTGACAGTGTCGCAAGTACAAGCATTGCTTGTTTAATGCCAACCTCAAGTTTCCCAGTTCGTTGTACAACAACTTCTTGTCTCCGCGACACAACTGCAATCGCCAATTATTGGCTCCTTAACTGGAGTGACCGAGGCTCAAACGGGTACTATTACCCCTCATCTTGGTCAAATGTCCAGTATTGGGCAACAACAAATGTTTTCACAACAATGGCTGGTACAACATCAACAACCACAATTCCAACAAGCCTACCAAGGACTTGAGCAACAAAACTTTGCAGGTTATGGGCAGCCATATATTCAAAACGGTTATCACCAATCATCTCAAATTGGTTATGCCCAACCACCTCATCGAAGTTATCAACATCAAATACATTATGCTGGTATTCAAAGACCCACTGCTCAGGCGATCCCATATTATCCTAGGTACGCTTTGTCGGACCTGAATCAACAGTTGCCCTTCGTGGCAACTCTAGAGTTACCATATCTAAATCGGCTAACGAATGATCCAATCGCTTATGCCCCTTGGTGGTTGGCGATTCCTCATAAACTTTCGTCAGATATTCCTAAATTTAATGGAAATCCGG
Source organism: Pinus tabuliformis (assembly GCA_031772625.1). NCBI lineage: Eukaryota > Viridiplantae > Streptophyta > Pinopsida > Pinales > Pinaceae > Pinus > Pinus tabuliformis. The sequence continues at coordinate 460,958,388 of CM062819.1, read as the reverse complement.
GTGAAGACCTGTCGAATCATGTGATGAACTTTCATCTATGGTGTTCCTCCAACACTCTAAATAATGATTCGATTAGGCTTCGCCTTTTTTAGCGAATGTTAACTGGTCTAGCAGCAAAATGGTACATCGAATTGCCTAGAGCTTCATTCGATAACTTCAGCACCCTTGCCACAACCTTTTTAACCCATTTTCAATTACCAATAAGGTATGAAACAGGGACAGAGCTTCTTACCAATTTCAAGCAAACGACAGCCACTCACATATCCGATCATATTCATGAATGGCGACATCGTCGTAGAATGGTAAAAACATATGTCCCTGATCAACTACTAGCTGAATGGTTTATTAAGTCTTTGTTACCTTCTATAACAAAAGATGTGGCAAAGGGAGGGGTCGTCACTGAAGAGCAGGTCATTGCTCGTGCGCAATATCTATACTTGATCTATACTCAGTCTGGCACGCTCTATGACAAAATCCCTCATGCTCCAAGACTAGAATTTTCCGTTCCTCCTCCTCCTAAATCAAACAAAGACGCTCATGCCGGTGATGGCATGATAGGTACGAGGAGCACGAAATCGATAAAGGCTACATCTAAGAAAGCCCGTAAGATTTCTAATCAAAATGCAAATGAATAACTTCTAGCCTTGGAGGTTAATGTCATGTCAACTGACAAAAGCAAAGAGCCAAAGAAACCAAGAGGCAAGAAGAAAGGGAAGAGTGAAAAGAAGAAACAGGATGATTCGTCTCCTGAAAAATCTTCTGCAAACCCTTCTGGGCAAAAGAAACCTACTCAGCCATGCCTCATATGCAATGAGGATCATTGGACGAGAGATTGTCCATATAAAGCTGAGGTTAAGAAATTATTTAAGAATTCAAAAACCTCAGCTGTATTGACTCATCCGTTTCCAAACCCAGGAACCAATCTAGTTGCTAGTGACAATGCTTCCCCATCCCAAGTCCTTATGCTATCCATTTCGAAACAGCAAAATGATGCTTTGATATCGACAAGGAATAAAGATTATGGGAATCCACAGCTGTCGAACAACAAGGCTACTGATCAACCTAGTAGTTTGACAACAACTTTGACCGAAGTTGTGCCACCCATCATTCCTGAGCTAACGATAAAGCCACCAAAGGGATTTGTACACAAATCGACATTTAATCCTTGTGCCAGAGCAGCACAGAATTATAATATAGTAGAGGACTTGGCCCAATCATCGTCCGCTATGTCGACACTTGAGGTACTGCAAAATTGCCCCTCCCAAAAGCAAGCTTTATTATCAGCAATAGGTGGGATTGACCCAGCGGATTCCAATCTTGTGGCCTTTAATCATAAAGGATATGAACCGTGGTTACCAACTCAACTCGCTTTCCTCATTCAAGTGAAAGCCCTCAACAAAACTGTTCATCAAACAATTATTGATGAGGGGGCATCTACATGTATTATGTCAATGAGTTGCTGGAAAACTTTAGGCTCACCACCCTTGTCACGATCTTTGATGACGTTAAAAGCATTTGATGGACGAACATACACTCCATATGGGATTTTAAGTAACTTGCAAGTCAAACTGGGGGGCAAAACAATAGAAATTGATGTTGAAGTTATCGATGGAAACCTTGATTAAAACATCCTACTAGGAAGGCCATGGATTTATGCTATGGCTGCTGTTGTGTCCACATACTTCAAAAAGATTGCATTTCCTTTTCATGGAGGAATTACAATCGTCGACCAACAAACTTTTCTCCCCAACAATTCACAAGTTATGCGAAGCATCCCAATGATCCATGGAAGCTCTCATTCACTTCAAAATATCGGAGTAGGCTTGCTAAAAGACCCTACATTGATGGGTACTTTTTCCCTACCACCTCAGAGTAATCTGGCGGAAGTGGCCACGGTGGAAACCTGCAATATGATATCTTCTATATCTAAAAGATTCAGAAGATTCCCGAACATTTTGTCAGCATGGATCATCGCCATTTTAGAAATATTGTAGCAATCAATTTTCTTGGCCTGTGGGGCAAACCCAAATCAACGCTCATCGAGTGTTTGGATACATAGGTCTAAGGAGTATGGTACCATTTCAGATCCTTGGTCGCATGTACATTCTACAGACGAAGGAATTGTTCAGTAAATGACCATAGAGGGGGCACCATGGGAAGATTACCACCATCGTTCCCATCTTCCAGATTACAACGAAGATTGCTCCAGCGACCTTAATCATCCTTCAGTTTTTGATTTTCCATCAAATACTGTAAATATGGTGGATTACGAGGATAGTTCTTTTACTATGTCAACCTCATTAAAAAATGAAACAACTCCCTTTCCAAATTGAGTCTTTGATTACTATCTCGTAAAATCCAATTCAAGTATTTCAAATATTTCGAAGGTAAACCTTCATTCCAACCACTGCATTGAATGCAATAAATCTTGGGGGGCATGCACCTCGATTTGTGTCATTATGCTGGGGGCATGCGAACTTATAACAAGCATAGTTTCTCATTTCAAGCTTGTGTAAACATGAAACCAAATCTGAGCATATGTTGTCACATGGTTCAAGCTCATTAAAAAATGAACCAGGCCATGAGTAGTTTTACGCGAAGTTCAAGCTCGTTAAAAAATAAACCTAGCAACGAGCAGTTTTACGCGAAGTTCAAGCTTGTTAAAAATTAAACCTAGCAATGAGCATATGTTCCACCAGAGTTTAAGCTCATTAAAAAATGAACCCACCTTTGGTAAATAACCATTGTGAATGATTATCATCAGCTTTTAAGCCTTGGTCCTATTCTTACCATCACCTCCACTCTGTTTTAGCTGATCATTCGCCTCCATTTGATTGTTTACCCCTTTTGAGGAACAGTTGTGATGAGTGATCCTATTAGCCACCTTCTTTACACTGCTGTGATTGAAAAAGTTCCAAACGTTACCTGGAACTAGTTTCTATCTAAAAACATCACTCGTTCCTAAAAAAAAAGGAGTCTTCTTTAAGCTCTTTTCATCTGACTCGTAAAATATGAAAATATTACTGAGCAATTGGCCTCTCCAGCTCGTTAAAGTGATCGGAAGTGTTATCGATCCTCTAGATTTTAATCTTTTTGGACCTGAGGGATCATTACACAAAAAGATCGAGCGTTTGTCTTGTTCGGCTCGTTAAAACTATCGAAAAGTCATCCCTTTCGCATTGTTTTATACTTTTTCAGACTTAAGGGATTATATTACGAAAAAGGAATATTGGAGTCTTCTTTCCGTCTCTTTTCAGACTCTCTAAAATTGAAAAGAACCAAGTTATCCTTGTCGTTAAACTCGTTAAAACAATAGCGACAAACTTGTCCATTTAGACAAGAGCGAGTTTCACTGTCGCTAGGCTCGTTAAAACATAGTGACGGGTTTTCCCGAAGGGTAAATTATAGAACAAGCATATGTTATCCTCCTCAAGCTTGAAAAAAATAAAGAGGTACTGGTTAGAAATGACTGGGGAAAGTTGGGAAGAAAACTTGAAGAAACTTTATTAGTAGCAGGTCGCTCTTGAACATGACACTTTCACTCCATCACTATGATTGAGTCGGGTTGGGTTATTCCGTTCACTGGTCCACCGTACCATCCACTTTTGGGGTTAATGCTACAAATCCATTTCAGTGTCGCTGATATGTTTAAGAGAATCCGCTCAGAGAATTCACCTACCAAGCTTGTGTCTCATCTGCTACAATACCCTCACGCTTCATTCTTTCATGACCGCCACCCTGAACCTTGTATCATCATATCGTTTTCACCTCTACAAAATCATTTGCTCCGTTCCGTGTCGTAGATGTGGGATCCATTAATGCCCTCCTACAACGGGTCACTTCTTGTCGACATCAGCCCATTATCCAAGAAGCTGACCTAGAGACAACCCTTCCAGTACTTTGAAGCTTGCATGCCTCAATGGCAAGTTTCTCACTTCCAGCGATAGGTTTACACTAATGGCCTTCGACCGAAAGATTTTGCATGGTGTTTGACATCGACTCGTGTATTCGCACCACGTGAATTGTACTGCAGTACCTTGAGGGTCATCATCATTATCAGTGGTTCCTATCGCACCTGTTAATAGCTTACATCATTGGCTGGTAATCAGGCGATGTCTTTCCATGTTCGACATCAGAACATCTATTCACATGGATTGACTTGTACTCCAGGAGAATATTGAATGAGTTCTGAAGACCCCGGATCTAGTTTCATCCATCCGGGCTGCGATATAATCAGGAGAATAAAGACATCAAATGTACATCATTGCTACACAAATAATCATCCAAACTAAGGGATGATGGCTCTACCAGAATCATCAGTCTGCACACAGACGGTTGTCTGTCCTATGTACATGAAAATGAATTTATCAAGTTGAGCATGGGAATGCCCGCCTCAGCTAGATCATGAAAATACTATGAAGATAATGTATTGTATTGTATCTTATTACAGGTCACCTTCCAGTGCGAAAAACCTTGGATCCTCATTATAAAGTATTTCACCCAACATCAAAAAGGATTTACGACCTCATACTTTATGGGGCAACTGTTATAGACATATTTGGGCACTACAACCCCAATCATACATGTCCATAAACAAGGGGCTTCTAAGTCCCTAAAAGCCCCTTGAAAAACTACTCAGAACTGGTCAAAGCAGGACCATACAGATTGCCCAGTGCTAAAGGTGTGATGCATCTCACTTGCCACATGCAAAAAGTGTGATGCATACTGGAAAGCCCTTCTATAGGGTGCGATGAGCGAGAGCAGACAAATGGCACAAGCAGTTTGCTAGGTGGAAACTTAGAGAATCTTCTAGAAACTGCTCATTTGACACTTGCCTCTTTGAGTTCACCCAGGGATGAGTGAGGGATCTAAAATCTCCCTGTGGAACCAAGAACTATCAGTGAAATGACATTAATCAAAATCCCAGAAGCTGACTCACTCTCTTGTAAACATCTTTACATGGATCCCTCATCCAAGAGATCCAAAGGTTGGAATTGGGTAATTTGCAAAGAGGTGCTGTTGGTTTCTCTTTGAAGACATTGTTGGGTGATCTTGCTTCGTGTGAGGTGAAGAGGGCTTTCAAGCTGGGAGGATGGCACTGGGTCAGACCAAGTGGCTGTAATCCTCTCTTCTACTACTTTTAGTAATAAACCTATTTGAGTTTTCCTCCATATTCTTGTGTATCTCTGAATATTGTGTTGGTATATGCATTTGTATGGTCAATATATATCTAATCCTATATTGTTTACAGTGAAAGATCTCTATGCTTTGATGGTATTATGTTGTTTTGAATCTACAGGTGCTCTTTGAAGTGGGACAAGTAAGGAAGCAGTGGCGAGATTCTGCCAAAGGGGAAAGGAAACAAGCAAGGAGCTAAGCGGAAGACTGAGGTTGGTACTCTCTGCTTCTTTCTCATCTCTCTTTCATAAAGGAAAAAACAAGTGACTTTAATCTATTTGTTTCTAAGATAGCTACCCGTCTTAGTGGGACTAGCAGCTCTGAATAGACACTAGATTTCCCGATAACAAAATGGTGACTCCACTGGGGATACTCGGCATATGGATACTCGGCATAAACCATCTAGTAGCTTGAGCAAGCCACAGTTCCGCAATGCAGTTACCGTACCTGGATCACGTAGGCCAAACATGTCCTCTTCTTCATGCTCGCGTTCACGCCATGTAACGACCATTTTGCTCCGATGTATCTCTAAAAAATAAACATGAGAAGAATCAGGGTCGTGATTTGGCAAAAAACAGGAAAAATTTCCATGAAAAATCAGTGCAAAAGTTTTCCTCCTTGCACCCATCGCACCCTATATGTGTACTGGGTGTGATGCATACATTATGGCCAATGGCTAGCTTAAGATGCATCGCACGTTTCGATATACACTAAGTGTGATGGGGGCAGAACGAAATGTTCAAACCCCAGAGGCCTAGAAAATCATGAAAACATGCTCAGAATTCAAAAAGGAAAGAATGCCATCACATTACCATTACCAGTGACACAAGCTTGCCAAAAATAAAGAGGTACTGGTCAGAAATGACTGGGGAAAATTGGGAAGAAAACTTGAAGAAACTTTATTGGTAGCAGGTCGCTCTTGAACATGACACTTTCACTCCATCACCATGATTGAGTCGGGTTGGGTTATTCCGTTCACCGGCCATATTACCATTGGTCCACCGTACCACCCACTTTTGGGGTTAACGCTACCAATCCATTTCAGTGTCGCCGATATGTTCAAGAGAAGTTTTTGAGAGAATTCACCTACCCAGCTTGTGTCTCATCCGCTACAATACCTTCACACTTCATTCTTTCATGACTGCCACCCTGAACCTTGTATCATGAGATCGTTTTCACCTCTACAAAATCATTTGCTCCATTCCGTGTCGTAGATGTGGGATCCATTAATGCCCTCCTACGATGGGTCACTTCTTGTCGACATCAGCTCATTATCCAAGAAGCTGACCTAGAGACAACCCTTCAAGTACTTTGAAGCTTGCATGCCTCAATGGCAAGTTTCTCACTTTCGGCGACGGGTTTACACTAATGGCCTTCGATCAAAAGATTTTGCGTGGTATTTGACATCGAATCATGTATTCGCACCACGTGAATTGTACTGCAGTACCTTGAGGGTCATCATCATTATTGGTGGTTCCTCTCGCGCTTGCTAACAGCTTACATCATTGGCTGGTAATCAGGCGATGTCTTTCCATGTTCGACATCAGAACATCTATTCACATGGATCGACTTGTACTCTGGGCGAATATTGAACGAGTTTTGAAGACCCCGGATCTAGTTTCATCCATCCGAGCTGCGATATAATTAGGAGAATAAATTCATCAAATGTACAACATTGCTGAACAGATAATCATCCAAACTAAGGGATGATGGCTCTACCAGAATCATCAGTCTGCACACAGATGGTTGTCTGTCCTACGTACATGAAAATGAATTTATCAAGCTGAGAATGGGAATGCTCGCCTTAGATAGATCATGAAAATACTATGAAGATAATGTATTGTATTGTATCTTATTACAGGTCACCTTCCAATGCGAAAAACCTCGGATCCTCATTATAAAGCATTTCACCCGACATTAAAAAGGATTTACGACCTCATACTTTAGGGGGAAACTATTATAGACATGTTTGGGAACTGCAACCCCAATCATACATGTCCATAAACCAAGGGCTTCTAAGTCCCTAAAAGTGTTGTTTCATACCCTAAAGGAGCAAGGTCAACTGATTACATCATCTCCCAGAAGCTCTCCATGAAAAACTACTCAGAACTGGTCGAAGCAGGACCATACAGACTGCCTAGTGCTAAAGGTGCGATGCATCTCACTTGCCACATGCAAAAAGTGCGATGCATACTAGAAATCCCTTATATAGGGTGCGATGAGTGAGAGCAGACAAATGGCACAAGCAGTTTGCTAGGTGGAAACTTAGAGAATCTTCTAGAAACTGCTCATTTGACACTTGCCTCTCTGAGTTCGCCCAGGGATGAGTAAGGGATCTAAAATTTCCATGTGGAACCAAGAACTATCAGTGAAATGACACTAATAAATATCCCAGAAGCTGACTCACTCTCCTATAAACATCTATATATGGATCCCTCATCCAAGAGATCCAAAGGTTGGAATTGGGTAATTTGCAAAGAGGTGTTGTTGGTTTCTCTTTGAAGACATTGTTGGGTGATCTTGCTTTGTGTGAGATGAAGAGGGCTTTCAAGCTGGGAGGATGGCGCTAGGTCAGACCAAGTGGTTGTCATCCTCTCTTCTACTACTTTTACTAATAAAGCTATTTGAGTTTTCCTTCCATATTCTTGTGTATCTCTGAATATTGTGTTGGTATATTCATTTGTATGGTCAATATATATATGATCCTATATTGTTTACAGTGAAAGATCTCTATGCTTTGATGGTATTATGATACTGTGAATCTACAGGTGCTCTTTGAAGCGGGACAAGTAAGGAAGCAGTGGCAAGATTCTGTCAAAGGGGAAAGGAAACAAGCAAGGAGCCAAGCGGAAGACTGAGGTTGGTACTCTCTGTTTCTTTCTCATCTCTCTCTCTTGTAAAGGAAAAAACAAGTGACTTTAATCTATTTGTTTCTAAGATATCTACCCGTCTTAATGGGACTAGCAGCTCTGAATAGACACTAGATTTCCTGATACAGAAAGCAAGTACTCATATGTTGAAAAGCTAGCTCTCACTGCCTTTCAATAAATACAGAGATTTCGACACTATGTTCTCTTTCAAAAAACTACCGTTTTGTCAGATTGCAACCCCATGACTTACATCTTGTCACGAAAGTTGCTTGGGGGCAAATATTCAATGTGGATAGCAATTTTGCAAGAGTTTGATCTGGAATTTGTAAAATCCAAATCAAAGAAAGCTCTAGTTTTCGCAGAGTTACTATGTGATTTCCCATCGTCGTCTAACGATTCAACATCCAAAGCAATAATCATGGATGAATCTTTGTTTCTGATATCTTCGAGCGATCCATGGTATGGATATATAATCATTTATCTCCAAACCCAAACATATAGGTCTAATACCTCTCGCTTAGAACAGTGACGTACTCGATACCAAGCAAAAGACTACATGATCGTCGGTGATACGCTTTATTGTCGTGGTATCGATAATGTTCTGCGACGGTGCCTCACCCATGAGGAGGCCGAAAAATTCTAGAATGATTTTCATTCAGGTGCATGTGGAGGGCACCAATCTGGTTATGCTACGGAACAAAAGATTTTACGAGCAGGATACTTCTGGCCAACAATGTTCAAAGATTGCATAACTGCAGTCAGAAGTTGCCATGCTTGTCAAATCTTCGACCGCAAAACCAGAATACCACCCGCACCTCTGCAGCCAGTAGTTGCTGTTGGGCCATTCACCAAATGGGGCATAGATTTCATGCAATGTAACCCCACCTCAGCCGGGGGGCATGGGTATATCATAGTCGCAGTTGACTATTTTACGAAATGGGCCGAGGTGCTGCCTACATTAAACAATAGCGGCGAAATGGCCACTCTTTTCTTTTTCAATCATGTAGTCGCCAGGTTCGGCGTTCCACAAGTTATAGTCACATATCATGGATTGCATTTCCACAATCACATGATGGTTGAATTGGCTGCCAAATTAGGACCGTCCCACGACAGCTCTACTCCGTATTATTCGCAAGTGAACGGGCAAGTTGAAGCGATCAACAAAGTACTGAAACGCATGCTGCAAAGGATGATTGGAGTCCATAAACGGAGTTGGCACCTAATCCTGTACTCAGCCTTGTGGGCATACCGGAAATTGGTGAGAAATGCGACCAGGTTTACACCCTTTCAGCTGGTGTATGGCTTGGAAGCAATCTTACTAGTTCAGTGTGAGATTTCATCTCTCAAGCTTGTAGTTGACCTCCTCCCCGGAACTTCAGACGAAGAAGCTTGTTTCTTAGAATTAATCCAACTGGATGAAACTCATTGTGATGTTGCCTTGGCTAACGAAGCATATAAGAAAAGAGTTAAAGTGCAATTTGACAAGAATGTCAAAACCCTCGTTTTCTCATAAGGTGACCTAGTCTTGCTCTATGATCAGGAATCCAATAAATTGGGAGCAGGTAAGTTCCAGTCTTTGTGGATGGATCCCTACATTGTTAAGCGTGTATTAGCAAAAGGAGCCTACGAGTTAGTAGATTATGACGGAATTCCACTGTTGCAACCTCGAAACGGGTTGTACCTTAAGCGTTACTATGCTTGACTCGGCATGGTAACCTCTTCATATGCTTTTGTTACATTTTTGTTTTCATTAAGAGTGATCATTTTGGTTAGGTAATCCACTTTTGCATTTTGTTGCAGATGTCGAACCCATTGGAATCATTTGTTGGATATGCTGATGGGGCGAGTCATAGTACGCGGAACTTATCTTCTACAGCTTGGGCCATCTTTGATCCAAGCAGTGAGTTAGTAAGTTTCATAGGGGTGTGTATTGGTCAATCAACGAATAGCATCGCTAAATATAGTGCGTTGATAGAACTCCTCTCTGTTGCCATCGCGCATGGAATACGTTGACTTGCCGTCAGGCTAGACTCACAGCTCGTCATTCTATAGCTTACAGGCATCTATTCCGTTCAGAATCCAGCTATATATCACATGTTCCTAAGGGTCGAGATTTTGGAAAGACAGTTCGATTCTATTTAATATCAACATATTTCCATAAACTTAAACACGTTAACTGATTCATTAGCAAATTATGTGTTAGATAGACATTTGCAACATTTGTAAAAGAAAAGCATTTTATCAATAAACTGCATCAGGATAATATAACTTAACCAAAATAAAGCTCCGAAAATCAAAAATATATATATAACTGTTTATAGTTTGTACATAGTGTTCTGTGTCCAGGACAAAATCAGTCATATGACCCAAAAACTCAAAATGCAAGGGGGCACCCTAATCTAATGGTGCTCGTGATAACTAGTCACCTCCTGTGCAATCATGCGTAAGAGCCTGGTCCATCGGCTTGGCACGCCAGTGGTATGGCGTTGTAATCTTAGAGGCAGCTCATCGGTCCTCACATCCGGGATACCAAGGGTGAGACCCTCGATCTGATCCTGCAACACTGCAAGGGTCTCAGATACATCCAGGTCGCAAAGAATGGCCCTCCCTATAGCCTCTCCTGCTGGAACGACAGCTGCTCCTCTCAGACGTGCTGTTGGTCGCACTGGCCCAATATTTGCATAATCACATGAGTTTTGATTAGTCTTGATAAACATTTAAAAAGCACAAGAACATTATGAAAACAATAAACAGAGATATGGTCAGAGATTTTTACCTATGACACCCCACTGCTTGCCAGCCGATAGCACCAAATCCAGGTCACCCTGGAAATCCATCTCAGCATATGGATACTCAGCATAAACCATCTGCTGACAGTTGAACCACTCAAAGAAGGAATCAAAGAATGAAACCTGCGGTTGACCAGCATGTCTGGCCATAAGGTCAACCCATCTCTGCATTTGTGGCTCAGCCGGTGGTGGTAGGCCAAGTGAAATGTACTGTGGCTGCATCAGTGGGATCTTCTCCAAGGCGAAAGCAGTCAGAATAGAACCATAGCCAAAGTTCTTGGATCTTCCGTTTTTCACCTTGGTAAGTTGTTCTTTGATAACTAGAAGTACTGCATCACACCAATTGAATACCTTAGGTTTGAGACATTCCAAGCCATACTGCATATAGGACCTATTGGCCAAGTGAAGGGCTGCGCTACCAGCCAATCTAGCAAAGGTGAATAAAATAGTCCTCAAAGGCCGGTCGGTGACATCTCGGATATTGATCTTACCGTCCCTGCTCGGCTGAGATCCTTCCCTATAGTATCGACGAATATAATCCCTCACGGATTCACCCCCACGGGCAGAACCTGATAGTGAGAGAGGGGCACCACGCCTCGATAAACCGGTCAAAAAGTAGATGTCCTCAATAGTCATGGGGATGGATTTGCCTCTTATCTGGAACACTTGGTTGGTAGGATCCCATGCATTGAGGAAATATTGCAACAAGTTGATTTGTTGCCTCATGCTAGAAATGCGGAAGAACTTGAGCAAGCCACAGTTCCGCAATGCAGTTACCGTACCCGGATCATGTAGGGCAACCATGTCCTCTTCTTCATGCTCACGTTCACACCATGTAATGACCATTTTGCTCTGATGAATCTCTGAAAAAAAAACAAGAGAAGAATCAAGGTCCTGATTTGGCAAAAAACAGGCAAAATTTCCATGAAAAATCAGTGCAAAAGTTTTCCTCCTTGCACCCATCGCACCCTAGATGTGTACTAAGTGCGATGCATACATTCTGGCTAGTGGCTAGCTTAAGATGCATCGCACCTTTCGATATACACTAAGTGCGATGGGGGCAGAACGAAATGTTCAAACCCTAAGGGCCCAAAAAAGCAGGAAAACATGCTCAAAATTAAAAAAGGAAAGAATGCAATTGAAGAGCTCAGGTTTAGCTCCTACCTGGTCCAGACGGCACCGAAAATCGTCCACAGAATCTCCCGGAATCAGCTGGTGAAAATCAAAGGGGAAAACACTTCCAGAGCTCCAACAGTCACAACTCCAAATGAAATGGTAAAATGAGAGGTAGTACGACCATCAAAAGACCCTAGTGTCAACGACGAATCAAATATCAATGACCATTATCACGAGCAGTTTTACGCGAAGTTCAAGCTCGTTAAAAATTAAACCTAGCAATGAGAAGATGTTCCACTAGAGTTTAAGCTCATTAAAAAATGAACCCACCTCCGGTAAATAAGCATTGAGATCGAATTGTTATCAGCTTTTGAGCCTTGGTCGTGTTCTTACCATCACCTCCACTCTTTTTTAGACGATCATAATCCTCCATTTGATTGTTTACCCCTTTTGAGGAACAACTACGACGAGTGATCCTATTAGCCACCTTCTTTGCACTGCCGTGATTGAAAAGTTCCAAACATTACCTGGAACCAGCTGCTATTTGAAAACATCACTCATTCCTGAAAAAACGAGTCTCGTTTAATCTCTTTTCATCTGACTCGTAAAATATGAAAAGATTGCCGAGAAATTGCCCTCTCCAGCTCGTTAAAGTGATTGGAAGTGCCATCCCTCCTCTAGATTTTAATCTTTTTGGGCCTGAGGGATTATTACACAAAACGATCGAGCGTTTGTCTTGTTTGGCTCGTTAAAAATATTGAAAAGTCATCCCTTTCGCATTGTTTTATACTTTTTCAGACTTGAGGGATTATATTACGAAAAAGGAATATTGAAGTCTTCTTTCCGTCTCTTTTCAGAATCTCTAAAATTGAAAAGAACCGAGTTATTCTTGTCGTTAAACTCGTTAAAACAATAGCGACAAACTTGTCCATTCAGACAAGAGCGAGTTTCACTATCGCTAGGCTCGTTAAAACATAGCAACGGGTTTGCCCGAAGGGAAAATTATAGAACAAGAATATGTTATCCTCCTCAAGCTTAACAAAAATAAAGAGGTATTGGTTAGAAATGACTGGGGAAAATTGGGAAGAAAACTTGAAGAAACTTTATTGGTAGTAGGTCGCTCTTGAACATGACAATTTCACTCCATCACCATGATTAAGTTGGGTTGGGTTATTCTGTTCATTGGTCATATTACCATTGATACACTGTACCATTCACTTTTGTGGTTAACGCTACCAATCCATTTCAGTGTCGCCGATATGTTCAAGAGAAGTCACTCAGAGAATTCACCTACCCAGCTTGTGTCTCATCCACTACAATACCTTCACGGTTCATTCTTTCATGACCGCCACCCTGAACCTTGTATGATCAGATCGTTTTCACCTCTACAAAATCATTTTCACCATTCTGTGTCATAGATGTGGGATCCATTAATTCCCTCCTACGATGGGTCACTTCTTGTCAACATCAGCTCATTATCCAAGAAGCCGACCTAGGGACAACCCTTCCAGTACTTTGAAGCTCGCATGCCTCAATGACAAGTTTCTCACTTCTGGCACTAGATTTACACGAATGGCCTTCGACCAAAAGATTTTGCGTGGTGTTCGACATCGACTCATGTATTCGCACCACGTGAATTGTACTGCAGTACCTTGAGGGTCATCATCATTATCAGTGGTTCCTCTCGCGCCTGTTAACAGCTTACATCATTGGCTGGTAATCAGGCGATGTCTTTCCATGTTCGACATCAGAACATCTATTCACATGGATTGACTTGTACTCCAAGCGAAGATTGAACGAGTTTTTAAGACCCCGGATATAGTTTCATCCATCCGGGCTACGATATAATCAGGAGAATAAAGACATCAAATGTACATCATTGCTGCACAGATAATCTAAACTAAGGGATGATGGCTCTACCAAAATCATCAATCTGCACACAGATGATTGTCTGTCCTATGTACATGAAAATTAATTTATCAAGCTGAGCATGGGAATGCCCGCCTCAGCTAGATCATGAAAATACTATGAAGATAATGTATTGTATTGTATCTTATTACAGGTCACCTTCCAGTGCGAAAAACCTCATATCCTCATTATAAAGCATTTCACCCGACATCAAAAAGGATTTATGACCTCATACTTTAGGGGGCAACTGTTATAGACATATTTGGGAACTGCAACCCCAATCATACATGTCCATAAACCAAGGGCTTCTAAGTCACTAAAAGTGTTGTTTCATACCCTAAAGGAGCAAGGTCAGCTGATTACATCATCTCCCAGAAGTTCTCCATGAAAAACTACTCAAAACTGGTCAAATCAGGACCATACAGACTGCCCAGTGCTAAAGGTGTGATGCATCTCACTTGCCACATAAAAAAAGTGCGATTCATACTGGAAAGCCCTTCTATAGGGTGCGATGAGTGAGAGCAGACAAATGGCACAAGCAGTTTGCTAGGTGGAAACCCAGAGAATCTTCTAGAAACTGCTCATTTGACACTTGCCTCTCTGAGTTCTCCCACGGATGAGTAAGGGATCTAAAATCTCCATGTGGAACCAAGAACTATCAGTGAAATGACACTAATCAAAATCCCAGAAGCTGAATCACTCTCCAGTAAACATCTATATATGGATCCCTCATCCAAGAGATCCAAAGGTTGGAATTGGGTACTTTGCAAAGAGGTGCTGCTGGTTTCTCTTTGAAGACATTGTTGGGTGATCTTGCTTTGTGTGAGGTGAAGAGGGCTTTCAAGCTGGGAGGATAGCGCTGGGTCAGACCAAGTGGTTGTAATCCTCTCTTCCACTACTTTTACTAATAAGTCTATTTGAATTTTCCTCCATATTCTTGTGTATCTCTGAATATTGTGTTGGTATATGCATTTGTATGGTCAATATATATCTGATCCTATATTGTTTATAGTGAAAGATCTATATGCTTTGATGGTATTATGCTGCTGTGAATCTATAGGTGCTCTTTGAAGTGGGACAAGTAAGGAAGTAGTGGCGAGATTCTATAAAAGGGGAAAGGAAACAAGCAAGGAGCCAAGCGGAAGACTGAGGTTGGTACTCTCTGCTTCTTTCTCATCTCTCTCTCGTGAAGGAAAAAACAAGTGACTTTAATCTGTTTGTTTCTAAGATAGCTACCTGTCTTAGTGGGACTAGCAGCTCTGAATAGACACTAAATTTCCCGATTACCCAATCATAGAAACTTTTTAAGAAAGATCAACTGTAAAATAAATTCAGTGAACATAAAAATGCTTTCGAGCCTAACGCACAACATCTAGAAGTCTAGGCTAGAGACATATTCTGACGTCGTAAAGCCTGGTAACTGTCGTTTTCATTGTAGGTTGGGTGATTCCTCCTCTTTGAGACGACAAGTGCCAGTACGGACTTGTGCTCCCACGTACCGTCGAGTATATATTGGGAGACCACAATATGCTATATCCTTTATCCTTAGGAAGCCGTTTCTGCCACCCTATCGATCGTAATGCACTGAACACAGCATTCGGGAAGATTGACTGTCGTACCGTAAAAAGTATTCTGCAGTTTTGTGATTGGTTTGATAATCCCTCTGTCTAGATTTCCAAAGTAGTCTCTTTCGTTCCTTTTCAGACTCCTTAAAGGAAAAGGTCCATCTGAGCACTTGTCACTTCAGGCTAATTAAAAATAGAAGGCGACTAGAGTAATCTTTAGCTTTTTCTCGACTCTTAAAAATTGAAAAAGAAAGTTGTTTCAAAGTGTCTAAAATTCATTTAATTCGGAATAACATTTTTCCCTCTCATTTTGAGTTGATTGAATAATCCGCAATCATGGAAGAAAGTCAATCAAAACCCTGGCATTCACGGAGACTGACGAGTCAACCGTCTTTGACTCTGGAAACGAAACCATTCTGGGCCAAGCGAACTCGTTTAACTGGGTCAAAGTCTCCTGGTTTGTTTAAAACTTGTGTTTCAATATCCTCTGAGACTCCGGTTACTCCAACCATTTCTAGTATCCCTGCCTCTACATAAGAAATTCTGTAGTTACAAGAGGACATTGGGACTGATCCTAGTGTAACAGTAAACACTTCAATTCCTGAACCAGCTCCATCTAGAATTGATTCGGAAGGTGTTACCCCTCCAGCATCTGTCGCTGCAGAATCTATACCTTCTTCGGCACCAGAAATATTTTACAAACCTGACGGTCTGCCTCTTCCACCCAAATTTATTGCTATAGAAGAGATTACGGAGGATCTCCCATCCAGTATTCCATCACATTTTGGGACTGGGATCCACCTATATCCTTCTACTTCAGAAGTTAATACCCCTTCATTGCAAGTTCCTGTAGAATCGCTAGGAATTCTTTTGGATAGACTCCATATATCTGGACAACCATCGACATCTAGGACTGTGTCATCCGATACAGCGGTGGCAAAACCTCCTGCCACCACTCCGACGATGTTTGCTGGTATACCATATATCCCAACTAGCTCTCAATCGCTAGAAGGAGTCCACAGTATGATCTGTTCCTGTTTGTTCATCCGGAATAGTGTCTGGAATCTTTTATGTTTAATCTCAACAAATTGATCCTTCAAAACAAATTCAATTTGGGTAGTCTGGTCTCCAAAGGCCAATCATTCTTTTGAGCACTGGATTGCCGCCATATGGGGGGCACTAGACCATTTCATTGTTCCCTTCAGGAGAACAACCATATGAGGGTTCACAACCGAATACAGGTCAAATTGGAATCACATCCAGTGGTTGGGTGCCAATACTGCCTCAAAAACCAAGAGTTGTATACTCAATGCAACCAAGTCTACCTGTGTCGAATATCCCCACTACACCAGCTATTGTGATAGTGTCGCAAGTACAAGCATTTCCTGTTGTATGCCAACCTCAAGTTTATCAGGTCGTTGTACAACAACCTCTTGTCTCTGCGACACAACCACAATCGCCAATTAGTGGCTCCTTAACTGGAGTGACCCAGGCTCAAACGGATACGATTACCCCTCATCTTGGTCAAATGTCCAATATTGGGCAACAACAAATGGTTTCACAACCATGGCTAGTACAACATCAACAACCGCAATTCCAACAAGCTTACCAAGGACCTGAGCAGCAAAACTTTGCAGGTAATAGGCAACAATATATTCAAAACGGTTATCACCAATCATCTCAAATTAGTTATTCCCAACCACCTCATCAAACTTATCAGGATCAAATACATTATGCTAGTATGCAAAGACCCACTGCTCAGGAAATCCCATCTTATCCTGGGTACGCTTCGCCAAACTTGAATCAACAGTTGCCCTTCGTGGTGACTCTAGAGTTACCAGATCTAAATCGGCTAACAAACGATCCAATCGCTTATGCCCCTTGGTGGTCAGCGATTCCTCATAAACTTCTGTTAGATATTCCTAAATTTAATGGAAATCTAGGTGAAGACTCGTCGAATCATGTGATGACCTTTCATCTGTGGTGTTCGTCCAACACTCTCAATGATGATTCGATTCGGCTTCACCTTTTTCAACGAATGTTAAATGGTTCGGCAGCAAAATGGTACATCAAATTGTCTAGAGCTTCATTCCATAACTTCAACACCCTTGCCAGAACCTTTTTAACCCATTTTCAATTACCAATAAGGTATGAAATAGGAATAGAGCTTCTTACCAATTTCAAGCAAACGATGGCCACTCACATATCCGATCATATTCATGAATGGCAACGTCGTCATAGAATGGTAAAAACATATGTCCCTGATCAGCTACTAGTTGAATGGTTTATTAAGTCTTTGTTACCTTCTATAACAGAAGATGTGGCGAAGGGAGGGGTCATCACTGAAGAGCAAGTCATTGCTCAGCGCAATATCTAGACTTGATCTACACTCAGTCTGGCATGCTCTATGACAAAATACCTTATGCTCCGAGACCAGAATTTTCCGTTACTCCTCCTCCTAAATCAAACAAAGGCTCTCACATCGGCGACGGTGTGATAGGTATGACGAGCACGAAATCGACAAAGGATACATCTAAAAAAACCCGTAAGATTTCTGATCAAAATGCAAATGAAGAACTTCTAGCCTCAGAGGTTAATGCCGTGTCAACTGACAAAGGCAAAGAACCAAAGCAACTAGGAGGCAAGAAGAAAGGGAAGAGAAAAAAGAAGAAACATGATGATTTGTCTCCTGAAAAATCTTCTGCAAACCCTTCTGGGCAAAAGAAACCTACTCAGCCATGCCTCATATGTGATGAGGATCATTGGACGAGAGATTGTCCATATAAAGCTGAAGTTAAGAAATTCTTTAAGAATTCAAAAACCTCAGCAGTATTGACTGATCTGTTTCTAAACCCAGGAACCAATCTGGTTGCTAGTGACAATGCTTCCCCATCCCAAGTCCTTATGCTGTCCATTTCGAAACAGCAAAATGATGCTTTGATATCGACAAGGAATAAAGATTATGGGAATCCACAGCTGTCGAACAACAAGGCTACTGATCAACCTAGTAGTTTGACAACAACTTCGACCAAATTTGTGCCACCCATCATTCCTAAGCTAACGATAAAGCCACCAAAGGGAGTTGTGTACAAATCGACATTTAATCCTTGTGCCAGAGCGGTACAAAATTATAATATTGTAGAGGACCTGGCCCAATCGCCGTCCGCTATGTTGACACTTGAGGTACTGAAAATTTTCCCCTCCCAAAAGCAAGCTTTATTATCAGCGATAGGTGGGATTGACCCAGTGGATTCCAATCTTGTGGCCTTTAATCATAAAGGATATGACCCGCAGGTACCAGCTCAGCTTGCTTTCCTCATTCAAGTGAAAGCCCTCAACAAAACTGTTCATCGAACAATTATTGATGAGGGGACATCTACATGTATTATGTCAATGAGTTGCTGGAAAACTTTAGACTCACCACCCTTTTCACGATCAGTGATGACATTAAAAGCATTTGATGGACGAACATACACTCCATATGGGATTTTAAGTAACTTGCAAGTTGAACTAGGGGGAAAAGCAGTAGAAATTGATGTTGAAGTTATCGATGGAAACCTTGATTACAACATCCTACTAGGAAGGCCATGGATTTATGCTATGGCTACCATTGTGTCGACATACTTCAGAAAGATTGCATTTCCCTTCCAAGGGGGAATTACAGTCGTCGACGAACAGACATTCCTCCCCAATAGTTTGCAAGTTACGAGAAGCATTCCGATGATCCACGAGAGCTCTCAGTCGCTTCAAAATATCGAAGTAGGCCTACTAAAAGACCCTACATTGATGGGTACTTTCGCCCTACCGCCTCCAAACAACCTAGCGGAAGGGGCAACGGTGGAAACCTGCAATTTGCTATCTTCCATTCAAAAGATGTCCGAACACAATATTAGCATGGATCATCACCAGGTGTTGCCTCCAAGCCCAATAGAAATATTGTAGCAATCAATGTTCTCGGCATGGGAGGCAAACCCCAATGAACGCTCATCAAGCATTTGGGTAGATAGGTCTAAGGAGTATGGTACCTCTTCAGATCCTTGGTCACAAGTACATTCTACAGACAAAGGAATTGTTCAGTCAATGAACATACAAGGGGCACCATGGGAAGATTATCACCATCGTTCCCATCTTCTAGATTACAACGAAGATTACCTCGACAACCTTAATCATCCATCAGTCTTTGATTTTCTATCAAATACTGTAAATACGGTGGATTCCGAGCGAAATCTATCCAATATTGAAGAAACTATCACCATAAATATCTTGACCAAACCAGATGTTGTAGAAAATATTCATGTCGGCAAATCTTGTTCTTCTTCAGAACTGGAAGTATATTGGGCCCTCTTTTGTGAATTTAGAGATGTCTTTGCATGGTCACATGAAGAAATGCCAGGCATCGACTCAAGCATAGTTGAACATGAAATTAAGATGTATCTAGATGTCAAATTAGTAAGACAACGGCTTCAACAGGTGCACCCAAAGAAGCCCACTGCCATCAAGGCAGAAGTTGAAAAACTTCTTCATGTTGGTTTCATTTACCCAGTTCCTCTAACCGATTGGGTATCGAACATTGTTCCTATGATGAAAAAGCAAGGAACAATTAGAGTGTGCGTCGATTACAGGGATGTAAACCAAGCTTGTCTAAAGGACAACTACCTGTTGTGGCCAGCAACACCCGCCCCCCTTGTTCATTTAGGTATTGTCCAAAATACTAAATGAATGGGGACCCTTAGTTAAATTTTAGGAAAAAAGTAAGAGTTTCCTTTCTTCAAAATAAGGTTACCATCGTAAGCTTAGAAAGGTCCTTTGAACATTTTTTTAACCTAAGTCTATGATAAGGGAAATATCTTTAAAGCCGTGCTGCAAAAAAGATAGGAGATGCCTCCATTTCTCTATAATATCGGTATGCGCAAGACTCTTGTGTTAAACATAATATCGCATCGCAATATAAGTAATTCTCATAAAGAAAAACTTCAAGATTTACCGATCTGCGATAAAATCGATTGCAAGATCGCATATCGCAGAAATAAGCTGACAAGATTCAACCAACATTAAACTTCTGCGACCTGCGATGTTGCGATCGCTGCGATATTATGTTCGCGCGATCTGCGATGGTGCGATTTGTGATGGCGCGATCTGCGATGTTACGTAAGCAAATCATCACTTCATCACGAATCCTTCGGGCACGCCATTCAAAGAAAAGCCACTTACCATAATCTGACTCAAGATCATGCATTTTTAATGATAGTAAATGAATTAGTTGTCAGCTATTAATTGAAATGAGGACGCGTGCTTTTGTAAAAGATTACTTCACGTAAGGTGGCATATTTGATATATCTGTTGCATTTAAAACTCTCCCATCACCTTTATTGATCGGTCATTTCCATTTCACTCGTAATCTGCAGGAATGAAGAGCTAAGACGATTCAAAGCCAAACGCAGGAAGAAATGGGAAAGAAAAATAAAGCTCAAGGCTCTGAGGCAAAGGAAAAGACTAAGGAGATGGCGCCCTTGTATACAGACACAGCCTGTAACAGAGACGCAAGGATATCGACATGGGAAAGCATGTACAGGCTGCTTGAAGAAGAAAATCCGAGAATAATGAAGGTTGTTGCTGTCGCGGGCTCACAACGCTCTTCCGAGGCATCCTTAGAGGAGCTAGCATGTTCATTTCTTTACCGGATAGCAGCAAGGCCCAAAATTCTACCATATACGGATATGATCAAGTGGATACTTGACCATGCAGAGATGAACAATAGACAATTCAAGGTTCAAGGACATGGGCTCATCGGATCATTCGCGGCACAAGATTTAAAGCTTATGTATCATCTTCCTGAACCGCAGGCGACTTACAATGCACAATTCGTTAAGAAATTTGCTGCAGAAAACCCAAGCCTAACAGAGACCACCAAAGATTGGTCCAAGAAAGAGGAGCCGCTCAAAAAAGATAAAAACGGTATGTACAGCACTGGTTCCCTCACCTCTCCGTATTGTTTTGCTGCGGCCATGCTTTGTAGATTGTTTGGGATGCCGGATATCAATAAGTTTTCGTCTGAATGGCTACCACTGATAGATGCTGCCACAAATGCCGATATTATGGATTGGGCTAAGATCTTTTCTGATAATCTATACACGGCTATTATCAATTACCGGTCTAAAAGATCCTTGTCTCAAAGGATCTATCCTCCTTTTTATCTGTCTGCTTATGTTATGGATTCTATTTGTTATGTGTCTAAATTTACCACTATGGGGTAGAAATGGACTACCCAGGACCCATTACCTATCCATGTTTATCATAAGGTGTTATGGGAATCTCAGTTCGTCCCACACTTCTACCAGATTTGTCACGGCCTCATCTTACCCTTGTATAGAATGATGTATGATGAAGACCCCCCGAGGTGCTCACCCGAGGCACAGATAGACATCATCCCCATCGCAAGATGGTTCGGGGTGTTAGTGTCGGTCTTGAGCCCTCCATCAGTGATCAATAACTCTTTGCATATGCATTTATAGGTGTCTCATCAGTGTCAATTTTGCATCCCACTAGGCATGCCATAACACTAAATGGAGGAGCTGGTCTTTGTTCCCTTCTTGGCTTTGCTGGATCAGGTCATACAACAATGTAATTGAGTCATGCTTGTTCTTATTTTTTGTCTTGAGATCCCATGGTCTTAGGTCTAGGGTTTTGAGTCAAAATCATTTCAAGGTAATGAGTCATGGTCAGTAAGTGCCCAGCAAGCCGGAAGGAGTTTTGTACATATGTTTCATTATCCTTTTCTTCAGCTACAGCTCATTTTATGCCTTGGATTTAAAAACCCTGTTTTTAAGTCCAAGGCCATGAGGAATTTGTAAAAATAAAGAAATTTTCAAAAATTTGTAAAAGTGCCGGCAATAACCCTGGTTCCTTCACTACAGTCCATCAGGCGGTCAACCTGCAAAAAGAACGGAGTCAAACGCATCCAAAGGGCTTATTTCAGGACAAAAAGACTCTAAACAGTGTTAAAAAGAAAAGCAAGTTGAAAACATTAGAAAGTGGGTTCTAAAGTTAAATTTTTTTTTATGAACCTATAAAAGCTAATTTCCCTCTCTAGTCACTCTTATTGTGCACATGAAAGTCAAAATTTCGTGCTAGAGGCAAAGGAGGCAATTCGTGGCAATTTTCTGCAAGTTCCAGCGCTTGGAGTGGTGCGCGACCATTCTGAGGAGGTGCGCGACCACCTGGGTGCGCGCGACCAAACGGAGGGCAAAGCGCTGTGTTAAATAACACGGGCGCGACCAAACAGAGGTGCGCGACCATTCTGAGAAGGTGCGCGACCAAAAAGTCTGCCCGCCTTAAAACTCACCCAAACGCCAAATCTCCCTCAAATTTGCTCGATTTTGTTGAGGTATGTCTCTTCCACGTGTTGTGTGATGGTTTTGTGGTTGCAAAGGAAGGTAATGGTCATGATTTTATGCAAGGAATCAATAGAGAATAAGCTAAATGACTTGATGTTTTGCAAGCAATATGCATGGACAGTTTGTTTGTTTTTCAAGGCAATTTTTCCCTTATGTCCCTCCTTTCATTTTCCCATGTAAATTACATATGTTAACATGTCATATTTATTGATCTCATTTGCAAATTAATCATACCAACCCTACCCCTAAATCCTATGAAACCCTAACCCCTTCTAATCATTTCAAACCCTAATTTTTTACCATGTTATATGCTCAAAACCTAAACACTAGCATACACAGCAAAGTAAAAAGGAAAACATTGTAAAAAACAAAAAGAAAAGTGATGACAAGGCATGCACACAAGAAATTGTAAAAACAGTAAAAATTGTTACTTGCATAGCCTTAGGAAAAAAATAAAGAAAATGTCATCTTGCTGTATGATGTCAAGGACTTGAAAGCTGAATAAAGTCATGACAAAATTCATTTAAATGTACAGTTGCATAGTTATCAAAAGAAGCAGTCTTGCTGTGTTAGGGTTTTGTATTAGCATGGTTTTCATCCCCTTTCTCAAAACTCTGTTTTTCCCTACCTATTTCCCTATGTAAACCCCAATTCAATTGCTTGTCCCTTCAGTTAAACTCCCTAGGCAATTGAATGTCCCTCCCTATGATCAAAGCACACAGTCAAACCCTAATTCCCCATGGTAAAAGCATGATGAAGCTGCCACTGTCCTAAATGAATTGCTGTTACGAAAATTAGTTGGCAGTGATTATTAAAAGGGTTTCACTGTCCCCCCAAACCTAATTCCTAATATCCTCTCTTTTCCCTAATTCCCAAGTTACCAATTCCCTCTCCCTTCCATTGTAACATAATCACAGCAATCCCTTTCCCTTCTTCTTACAATCTAATACCCAAAATCCCTGTTTCATATTAGCATCAAATGGTCATTTCAAAATGTGGAAAAAACAGAGTATGCTCATGAAAGATATTTGAAGACAAAATATAAAAGTAGCAGCCTGTTAAATGTTTATGATTGATGCTACCCTATTCCCTTATACTTATGCCCTCATTCCCTCCATGATGAAAATCTATATTGTCCTTTCCCTTGGTGATCATAAAACATATTTCCCTAATACAGTATTCATTTGCAAATGGTGAGAGATGGAATGACATGTTTAGCATTATGTGATGTTTTCCTTCAAAATTCCCTGCTTATATATATTTTTCCCTTTCCTATATGTAAATTCCCTCCCCTAACATATCCCTCATGATGTTTCCCCTTGAAAACAGCATACTTCACAGCATTTTGCAGGCAGGGCAGCGGTCATTTTGACTTGTTTATTCCACCTTGCTCAATAACACCATGTCAACCACCGAGACTAATGAGCAAGGTGATGACCGATCATCATCTACTGAGATTGAGATACAGCAGAGGCCTCGTAGGGGAGGCAAGGGTGGTCACCACAGGAGGGAAGAGCCCACATCATTGACAGAGTTGCAGGCTTGCCCATTGGCAGTGTCTTGTTTTCAGCATATGGCTTGTTATCAGTTTTGTGAGAGGCTGTCACACATTCAGCATCACAGAGAGTTGGCCCGGTTGTTTGTCCTACATCTCCATGACAGGCAGGTCACCCTTGCAGGGGTGAATTTTGTGTTTTCTCCAGAGGCTATCACAGAGGCTACCGGGATACCCAATGTGGGTGAGGTGTGGCCGAAGCGTAAGTGGCTGGACCTAGTATACTATGAGCCATATGTCAGGCCTATCTATGTGCATAACTTGTCAAGGAACTTTCCTATCAAGTTCCTCCGAGCAGAGTATATAGATATCATGAGACTCATTATGCACTACCTCACATGCGAGGGGAGATTCTCACGGGTATTTTCTTGTCATATCCGCATGCTGATGCACTTCACCAGAGTGAGGATGATGAACATCTCGGCATACTTATTTCATGACACTCAGAGGATGGTCTCTATCTTTCGGAGACAGACCCCAGCACAGCAACTTCGGAGCCTATGCCATCATGGTCTTATCCAGCTGGTTGTTTCTCATCAGCTGAGCCAGCAGGGCATTTCTTGGGCAGATTTTATCTCCCGTGAGTTCTTCACACAGCCACAGCCAGAGCCAGAGGCAGTTCATGAGGAGGGAGGGCCATCACATCAGCCCGAGGTTAGTATTCCGAGACATGTGGTTTCTTCTCCTCGGGTCACTTATCAGAGAGGTCATAGGACCTTATTTGCAGCAGCTCGACGAGTACTTTCTCCACAGCAGGTGGAAGGGGTCTCGTCATCATCTTCAGAGCAGCGAGTGTTATCTCCACACCAGGTGGAAGGGGCCTCGCTTTCTTCATCGGCACAGGCAGTACGAGAGGGCAAACAGCCCATGGTTGAGGATGAGGCAGTTGGCGAGGCACATGATGATTTCACTGGTCGTGATGCTCATTCTCCTTCCTCTTCAGATTTCTATGAGCTCATTAGGCAGAGAGAGGAAGAGAACCTTGTGTTGCAGCGGAAGCTTGAGATGGCTCAGTGGACTATCACTTATTTAGAGCA
Organism: Pinus tabuliformis; assembly: GCA_031772625.1. Lineage (NCBI taxonomy): Eukaryota > Viridiplantae > Streptophyta > Pinopsida > Pinales > Pinaceae > Pinus > Pinus tabuliformis. Next base: position 460,932,976 of record CM062819.1, on the reverse strand, counting down.
GCGAAACAAACAGCTGGAGACCGAGAAGGAGTTGGATGAGTTATGGAGGATTCGATTCGACCGAGTCATCAACCGCAGGAGGCCTGGGGACCCACTGCCCAAGGATAGAGAGTTATTGCTCATCCGAGCAAATTGGCGCTTGGAGGGACTGTTAGACAAGGCAAACCGTGACAAAGAGCTGCTCCGGAACATGAAGACACACTACTGGGCAAGATTACATGTTTGCAAGGCGAGAATGAAAATTCTCCAAAGAAAGCTATCGGAGGCCCGGAAGAGGAAGAAAAGGACAAATCCACTCCGCATCTTGGCTGAGGCCTCCCTCACTCATCATGGTACTGATCAGCCTTGATCTAGCATCAAAATGTGAAAATTTTGAGAATTTTGGAGCATTTTGGAAATTTTTGGTAAAATTACAGGTTTTGCCCACGGTTTGGTCTCACCCCGGGTGAGACCATTTTGGAGGACTGCTCGGAATTTTGAAAACTTGGCATTTTTGGAAAGGGCATGCAAAAAGAAAAATTACCAATGCTTGGGAGAAGCCTGGTTTTGAGTTTTGAGCCTCCAAAAGCTCAAAATACATCAAAAAAATGACTTTCTGCCCACTTTTTGAGTTGCAGAAAGTGACCTTGGGAGAATCAACTTTTGAGGGGTCAAATCAACTCCAAATCCAGAAATTCCACTTGGGATGGAAATTAGACAGACCAAGCTTTCCAATGAGCCATCTTGCACCTGATTTGGATCAGTGGAACCCACTCAAAAACAGCTGTGAAGGGGCGCGACCAGAACTTCCAGGGGCGCGACCAGAACTTCCAGATTTGCCAGAATTCACATTTTTGGTCAAAAAACACTGTTTTGACTATGGTTGACTATTATTACTTGTAGATGATGGATAAATGTAATATTTTCATGGCACTTTGGTAGATTTTATCTTTCTTTACCCTTCTAGAAGCTTCCATGATGTAAAAAGTGAAAAATTAATGCATGGATGAGTTAGCTAAGTAATAGAGGCAAGTTGTTTGGCTGCCTATTTTCTAGTTCTTAGTTTAGAATTTGTTCAAACTGCTCCTAGAAAGCTGAGCTCGACCCCTAGAGGTGGGGAAAGGAGTTAGATGGTCTAGATGGTCTATATTATGCTCTCTCCTTCTCATTTTGATGGTTGGACTCTTGTGGGAGAAAGCATTATTGTGTATTGTACATCTATTTCTGCAATTGAAGGCAAGGAAAGCCAGGGTTTTACAGACATCTTTGAGGATTCTTGTGGATCTGATTGTTGATGGTGTGTTCTCTACATGTTCTTGTAAGTTTGTTTATGTGTTTCACATCTCTCTTATGCTTCTAAATTGGACAGATGAAGTGGTAAAGTTTGAACTCATGTTTTGACATGCTCAGCTTTTTAGTTTGTTCAATTTTAATGTTTTCTACTGTCTAGAGAGGATTCGAATTGTGTGTTTGCCCTCTTTAGCTTCTCCTCTATCATCTCTGATCATCCATCTCAGATTAAGGCATCAGCACTCATTCCTACCTTGCCCCTTAGATCCCCCTGTGAAAACTGTGCTCAATCCCCGCACCTTGAATTGCACTTCCACCAATTGCCACCAAAAACCCCAAAAATCATTAAATCAACCCCCTTATCAATTTACTAGCCTAAAATCTTTATTATTAATTGGTCAGCCTAATCATATTGAAAGATCTATCGAATCTGACCCGAGAGAGCCTTCTCATACCTCGTAGGGCTAGCTACGAGGTGAAATGGTTTGATGTAGCCTTGAGAGTTTGTCTATCTCAGCCTAGGTGAATTCCAAGCGCTAACACGGGGAAGAATGGTTCACCTATATTAGAGTGTTTGGAAGCACTGTACCTCCTCATGTCTTGCCTCTGTATATCCCCGATAAACTTTTGGCTCGGGAAATTGCTTATCAAACCTGTTCAGAAGGCGGTCTGACCAAAGACCTAAAAGACAAAAAGAAGGCCATATGGCCTCAGTTTCCTGTAGCTTGTGGGGCATTTTCATTGTTCGATGTAGGACACGCTTTCACCAAAGTGGAGAATGTGACGTGTCTACAATTATTTAAATTCCCAGCAAGGCCATTTGACCCAAATGATGTTGCCCAAGATTTCACTACAAACGTCAAAATAAAAGTATTCGTTGGAAAGAAAGATTTGTTTGATGATTTGTTTCAGAGTAGAAGCTCACTCCAAGAAATTTTGCGGGAAGCTCGGTCGAAGTTGTCTCCAGATGACCTCCAAATATTCATGTTATACAGGGAAAGAAGGCTGGCCAGTGTTCCTCTAGAGAAGCTGCGACTGCCTGCCAGAGAACCAACTCCAAGCGTTAGCCTCAGCGGAAACTCTAGCACTTCCAGATCTAAATCTAACACCGCTCAAGGAGTGCCTGAACATTCTAAAGGTTCTGGAAGCGACCAAGGAAAAAACAAAGAAACAGCTAAAGATACAGCTCAGTCAAGTGCAATGTCGCAACAGCAAGTTATCGCCTCCCCGCCAAGAGATGTCCCCCCTCCTGTCATTGAAGCGCCACTCGTCACAACAGAACTAGACAAAGAATGGGAAACCTTCAACGAATTGATCAATCTTGAAGGAAAAGCCCCAAGAACACTTGTGAACAATACACAGGTAGTGCAAGAAGTGGTTTCGACCATAGTCAGCAGTGTCACAGAAACGGAGCATCCTATCGCTCCACCTTCTGAACTTTTACTTAATGTAGAAGAAATTCCCCCACTGGACGTATTCTATAGTCCCCAACATAAAGCAATTGTAAGGAGACAGAGGAAGAAGAGAAAACTAGAAAATACACTGTCACAAGATGCTGAACATTTGGACGTCTTATGGAAAGACCCCAATAATAACCCAACTGAAAATCTCACTAAGTTGTCTCAGATCGCAGGAGCATATGCTTCTGCAACTATTGACAAGGCATCGGAAGTTCAGCAACTGTTGAAAGAACAAGAAGATCAAATACAGCTACTACAACGACAGTTGCAACAAGCCAATGCTAATATTGAAGCTTCCAAACAGCTCGAGAAGCTGCAGGAAGACTTTCAGCAGATGCAGATAGGCTATCAAAGAAGTCTAGACGAAAAAGGAAAGCAATTGCAAATTCTACAGGAAATGCATAAAGATGAGCCTAAGCTTGCGGAATTTATTTCAGAATCTATTGGCTTAAATGAGCAACTACTGCAGCAACAGGAAGAGTTGGGACGTAAAATATCACAGTGGAGTCACTATTGCGAGCTGAGCGATAAAATCACCAATCAAGTGGTAGACTTGCGGAGTGACTATGATCAGAGTGACAGACGAGTGACGGAATACTTAGCTTGGCAGGATGAAGATGAAGGGAAAAGAGAAAATGCACCCAGAATAAACGAGAATCATAAAGAATTGCTCTTTAATAAATGGGACGATCAAATCAGGTAGGCGGAACAAGCAGCGGAGACAGTGGCCACACAAGCAAGCATTCTTATCGACTGTGTAAATGAGAATTTACACAGGGCCAATTTAATCGAAGAGACCACCCCGGGGTACCTACCAAATAAGCTACGACTGGAAGCAGAAAGCACAGGAAAAGGGAAAAGCGATCCAAGCATTAAACAGGTTGAATTGGGAGTATTACTGGGCATACTTGGTCAAGCCGCATAGTCAATGGATGACTATGAAATGCATCACAAACGCGGCCTAAAAGGTAGTGCCAGCTCTCATAGATTCTGTTTTCGCAGCCCAGCTCAGCGCAGAAGTCAGCCAGCTGACTCTCCTCAAGCCCATGATGAACACTTGTAGCTTTAAAGACCAAGTTCAGAAGTAGCCTTATTTTAGAATGTTGTTTTTTCTTTTAAATTAGATTAGAAAAAGGACGGTCATTTGAAAACCACATCCTAAATTTTGTAAAAACACTATTATTAGAATTAGGAAGTAGTATTTTAACCCTTCTCATTGCATTTGGAGAAGGGTCCAGAAATTTGTCAAAAACTTGTCCTCGGAACATGCACTTCTGCACCCTCAGAGGAGGTTTTGATGAATTGATGGATCGAGATTTATTAATGTTTGCATTTTAATGTCTGCTACTGATGTCGCACTTCTGTACTCTTAGTAGATGTTAGAACAAGTAGAGATAAATCGTTTTTGCTTGAAGCTTATGGGTAGAATTAGTCATAAATGGTACTTTTATCTCTTGACCATTTCTGATTATATTCTTAAAGTGATATATAGTTTTTAGTTGTTTATATGTTACTGCATGAATGTATGAGTTACCATTTGGCACTTTTGTATGGTGGAGTCATTTATTTATGTCTGGTATATGAATAACTTATTATGCGATATGCTGTTCACAACTGTTTTGCCTAACTTTTTATGCAAAGTGGTTTATCTTAATTGATTTCTATCCTTATGATAGCTGAATGATCTTTATTACCAGTTATTGTTTGAAATCTCTTTAGATCGCATAATAGAATAAATTTACCCCGGGTTAGCGTAGATTAGATGTGTTGTTTTTCATTAGATTACAATAGCATTGAGTTAGTTTAAAAGTTTGAATTAAATTAGCTTTAAGTACTCTTAGATCAACATCATCCAACTCTACACACACACACACACCCTTAGATTGGGAAACTGGTCCCATTATCCCCAGTCGGACCCGCTATACCAAACGGATAAGGAGTTGCGAACCAAGGTCCGGACCGGGTGGGTATCCCCCTTGTTGTCGACCCGATTTTCGGGGCTTCAACACTACCCTACACCATTCATCGACTAGATAATTGATGAATGCGCTGGATGCGAAATCTTTTCGTTTATGGATGGATTTTCCGGGTATAATCAAATAAATATCCGCCCATAGGACCAGTCAAAGACTGCATTTATCTATCCGTGGGGCACATTCGCGTACCATAAGCTACCTTTTGGTTTAAAGAATGCAAGGGAAACTTTTCAGAGGGCAATGAATTATGCCTTCCATGACATCAAGAGCATCGTTCAACCATACATCGACTATCTTCCGGCTCACTCGCGAAAGTGGATCGATCATCCGCAGCATTTGAGAGCAATATTTCTATGTTGCAGACACTACAAAATAAGACTCAATCCGCACAAGTGTGTGTTTTGCGTTGGTTCTAGTCTTTTACTTGGCTTTGTAGCTTCCAAGGATTGAATTCGTCTCGACTGGTGCAAGGTTCAAGCAATCATCGATTTGCCTCCACCTTCAAATTTGCTTCAGATTCAGAAACTCCAAGGGAAAGCAAACTTTCTAAGGAGGTTCATTCCAAATTATGCCGTACTTGCTAAAGGTTATACGCATCTTTTGAAAAAATAAGTACCCATCAACTGGGATCAGGTCGTGCAAGCTTCCTTTGATGCTCTTAAGGAATCCCTAATAAAAGCATCATTAATGTACGCTCCTGATTATCAAAGAGATTTTAACCTGTATCTGGCTATAGCAGATATGACCATCGCAATGGTTTTAGTTCAAGAAGACAATGGAATCGAACATCCTGTTTATTATCTAAGTCAAAAATTAAACGATACAGAAAGCAAGTACTCATATGTTGAAAAGCTAGCTCTCGCTACCGTTCAAGCAATATAGAGATTTCGACACTATGTTCTCTTTCGAAAAACTACCGTTTTGTCAGATTGCAACCCCATGACTTACATCTTGTCACGAAAGTTGCTTGGGGGCAAATATTTAAAGTGGATAGCAATTTTGCAAGAGTTTGATCTGGAATTTGTAAAATCCAAATCAAATAAAGCCCTAGTTTTCACAGAGTTACTATGTGATTTCCCATCATCGTCCAACGATTCAACATCCAAAGCAACAATCGTGGATGAATCTTTGTTTCTGGTATCTTCGAGCGATCCATGGTATGGAGATATAATCATTTATCTCCAAACCCAAACATATAGGTCTAATACCTTTCACTCAGAACAGTGACGTACTGGATACCAAGCAAAAGACTACATGATCGTCGGTGATACGCTTTACCGTCGTGGTATCGATATTGTTCTGCGAAGGTGCCTCACCCATGAGGAGGCCGAAAAAGTCCTGAATGATTGTCATTTAGGCACATGTGGGGGGCACCAATCTGGTTATTCTATGGCACAAAAGATTTTACGAGCAGGATACTTCTGGCCAACAATGTTCAAAGATTGCATAATCGCAGTCAGAAGTTGCCATGCTTGTCAAATCTTCGACCGCAAAACCAAAATACCACCCGCACCTTTGCAGCCAGTAGTTGCTCTTGGGCCATTCGCAAAATGGGGTATATATTTCATGCAATGCAACCCCACCTCGACTGGGGGCATGGGTATATCATAGTCACAGTTGACTATTTTACGAAATGGGCCGAGGCACTGCCTACATTAAACAACAATGGCGAAACGGCCGCTCTTTTATTTTTCAATCATGTAGTCACCAGGTTCGGCGTTCCACAAGCTATAGTCACAGATCATGGATCGCATTTCCACAATCACATGATGGTTGAATTGGCCGCCAAATTAGGACTGTCCCACGACAGCTCTACTCCGTATTATCCGCAAGCGAATGGGCAAGTTGAAGCAATCAACAAAGTCCTAAAACACATGCTGCAAAGGATGATTGGAGTCCATAAACGGAGTTGGCACCTAATCCTGTACTCAGCCTTGTGGGCATACCAGAAATCGGTGAGAAATGCGACCGAGTTTACACCCTTTCAGCTGGTGTATGGCTTGGAAGCGATCTTACCAGTTCAGTGTGAGATTTCGTCTCTCAAGCTCGCAGTTGACCTCCTCCTCGGAACTTCAGAGGAAGAAGCTCGTTTCTTAGAATTAATCCAACTGGATGAAACTCATCATGATGCTACCTTGGCTAATGAAGTGCATAAGAAAAGAGTCAAAGCGCAATTTGACAAGAATGTCAAACCCCGCGTTTCCTCAGAAGGTGACCTAGTCTTGCTCTATAATCAGGAATCCGATAAATTGGGAGTAGGTAAGTTCCAGTCTTTGTGGATGGATCCCTACATTGTTAAGCGTGTATTAGCAAAAGGAGCCTACGAGCTAGTAGATTATGATGGAATTCCACTGTCGCAACCCCGAAATGGGTTGTACCTTAAGTGTTACTATGCTTGACTCAGCATGGTAACCTCTTCATATGCTTTTGTTACATTTTTGTTTTCGTTAAGAGTGCATGTTTTGGTTATGTAATCCACCTTTGCATTTTTTTGCAGATGTCGAACCCATTGGAATCATTTGTTGGATATGCCGACGGGGCAAGTCGTAGTACGCAGAACCTATCTTCTGCAGCTTGGGCCATCTTTGATCCAAGCGGCGAGTTAGTAAATTTCAAAGGGGTGTGTATTGGTCAATCAACAAACAACATCGCTGAATATAGCGCATTGATAGAACTCCTCTTTGATTCCATCGCAAATGGCATATGCCGACTTGCCATCAGGCTAGACTCATAGCTTGTCATTATATACTTTACAGGAATCTACTCTATTCAGAATCCAGCTATATATCGCATGTTCCTAAGGGTCAAGATTTTGGAAAGATAGTTTGATTCTATTCAATATCAACATATTTACAAAAACTTAAACTCGTTAACTGATTTATTAGCAAATTATGTGTTAGGTGGACATTTGCAACATTTGTAAAAGAAAAGAATTTTATCAATAAACTGCATCAGGATAATATAACTTAACCAAAATAAAGCTCTGAAAAAAAAATAAAATATATATATATATATATAACTGTTTATAGTTTGTGCATAGTGTTCTGTGTCCAAGACAAAATTGGTCATATGACCCAAAAACTCAAAATGCAAGGGGGCACCCTAATCTAATGGTGCTCGTGATAACTAGTCACCACCTGTGCAATCATGCATAAGATCCTGGTTCATCGGCTCGGCATGCCAGTGGTATGGTGTTGTAATCTCAGAGGTAGCTCATCATTCCTCACATCTGGAATACCAAGAGTGAGACCGTCAATCTGATCCTACAACACTGCAAGGGTCTCAGATACATCCAGGTCGTAAAGAATGGCCCTCCCTACAACCTCTCCTGCTGGAACGGCAGTTGCTCCTCTCAGATGCGCTGTTGGTCGCACTAGCCCAATATCTGCATAATCACATGAGTTTTGATTAGTCTTGATAAACATTTAAAAAGCACAAGAACATTATGAAAACAATAAACAGAGATATGGTCAGAGATTTTTACCTATGACACCCCATTGCTCGCCAGCTGGCAGCACCAAATCCGGGTCACCCCGGAAATCCATCCCAGCATATGGATACTCAGCATAAACCATCTACTGATGGTTGAACCACTCAAAGAAGGCATCAAAGAATGAAACCTGTGGTTGACCAGCATGTCTGGCCATAAGGTCAACCCATCTCTACATTCGTGGCTCAGCCGGTGGTGGTAGGCCAAGTGAAATGTATTGTGGCTGCATCAGTGGGATCTTCTCCAAGGCGAAAGCAGTCAGAATAGAACCATAGCCAAAGTTCTTGGATCTTCCATTTTTCACCTTGGTAAGCTGTTCTTTGATAACTGGAAGTACTGCATCACACCAGTTGAATACCTTGGGTTTGAGACATTCCAAGGCATACTGCATATAGGACCTGTTGGCCAAGTGAAGGGCCGTGCTACCAGCCAATCTAGCAAAGGTGAATAAAATAGTCCTCAAAGGCCAGTCGGTGACATCTCGGATATTGATCTTACCGTCCCTACTCGGTTGAGATCCTTCCCTATAGTATCGGTGAATATAATCCCTCACGGATTCACCCCCATGGGCAGAACCTGATAGTGAGAGAGGGGCACCACGCCTCGATAAACCGGTCAAAAATTAGATTTCCTCAACAATCATGGGGATGGATTTGCCTCTTATCTGGAACGCTTGGTTGGTAGGATCCCATGCATCGAGGAAATATTGCAACAAGTTTATTTGTTGCCTCATGCTAGAAATGTGGAAGAACTTGAGCAAGCCACAGTTCCACAATGCAGTTATCATACCTGGATCATGTAGGGCAACCATGTCCTCTTCTTCATGCTCGCGTTCACGCCATGTAACGACCATTTTGCTCCGATGAATCTCTAAAAAACAAACAAGAGAAGAATCAGGGTCCTAATTTGGCAAAAAACAGGCAAACTTTCAATGAAAAATTAGTGCAAAAGTTTTCCTCCTTGCATCCATCGCACCATAGATGTGTACGTAGTGCGATGCACAAATTCCGGCCAGTGACTAGCTTAAGATGCATCGCACCTTTCGATATACACTAAGTGCGATGGGGGCAGAACGAAATGTTCAAACCCAGAGGCCCAGAAAAGCAGGAAAACATGCTTAGAATTCAAAAAGGAAACAATGCAATTGAAGAGCTCAGGTTTAGCTCCTACCTGGTCTAGACGGCGCCAAAAATTGTCCACAGAATCTCCCAGAATCAACTAGTGAAAATCAAAGGGAAAACACCTCCAGAGCTCCAACAGTCACAACTCCAAATGAAATGGTAAAATGAGAGTTAAAAAACTATTTTTAAGTTACCTTTCACGTAATTTAAGTAGGAAATTGGTTTTTTAACTCATTTTTCAAGCATATGTCCTCATTTCTAATCAGTTTGATGGAGCAATTGAACAAGTAGTACGACCATCAAAAGAACCTAGTGTCAATGGTGAATCAAATATCAATGACCATTATCACGAGCAGTTTTACATGAAGTTCAAGCTCATTAAAAATTAAACCTCGCAATGAGCAGATGTTCCACTAGAGTTTAAGCTCATTAAAAAATGAACCCACCTCCGGTAAATAAGCATTGAGATTGAATTGTTATCAGCTTTTGCGCCTTGGTCGTGTTCTTACCATCACCTCCACTCTTTTTTAGTCGATCATACGCCTCCATTTGATTGTTTACCCCTTTTGAGGAACAACTGTGACGAGTGATCCTATTAGCCACCTTCTTTATACTGCCGTGATTGAAAAGTTCCAAACATTACCTGGAACCAGCTGCTATCTGAAAACATCACTTGTTCCTCAAAAAATGAGTCTCCTTTAAGCTCCTTTCATCTGACTCGTAAAATATTAAAAGATTGCCGAGCAATTGCCCTCTCCAGCTCGTTAAAGTGATTGGAAGTGCCATCCCTCCTCTATATTTTAATCTTTTTGGACCTGAGGGATTATTACACAAAAAGATTGAGCGTTTGTCTTGTTCGGCTCGTTAAAACTATCGAAAAGTCATCCCTTTCGCATTGTTTTATACTTTTTCGGACTTAAGGGATTATATTACGAAAAAGGAATATTGGAGTATTCTTTCCGTCTCCTTTCAGACTCTCTAAAATTGAAAAGAACCGAGTTATCCTTGTCATTAAACTCGTTAAAACAAAAGCGACAAAATTGTCCATTTAGACAAGAGCGAGTTTCACTGTCGCTAGGCTCGTTAAAACATAGCGATGGGTTTGCTCGAAGGGAAAATTATATAACAAGCATATGTTATCCTCCTCAAGTTTGACAAAAATAAAGAGGTACTGGTCAGAAATGACTGGGGAAAATTGGGAAGAAAACTTGAAGAAACTTTATTGGTAGCAGGTCACTCTTGAACATGACACTTTCACTCCATCACCATGATTGAGTCAGGTTGGGTTATTCCATTCACCAGTCATATTACCATTGGTCCACTGTACCATCCACTTTTGGGGTTAACACTACCAATCCATTTTAGTGTCACCGATATGTTCAAGAGAAGTCGCTCAGAGAATTCACCTACCCATCTTGTGTCTCATCCGCTACAATACCTTCACGCTTCATTATTTCATGACCGCCACCCTGAAACTTGTATCATCAGATCGTTTTCACCTCTACAAAACCATTTGCTCCGTTCTGTGTCGTAGATGTGGGATCCATTAATGCCCTCCTACAACGGGTCACTTCTTGTCGACATTAGCTCATTATCCAAGAAACTGACCTAGAGACAACCCTTCCAATACTTTGAAGCTTTCATGCCTCAATGGCAAGTTTCTCACTTTCGGCCACAGGTTTACACTAATGGCCTTCGACCGAAAGATTTTGCGTGGTGTTCGAAATCGACTCATGTATTCGCACCATGTAAATTGTACTGTAGTAACTTGAGGGTCATCATCATTATCGGTGGTTCCTCTCGTGCCTGTTAACAACTTACATCATTGGCTAGTAATCAGGCAATGTCTTTCCATGTTCGACATCAGAACATCTATTCACATGGATCGACTTGTACTCCAGGCGAATATTGAACAAGTTTTGAAGACCCCGGATCTAGTTTCATCCATCCGGGCTGCGATGTACATCATTACTGCACAGATAATCATCCAAACTAAGGGATGATGGATCTACCAGAATCATTAGTCTGGACACAGACGGTTGCCTGTCCTATGTACATGAAAATGAATTTATCAAGCTGAGCATGGGAATGCCCACCTCAGCTAGATCATGAAAATACTATGAAGATAATGTATTGTATTGTATGTTATTACAGGTCACCTTCCAGTGCAAAAAACCTTAGATCCTCATTATAAAGCATTTCACCCGACATCAAAAAGGATTTACGACCTCATACTTTAGGGGGCAACTGTTATAGACATATTTGGGCACTGCAACCAAAATCATACATGTCCATAAACCAAGGGATTCTAAGTCCCTAAAAGTGTTGTTTCATACCCTAAAGGAGCAAGGTCAGCTGATTACATCATCTCCCAGAAGTTCTCCATGAAAAACTACTCAGAACTGGTCAAAGCAGGACCATACAGACTGCCTAGTGCTAAAGGTGTGATGCATCTCACCTACCACATGCAAAAAGTGCGATGCATACTGGAAAGCCCTTCTATAGGGTGCGATGAGTGAGAGCAGACAAATGGCACAAGCAGTTTGCTAGGTGGAAACCCAGAGAATCTTCTAGAAACTGCTCATTTGACACTTGCCTCTCTGAGTTCGCCCAGGGATGAGTAAGGGATCTAAAATCTCCATGTGGAACCAAGAACTATCAGTGAAATGACACTAATCAAAATCCCAGAAGCTGACTCACTCTCCTGTAAACATCTATATATGGATCCCTCATCCAAGAGGTCCAAAGGTTGGAATTGGGTAATTTACAAAGAGGTGTTGCTGGTTTTTCTTTGAAGACATTGTTGGGTGATCTTGCTTTGTGTGAGGTGAAGAGGGCTTTCAAGCTGGGAGGATGGCGCTGGGTCAGACCAAGTCTTTGTAAACTCCCTTCCATTCGATGATAGTGTGCGATGAGGAAAACTCAAATAACTTGGTTCTTTTCAATTTTAGAGAGTCTGAAAAGAGACGGAAAGAAGACTTCAATATTCCTTTTTCGTAATATAATCCCTTAAGTCCGAAAAAGTATAAAACAATGCGAAAGGGATGAATTTTCGATAGTTTTAACGAGACGAACAAGACAATTGCTTGATCTTTTTGTGTAATAATCCCTCAGGCCCAAAAAATATTAAAATCTAGAGGAGGGATGGCACTTCCAATCACTTTAACGAGCTGGAGAGGCCAATTATTCAGTAATATTTTCATATTTTACGAGTCAGATGAAAAGAGCTTAAAGGAGACTCGTTTTTTGAGGAACGAGTGATGTTTTCAGATAGCAGCTGGTTCCAGGTAATGTTTGGAACTTTTCAATCATGGTAGTGCAAAGAAGGTGGCTAATAGGATCACTCGTCGCAGTTGTTCCTCAAAAGGGGTAAACAATCAAATGGAAGTGTATGATCGCCTAAAAAAGAGTGGAGGTGATGGTAAGAACACGATTAAGAGCTTAAACTCTGGTGGAACATCTGCTCATTGCTAGGTTTAATTTTTAATGAGCTTGAACTTCGCGTAAAACTGCTCGTGATAATGGTCATTGATATTTGATTCACCGTTGACACTAGGTTCTTTTGATGGTCATACTACCTGTTCAATTTCTCCATCAAACTGATTAGAAATGAGGACATATGCTTGAAAAATGAGTTAAAAACCAATTCCCTACTTAAATTACGTGAAAGGTAACTTAAAAATAGTTTTTTACCCCTCATTTTACCATTTCATTTGGAGTTGTGACTGTTGGAGCTCTGGAGGTGTTTTCCCTTTGATTTTCACCAGCTGATTCTGGGAGATTCTGTGGATGATTTTCGGTGCCATCTAGACTAGGTAGGAGCTAAACCTGAGCTCTTCAATTGCATTCTTTCCTTTTTGAATTCTGAGCATGTTTTCCTACTTTTCTGGGCCCCTAGGGTTTGAACATTTCATTCTGCCCCCATCGCACTTAGTGTATATCGAAAGGTGCGATGCATCTTAAGCTAGCCACTGGCCAGAATGTATGCATCACACTCAGTACACATCTAGGGTGCGATGGGCGCAAGGAGGAAAACTTTTGCACTGATTTTTCATGGAAATTTTGCCTGTTTTTTGCCAAATCAGGACCCTGATTCTTCTCTTGTTTGTTTTTCAGAGATTCATCGGAGAAAAATGGTCGTTACATGGCGTGAACACGAGCATGAAGAAGAGGACATGGTTTCCCTACATGATCTGGGTATGGTAACTGCATTGCGGAACTGTGGCTTGCTCAAGTTCTTCCGCATTTCTAGCATGAGGTAACAAATCAACTTGTTGCAAAAAATAAAAGGGAGATAAGACGACTCTTTGCGATTTTGAATTGAGAACTGCTTTCGACACTTGAAGTACTATTAATTCAGATCAAATACAAGAGTCACAGTGTAATCGACTATCAAAAAGAGAAGTATTCTTTTGTTTGACTGAAAACAACACTTGCGACACTTTCAAATCAAAAGACGATAGTTCGATTAAGCTACTGTTTTGTAAATGAGAACTGTGAATGGCAAAAAATACATAAAAACATTCGCAAATCTTTGTACAATGGATTTTGGATGATGCAAAGAAAGGGGGTTTCAACAGTTTTCTATTGATCACAGACGGCAAAACTCCTGAATAAAGCTGAAGAGAGTGAAGAAAAAACCAAAATCTGGAGGCAGATTTAGTCTTGTCTGATCATCGCACCTGTAACACAGGGAAACAGGGATGCATCCCACCTACTGCACACAGGAGGTGCGATGCATCCAGATTGCCAAGAAGACAAGGTGCGATGGTCCAGGGACGAGACTTTAACTTGGTTTTTGGTCACAGTTTATAGTTTAGTTCAGGGATTTAGGCCGAGCAAATGATAGTCAGTAACTACAAAGTACAGGGGCTGATCTAATGAGGTTACTCAAGATACCTCTAGGGCACTTAGGATGTTTGCAAGTCAATTTTTCAGTTCATAAGTAAACCTAGAGATTGACTGAAGCAACATTGATCTACTTTGCACTTGCATAGCAAATGCAGTTCGAAGGCTAGCTGGCTTAACTTCAAGCTCCATCTGTGGTTTATGAATCAGACAAATAGAGACAAGCAATCAAACTAATCGCTCCCCAACGGAGTCACCATTTTTTTATCGGGAAATCTAGTGTCTATTCAGAGCTGCTAGGCCCACTAAGACGGGTAGCTATCTCAGAAACAAATAGATTAAAGTCACTTGTTTTTTCCTTTACGAGAGAGAGATGAGAAAGAAGCAAAGAGTACAAACCTCAGTCTTCCGCTTGGCTCCTTGCTTGTTTCCTTTCCCCTTTGATAGAATCTCGCCACTGCTTCCTTACTTGCCCCACTGCAAAGAGCACCTGTAGATTCACAGCAGCATAATACCATCAAAGCATAGAGATCTTTCACTGTAAACAATATAGGATCAGATATATATATTGACCATACAAATGCATATACCAACACAATATTCATAGATACACAAGAATATGGACGAAAACTCAAATAGATTTATTAGTAAAAGTAGTAGAAGAGAGGATTACAACCACTTGGTCTGACCTAGTGCCATCCTCCCAGCTTGAAAGCCCTCTTCACCTCACACAAAGCAAGATCACCCAACAATGTCTTCAAAGAGAAACTAGCAGCACCTCTTTGCAAATTACCCAATTCCAACCTCTAGATCTCTTGGATGAGGGATCCATATATAGATTTTTACAGGAGAGTGAGTCAGCTTCTGGGATTTTGATTAGTGTCATTTCACTGATAGTTCTTGGTTCCACATGGAGATTTTAGATCCCTTACTCATCCCTGGGCAAACTCAGAGAGGCAAGTGTCAAATGAGAAATTTATAGAAGATTCTCTGGGTTTCCACCTAGCAAACTACTTGTGCCATTTGTCCACTCTCGCTCATCGCACCCTATAGAAGGGCTTTCCAGTATGCATCGCACTTTTTGCATGTGGCAGGTGAGATGCATCGCACCTTCAGCACTGGGCAGACTGTATGGTCCTGCTTTGACCAGTTCTGAGTAGTTTTTCATGGAGAACTTTTGGGAGATGATGTAATCAGCTGACCTTGCTCGTTTAGGGTATGAAACAACACTTTTAGGGACTTAGGAGCCCTTGGTTTATGGACATGTGTGATTGGGGTTGCAGTGCCCAAATATGTCTATAACAGCTCCCCTCCTTATAAAAGGATGAAACTCTGGAATCAGACTCTACTCAAAAAACCAAGAAAACCCCAAAAAGATTTTCTAAAATGGCCAACCCCTGAAAATCACCCCCTTGGGGTTCTACGTAGTTCTTGAAAGACGCTGATGAAACTGCTACTGAAATGCTAATGAAACTACTGCTGAAATGCTAATGAATCTACTACTGGAATGCCAATCGAAATACCTTGCCCGAGTAGGCACTAGAAGTCCCCCGGGGCTAAGGGTGAGATCTCTGAACGGAGACACTCAATGCACTAAACAGTGCTGCAGACTAGCTAAATAGCCAGTGTGCTCTAAGTCGAAATGACTATCACAAATGCTCATAACCAGAATGATCCCAAATGAGGGGGTTCGTCTCCATTTTATAGCCTCTGCCTCTCACAATCCCTAGGCTCACTTTCTCCTACATGATCCCCTTCTTGCCATGTGTTCCTTCCCTCCAGCACAGTTCCTCCATGTGTCTGTGCAGGCCCCATTTCTGTGTCCCCCTTTGGCCCCCTTGGTTCCCCCTTAAGTCACAACATTGTGCTACCTAGGAAGTGACTTTTTATTCTAATGTGAGTTATGTTCCCCCTTCCTCACTTTTTATTTACAAATAACTATAGAAGGAAAAAATCGAACAAAATCGCATATTCCAATTAGCCATAGCTAATTAGGAATATTACAAAAAATCCAAGAAATCCTATCATGTCTAGGATCAATAAATTTGAAGTTGGGACTATAAGTAGGGATGAATTAGGTAATTTGCTTCAAAACTTTAAAACATACATTTTGGGAAGTCTTAGTGAACAAATAGATACCCTTAAAGTACAAAACAAACAAAATTTTGAAAATGTTGCATTGTCAATTTTTTATCCCAAATGTAAAAAGAAACATGCTCTAAGAGAATTCCCTCTTGATTTAAAAAGTGTATAAATATGTGTTATATGTGCAGAAAATCATGATACAAAAAGAATTTCCTTAAATACCAGGCCTTAAAGTAGTCTATCAAGAGGAAATAATACCAAATCAGATAGATACCCTATGTTTTATTGCTAAGTGACCATGGAAAAAGTCACGACCAAATATGACTCGGGGATTTAACACTCAAGCATTTGCACAACGATCACTAAAAAATTGGATTGCACCCATGCCTTGGAAATATTGGCCTCAAACTTGGGCACAAGGATGGAAAAATCTTTATGGAAAATATCCTCAATATCCTCAATGTCAAAATCCTTATCCTATTTTTCCACCACAATATTTTCCTCAACATGTTCAACCAACTCAACCCCAGAATCGAAATCCACAACTTTCATTACCATTTCTGCAAAGACCAAATCAATTGTCACTCAACCACTTCCAAATCCGAATAATAACAAAAATTCAAAACTTGTTTACAATATTGTTTTGGAGAATTTGGTATCTACGGATAAATACTAATTCCATAGATAAGTAGCCATGTCTATATCAACAGCTTAAAGCACTTTAGCCTTTTCCTATAAGCAATAGATAAGACAAAGAAGAAGAGAAGACCTACTTGTAGTTCCACTTTCCTCTTGTCTCCTTTGTATCGATCCTGTCGCTCCTTCTTGTACTTAGCACGCTTGAGAAGTACCTATAAATATCAACAAAAGACAAAGAACCGATTAAAGAAAAAGATCTATTGAATACAAGTAAATGGAATCAGATACATTCACACATATAAGCATCATATAACAAGATAATCATATGGGAAAAAGGTTCAAATTATTGAATAAAAGAAGGAATTACAACCATCAAGTCTGATTCGAAGTCACTCCTCCAGCTTGGATCCCATCCACATCACATCAAAAGCATGACAAACTTGTAGCATAACAATACTTGTCTCAAAGTTAACTCTCATAGCAACATTATCTCCTTACAATTCAACATTGTCCAACCCCCTGATCACTTAGATGAGTGTTCAATTTATAGGAGGATGAAGGAGATTATGTCATAAATGGGGGTATTGAATGGCCTTCCATACTTATAATTAGTTCCATGGAGGAAGGGATGAGAGGATAGGATGCGTCTTAACGCATTCCTCATTCATTTTCGAGCTCATAGGAGTTGATAAGTGAGGGAAACTTCTAGATGAATCCAAGAGATAAGAATATTCCCCAAACCCTATGTGAATTTCGCTCAATCTTTCCCAACGCAGGTGAAATAGGGCCTAAGTGCTTTGCAGAGCACCCTAGCATGGACTCAACTACTCTGCAGCGCACCCTTACATGGGCCTACCTGCGCTAGTCCCTTTAGAGGTCATTTTAGGATGTCTTCAAGTCATGAAACTGTCTAGGAAGGAGGCATTCAAAAGGGTGACTTGTTTAGGGCATGTAGCAACTGAAATTAGTGTTTTATGATCCCTAAAACACTCATCTAGATGATGGTAGTGATGTTCCCAAATGGATCTATAACAACTGCCCCCTAAAGCATGAAGTCGAAAAAATGTAAATGTCGAATGAAATGATTTACGATGTGATGAGGAGGTTTCGAAGTGGAAGGTGACCTGCATCAATTACAATACATATATCATGATATTTTGATTTTTTACATGAATTGCTATGATGTGATGAGGAGGTTTCGAAGTGGAAGGTGACCTACATCAATTACAATACATATATCATGATATTTTGATTTTTTACATGAATTGTTGAGGGAAGGCATACCCATGCTCAGCATATAAACTTTCATTACATGTACATAGACAGTCATCTACAGATATAGACCCATGATCGGAATGACCATCAATGTAAATCCATTGTACATATGATTTAGTACTCCTGAAATCGCAGCCTGGATGGATGAAACTAGATCTGGGGTCTTCTATCTCGTTCAATCGTTCACTCAAGTACAAGTCTAACCATGTGAATATATGATTTGAAGTTGAACATGGGAAGACACCACCTGATTACAAGCCAATGATGTGAGACGTTAATAAACGTGAGAGAAATCATCGATAATGATAATGATCCTCAAGGTATTGCAGTACATTATGCATGGTGTGAATATAAGTTTTTATGTCGAACACCATACAAAGTCTTTCGATTGAAGGCCATTGATGTCAAGCTATCGCCGAAAGCAAGAAACTTGCCATTGATGTATGCAAGCCTCAAGGTACTTGAAGGGTGTTTCTAAGTCAACTTCTTGGATAATGAGCTGACGTCGACAAGAAGCGAATCATCGCAGGAGGGTGTTGATGTATCCCACATCAACGACATGAAACAAGTGTAACGATTTTGGAGACGAAATTTGACTGATGACACAAGGTTCAGGAATGGAGGTCATGAAAATGAATGTTTATGGTATTGCAAAAGATGAAGTTTAACTGAATGACTTCTCTTGAACATATCGGCGACACTGAATGAATTGGAAGCATTGACCCAAAACCAAAGTAATGGATGGTGTGATAGACCATAGGTATGATAACCATCAAGTAGATAACCCAACCCAAATAGTCTGAATGAATTGGCAGCATTGACCCAAAACAAAAGTGATGGATGGGGTGATAGACCATAGGTATGATAACCGTCAAGCAGATAACCCAACCCAAATAGTCACGGAGATGAATTGAAAGTGTCATGTTCAAGAGCGACCTTCTATGGTAAAGTGGTTTACCCCTTTTCCAGTTTTCCCCAGTCATTGTTGACCAGTACCTCTTTATTTTTTATCAAGCCTGAGGAGGATAACATATGCTTGTTGTATAATTCCACCCTTCGGGTGAATCCATCACTATGTGATGTTTTAACGAGTCTAGCGAAGGTGAAACTCAGTCTTGTCTAGATGGACAAGTTTGTCACTATTTGATGTTTTAACGAGTCTAACGACAATGATAACTTAGTCCTTTTCATGTTTAGAGAGTTTGAAAAGGGAAAAAAAGAAAACTCCACAAGTTCTTTTTTGTAGATTTTTCTCTCAAGCCCGAAAAAGCATAAAACAATATGAGAGAGAACTTATTGACCATGTTCGATCAACGTATTCCTTTTTCATAAATAATCTATCTCAGTCCAGAAAAGGGTTAAAATTATACTGAGTATATGTCATTTCCAATCCGTTAACGAGCTGAAAAGGACAAGCGCTTGACAATCTTTTCATATTTCGAGAGTCTGAAAAGAGCTTAAAGAGGACTCCATTTTGAGGAATGAGTGGTGTCTAGGATAGCAACTGGTTCTGGTGATGTTGGAACTTCTCAAAACATGTTGATTTATGTGAATAGGTTGGCTAATAATACCACTCATTGCAATTGTTCCTCAAAAAGGGTAAAACAACCAAGTGAAAGCGTATGATCGGCCAAGCAAATAGTGATGATGGAAGGAGAAAAAACCAAGGCTCATTTGATGAAAGAGGCTGATATAATGGCAATCACAAGGGTTAAATTCAATATGGGTTCATTTTTACACAAGATTGAACCATAGGGAACTATGCTTGGATTCAGTTTCATATTTACACAAGCTTGAAATGAAAAACTATGCTTGAATTCAGTTTTACTTTTACACAAGCTTGAAACGAAAAACTATGCTTGAATTCAGTTTCATTTTTACGTAAGCTTAAAACAAAGAAACTATGCTTGAGATTGGTTTACATGCCCCCAGCATGATGAAAGGGAGAGTCTCCTGTAACTAGATGGAAGTCGCTGCGGTGAAGCAGGACAATTATCCAACACCTTTTTGGCTTCATCCAGATAGGGACAAAGGTGAATGGGGTGATTCCATTCACATAACCTACAGGGAAACTTAACTTTACCACTAGGTGCATTCCCCCAAGCTTCATTACATTCACCTAAGTAGACTACTCGTGGCTATCAGGAGGATGGAATGAAGGTTCATTTACGAGACCAAGTGAAAGACTCGATTGGGATTTTATGAGATCTAATCAAAGACTCGAATTGGAACTTTGCTCCAGGGGACCTTGTTTCATTTTTTAATGAGCTTGACATAAGACAAGGAACTCTGCTCAGATTCCTTGTTTCATTTTTTAATGAGCTTGACATAAGACAAGGAACTATGCTCTGATTCCTTGTTTCATTTTTTAACGAGCTTGACACAAGACAGGGAACTATGCTCATATTCCTTGTTTCATTTTTTAATGAGGTTGACATAGTAAAAGAACTATTCTCATATTCCTTGTTTCATTTTTTAACAAGGATGACACAACACCAAGAACTATCCTCATCCTTTTGTTTCATTTTTTAATTAGGTTGACACAAGACCAAGAACTATCCTCGTATCCTTGGTTTCATTTTTTAACGAGGTTGACACAATACAAGGAACTATCCTCATATCCATGGTTTCAGTTTTTAACAAGGTTGACACAAGACAAGGAACTGTCCTCATACCCTTGGTTTCAGTTTTTAATGAGGTTGACGCAAGACAAGGAACTGTCCTCATATCCTTGGTTTCATTTTTTAACGAGGTTAACACAAGACAAGGAATTGTCCTCATATCCTTGGTTTCATTTTTTAACGAGGTTGACACAAGACAAGGAACTATCCTCATATCCTTGGTTTCATTTTTTAACGAGGTTGACACAAGACAAGGAACTATCCTCATGGGATTTGTTTCATTTTTTAATGAGGTTGACACAATAAAAGAACTATCCTCATATTCCTTGTTTACGACCCATAAGAGGTCATGACTTCCAAGAGGTTCTCATCATATGGGAGAAAAATGCTCTGGAAGGGATCTGTAGCAAGGAATCCATTAGAGAGATCTAGTTCCAATGCCCCTAGTACATAATGTACAACATCACTGAATTGATCGTCAGTTGATGTAGGCATGGAACGGGTTGCCACATAATTAACCCATGGTGGGGATGATACCATTGGTACAAAAGGACCATTTAGGGAAGATGGTTGACTGGAAGCCATATTTGGACCAGGAAATGAAAGCTAGTCAATGGTAACAATTCTGCCTACATGCGAGAAACAAATTACTCGAGAGGTGTTGAAACAATAGCTCCCATGTCATAAACATAGTCATGCCCAAGAAGTAAATTGTAATCTAAAGGGCCTGGGACTACCATCACATTCAAATAAATGATTTTTCCTCCCAAAGTAATAGGCAACTGAGGAAGGATCCCTAATGGTTGACTGGTTCCTATGTTAAAAGCCAACAGGTTCTGGGTAATAGGCACAAGTGGCGACAAACCAAGCGCTTGCCAAGAAGTAGAGGAAAGGATACTCATTGATGCACTTTCATCTATAATAGTGCTAGATACAATCATATTACAAACCTGTACTATGATCTGGAAAGGAACATAAGAAGGAAGACGAAATCCTTCCAGTCGATTCCAATCAAAGAAAGTGACCAGACTACTTGGAGGGGGTACCGTAAGAATGGGAGAATTATCCCCTTGAGTTACTAGAACGGGAGGATTTTCCTCTTGTCTTGATGGAACAAGAGGGTTTCCTCCAAGCTCATTCGAATATGAAGAAACGAAAAGAACCTGAGTGGTATCATATTCACTCTCTTCGGGAAAGGTACGATTAAATGAAGGTGAAATCGGACCGACTATTACCTCGACCTGTGGTGGGTCAAGTATAGACTCATGGGATTCACATTCAAAGAGAGTGGGTTCGACTAACAGTTGATTTAAGTCAGTCACTTTATCAACTAGTGAAGGATTAAGGGATAGTCTCCTGTAACCAAATGGAAGTCGCCGCGGTTAAGCAGGATGGTTATCCAACACTTTTGTAGCTTCATCCAGATAGGGACAAAGGTGAATGGGGTGATTCCCTTCACATAACCTACAGGGAAACTTAAATTTACTGTTTTTTCCATGAACTTTACTACCACTAGTTGATGGTGTGTCACCAACATGATCTCTAGAAGTTGATGACACAGGATGATGTGAACGGAAAGACCATTCTTCTAATATATGAGGAATACCAGAACAATTTCGAAGAAGATGGTATCCCACACAAAGTTTGCATGGATATAGAACTTTGTGAGGCTTGATGAACGGTTTTTCATCAGATTTTTCATTCAAAGAAATGGTTGCTTGGTTGCCCCTCTGTTGAATTTGCTTCTTCTTCTTCTTCTTAGCCACCTGGTTACTAGTACCAATACTTTCACCAGGTGAAGAGGAAGAAGGGGAGGAAGAAACAATCGAGGAAGAAGGAAAAGGGTCAACTTTAGGATCAACTGGAGGTTGTTTTTGTCCAGTTGGAGGAGTACTTGATTGTGGAGAAATCACGATATTTTGAACCAAGGAGGTTGAAAAAAACCATGTTGGCAAGCTAATGGTAAATCTAGGAAGGGACAATGTCGCCATATATGGAGCACCAATATTCCAAAAGGAGGAAAAGGACTAGGATTCTCATCAAAAGGAATTCCTTGATCGCTGGACTCCGGATTTGTTTCCATGTGTCTCAACCTAAGACCAACTAAGGAGTGAGTGTGGAGGATGTTATCCATAGTCAATTAATTTTATTTTAATCAGAGTAACATAACAAAACAAAAAATGGATAATCTAAGCAAAATGTTTACCAAGCAACTGTGAACTATAGAATACCTCCCGACGAACTGAGAAGTATGGGCAAGCAATCTCCCCAAATGTTATGTCCATTGTATCACAGTGTACAAGGTGGCTGACTCAGTTACCTAAGGATAGATATCAACCTAGTGTTTTCCTTCCATATATACCCAAAAGTATGTGGAGGGCCAATCCGTATTAGTGTTGTCTAATGCAAAACCACACAGTGAGAGAATTCCCATATACTTTACGTATTGTAACACTGCCCTATATACTCGAAGGTACGTGGACAAGCTACGATATACTCACGTATGTGGATGAGATATCACACACGGGATGTATTGCAGACAAGTTAGCGACAGTTGCTATGTTTTACGACGTCGGAACACGTCTCTAGCCTAGAACCACTAAATGTTTTTTGTTAGGTGACAATCCTCCATCAGGTTAATTCAGATAAATTTTAAGTTGATCTTATTTAGAATTTTCCTTTCAAGGTTCACCACGTGATGTATGTTTGCAATTCCTAAAATGCAACTAATATGATAAGCATTATTTTCATTCAATTGAACAATGAAAACCTTAGCTAGTAGGCATAGAACAATCAGATCTTTGACAAAGAGCAAAGAGCACATCTAATGCAATTTCCCTAGCTATTGCTTTCAAGCATTCACAAACTACAACATGAACGATGCAAGTTTTTCTTTTCGAATCCCTTAATGTTATGATGAACAAAAAGGAAACTAATGCACATACAATCAATCAATCCTTTTATAAGAATGAAAACTTTACGACAGTTTAGTTTTGAAGGAAAAGAAGACTTTTACGACACTTTCTTTCGAGCAAATATTAATCGACTATAATCTAACTTTGATGATGAATCGACAATGACAAATAATTCATTTAAGAAACATTAATCAATCAAGTCAAAGTAGGGATGGAAAAATGAAATAAAAGTTGACTTCAGAGACATACTAGAATCATTGATCTTTCAGCAAGCATAAACAAAAGGAAATTTGGAGAAAAAACCCAATCCAAAGATGAAAATTTTTCCTAAGGTGGATCGGTGCAGGTCAAATAGGACCTAACTATGTTGCAGAGCACTGTCTCTCACTCAAGGGTGCTCTGCAGAGCACTGTCCCCTGACCAAGCTTGCGTTGATTCCTGAGAGGCCACTCAAGAGTCATCTAACCTCAATTTTTTGACCAAAAAACAATGCAATAGAGCTAAAATACAATCAATGAAAACAAGTAGGGTCTGCAAGAGTGTCCTAGGAGGTGGATAAGCTACTAGGAAGGATGATCTTCCCCAATGGAGTCTCCACTTTTTTTTGGAGAATTTGGTATCTACAGATAAATACTAATTCCCTAGATAAGTAGCCATATCTAGAACAACAGTTTAAAGCACTTTAACCTTTTCCTATAAGCAATAGATAAGACAAAGAAGATGAGAAGACCTACTTGTAGTTTCGCTTTCCTCTTGTCTCCTTTGTATCAATCCTATCACTACTTCTCATACTTAACATGCTTGAAAAGTACATGTAAACATCAACAGAAGAGAAAGAACATATCAAAGAAAAAGATCTATTGAATACAAGTAAATGGAATTAGATACATTCACACATATAAGAATCATATAACAAGATAAGCATATGGGAAAAAGGTTTAAATACTTTATTGAATAGAAGAAGGAATTACAACCATCAAGTCTGATTCAAAGTCACTCCTCCAGCTTGGATCCCATCCACATCACATCAAAAGCATAACAATACTTGTCTCAAAGTCAATTCTCATAGAAACATTATCTCCTTACAATTCAACATAGTCCAACCCCTTGATCACTTATATGAGTGTTCAATTTATAGGAAGATGAAGGAGGTTATATCATAAATGGGGGTATTAAATGGCCTTCCATACTTAGAATTAGTTCCATGGAGAAAGGGATGTGAGGATAAGATGCATCTTAACTCATTCCTCATCCATTTCCAAGCTCATAGTAGTTGATAAGTGAGGGAAACTTCTAGATGACTCGAAGAGATAAGAATATTCCCCAAACCCTATGTGAATTTCTCTCAATCTCACCCAGCGCAGGTGAAAGAAGGCCTAAGTGCTCTGCAGATCACCCTGGAATGGACTCAATTGCTCTACAGCGCACCCTTACATGGGCCTACATGTGTTGGTCCCTTTAGAGGTCATTTCAGGATGTCTTCAAGTCATGAAACTGTCTGGGAAGGAGACATTCAAAAGGGTGACTTGTTTAGGGCATGTAGCAACTGAAATTAGGGTTTGATAAGCCCTAAAACACTGATCTGGATGATGGGAGTGATGTGCCCAAATGGATCTGTAACAAATATGGAAGGACAAAATTTCCAAACTTACATGATAACTCCACTAGATCTAAACAATGTCCAACTTGTATCTGGTAGATTATTGGAAAAGAAGTCCCTGACAGTTGTTATTCAAGAACATGAAAAAGAAAATGCCTCTGGAAAAGAGAAGCCTCTTAATGAAAAAGAAAAAAAGAAAAAACAAGTCACCCCTACACATTCTGATAACTTTCCAACTCCTATCATGTAACAACCTTCAGTATCTGTTTCTAAACCACCTTTTCTTGAAAGATTAAAAAATGATGAGGGGGTAGAAAAATAAATTTTATTTCCAGATTATGATATGTTAGATGAACTTAAGAATGTTTGTATAAAAACTCCTTTTCTACAAGTCATTAAAGAAATACTGATTTTTGCAAAGACAATTATGGAATTGAGTATTTAAAAACCAGGGAGAAAGAGAAAAGAAATCAAAAGAATTCAGGTAGTTGGAAAAATTGCAGATATCATGATGGGAAAAACAACAATTCATAAATACCTTGCTCCAGGATGTCCTATTGTGAAAACATGTATCAATGGTATTGAAATTCCAAATACATTGATTGAGTTAGGAGAAGCTATAAAGACCATAAGTAAATAAACTATGAATCAATTAAAACTTCCTAATATTCAATATACACCTACATTGTTGCAATTAGCAAATATATATTTTATTAAACTGGATGGTGTATTAGAAAACAAATTTGTATCCTTAGATTCTTGGGAGTATCTTGTTTATTTTATGATTCTGACACCCAAGAGTAATTTAGGGGGACATCCATTGATTCTAGGAATACCATGGTTAGCTACATCTAATGCACTTATAAGTCGTAGATCCAGTGATATGTTTATTTCTGATGGAAGTTCAACAAAGGAATTCAAATTATATCCTCCTGCAAAAACAACAGTAGAAGTAGAAAGTGACGAATGGATAAATGATGCTATTGATATACGACCAATCTTTGTTACTTCACAAATAGATGAAGAAGATTAGATTTTGAATTTAATGGAAAATAATGAGTCTTCCTCATATTGTGAATCTAATCGAAGTTTTCAAGAACAATCCAATATTGAATATTTATCATCTCGTCATTATCTTTACATTCTATGGAAAAGTTTGGCAAATGTTCAATAGAATTTTTTCCAGAAAAAACTTTGAATAGCAATAATAATATGGAAGAATTTCAAAA
Organism: Pinus tabuliformis; assembly: GCA_031772625.1. Taxonomy (NCBI): domain Eukaryota; kingdom Viridiplantae; phylum Streptophyta; class Pinopsida; order Pinales; family Pinaceae; genus Pinus; species Pinus tabuliformis. Next base: position 460,906,448 of record CM062819.1, on the reverse strand, counting down.
GAAAGATTTAATAAGGATGTTACAAGCACATTCCTTTTCTTATGCATGGGAATATAATGACATGAAAGGAATTGTTCCCAATACTTGTATACATCATATTTACATTGAATAAAATGCTAAAATAATTTGACAGCCTCAAAAAAGAATGAATCCAAATTTGAGAGAAATTGTTGAAGAGGAATTACAAAAAATGTTAAATGTGAATTTCATATATCCAATATCAGATAGCTAGTTGGTTTCACCATTGATAATTGTTCCTAAAAAGAATGGAAAATGAAGAGTATGCATTCTCTATAGGGAATTGAATAAAAGTACCTTAAAAGATCACTTTCCACTTCCTTTCATAGATCAAGTTTTAGACACATTGGTAGGAAAGAAATATTTCTCATTTCTAGATGGTTTTAGTGGATATAACCAGATCCATGTAACTCCAGAATATCAAGATAAAACCACTTTTACCAGTCCATGGGGAACCTATGCCTACCGAGTACTTCCTTTTGGGTTGTGTAATGCACCTGCAACATTCCAAAGGGCAGTTTTAGGAATTTTTTCTGATCCAATTCATGATTGTGTGGAAGTTTATATGGATGATTTTAAGGTTTATGGAAATTCTTTTGAAAAAGCTCTTAAAAATTTGGGAAAAGTTCTCATTAGATGTAAGGAACCAAATATCTCATTAAGCCATGAAAAATGTTTTATGATGTTTACTGAGGGGATTGTTTTTGGACACCATATTTCAGGAAATGGAATTAGAGTGGACACATCTAAAGTAGAAGTTATTTTTAAATTGTTAATTCGAACTTGTCAACAAGATGTTAGAAGTTTTCTTGGTTTCATTGGTTACTATAGAAGATTCATATAAAACTTTACAAAAATTTCATCTCCAGTTTTTAAATTTCTCACGAAATATTGTGAATTCAATTGGAGTTTTGATTGCCAAAACGCCTTTGAAACATTGAAAGAAAACATTTCTGAAGCACCTATTCTAAGAGGATCAAACTGGAAATTACCTTTTCACTTTTCGACAGATGCTTCAGATACAAAATTAGGAGTTGTAATAGGACAAAAAGATTTAACTCCTTATGTCATTTATTATACCAATAAACATTTGACTCCTACAGAGTTAAACTATACTGTAACAAAAATGGAGTTTTTAGCTGTTTTTAATGCCATCAGCAAATTTAGAAATTGCATCACTGGCTATGAAACTTTTGTACATACTGATCATTTTGAAATTAGGGACTTAATGAATAAACCAATTACTATGGAAAAATTACCAAATGGTTATTGTTGTTACAAGAATTCAGTATTACTATTTTGGATCGACCTGGAAAACAAAATATAGTTGTTGACTTTCTATCTAGGATTCAAACTGATAATAATCATGTAATTGTAGAAGACAATTTCCCTAATGAATATTTATTTGTAGTATCTACTAAATCTAATTGGTTTGCAGATATTGCTAACTATTTGGCTACAGGGAAGTTACCATCATACCTGTCTTCTTGAGAAAAAAGAAATATAATTCAAATTAGTGCATCTTATTCATGGATAAATGAAGAATTGTACAAAAAATGGCCAGATTTGATTATTTGAAGATGTGTCAGAGAAGATGAAGTACCAGAAATACTAAAATTTTGTCATGATGAGCCATGTGGAGGACACTTCGCTGATAAAATAACTGCTTACAAAGTCCTTCTCTTAGGATACTATTGAAATTCCCTTTTCAAGGATGCCAAAGAATATGTAAAGAGATGTGATAGTTGTCAAAGAATGGGGTTACTTATTCCTTCAGATGAAATGCCTTTACAACCTCAGGTACTCAATGAACCTTTTGAGAAATGGGCCCTAGATTTTGTTAGTCCAATTAATCCACCATCGAGACAAAAAAGGTACATTCTTGTTTTCACTGATTATGTTACAAAATGGGTAGAATCTAAAGCACTTTCTTTTTCAACTAAAAATGTTGTATTTTCATTTCTTTTCGAGGATATCTTTACTCATTTTGGTGTCCCAAGGGAAATTGTGATAGATCAAGGTACTCAATTCACATCCAAATTGGTACAAAAGATAATGGAGGAATATAAAATCAAACATCAAAAGTCCACTCCATATCATCCACAAGAAAATGGACAAGTAGAGTCCACTAATAAAGTTATTGAAGCAATTCTCATCAAAATTGTGCATCTGCATAGAAGAGATTGGGCAGAAAATCTTCTAGAAGCTTTATGGGCATACCGTGCCACACAGAGAAACACTACGAACATACTCCCTATGAACTTGTTTATGGCAAGCAAGTCTTATTTCCTATTGAGTTCTAGATAAAGACCTTCAAGACAACACTTAAATTATGTCTTGATAAGAAAAGAAACAAAAAATGAATGAACTAGATGAGATAAGACACGATGGGATTCAAAGAACCAACATAGTTCAACAACAAAGATCCAGGTGGCATGACAGGCACATAAAGGAATGAAAATTTCAAATAGGAGATTGGGCATTACTTTTTAACTCAAAGTTTAAAGATTTTCAGGGAAAATTTCAAACTCATTTGCTTGGGCCTTATGAGATTGAAACTGTCTTTGATAATGGTGCAGTCAAGATCAGAACCATTAATGAAGAAAGAGTGACCTTCCTTGTAAATGTTCATCGATTGAGAATTTATCACAAACCATTGACAAAGGAGGAATTTGTTAAAAACTTGCATAACAATATTGATTTGAACATGATTATGAAGGATTTTCCTTCCTCTCCAACTTCATTTGTAAACATTTTTATTTTTCTTATATATATATATATATATATATATATATATATATATATATATATAAACATGAAAACAAACTCTGTTGGCATGTTTATACAGAAAATTTAGGGTGAAAACCAAGTAATTTTGGCACCTTAGATTTTCTTTTTCAATCCTATTCTAATTCCCATTTTCTTTTTATCCCTATTTTTCTTTTCAGAATAAGTAGCTATAGAATTGATGAGAATTTGCATCTTTGACACAATTCTGTTGCTGACATTTACAAGAACCATCAATTAGGACAATTGAAGACTTCAGCAAAAGAGGAAGATCAAACCTACAATTGCAAGTATCTAAAGACAATTCAAGAAGAACAATCAAGTGTTAGAATAATAAATTTAAAGGTGTGCAAATATTATACTTGGCAATAAAGGAAAAACATTAGATTATGAATGGAATAGATGTTATACCTCGATTTAGAATAATGATATATATTCTTACTTTGGACTGAGTTGTAAACAATCACATTAATGAAATCAGCCACAAAGAGCCCAATTACCATTCATCATTACATGAACACTCCATTTTAACCTCGCCTACTCATATCTATTTAATACCCTGTCCTCGCAACCCTATTCTTCAAATAGTAATTGTACTCTGTTAAGTTATGGTATGTTCTATGCTTATAATAGTTTACTTCTTTTTCTTATTATATTCCACCGATTAGCAATCACATGTACATAAAGTAAAGTGCAGATAGAACATTAAACGATCAACAGAAAACAAGCCAAGACAAGAGACACAAGATGTGGTGGCTAGCCAGGGACAAACCCCACAATGTGTGGGGAAACCCTTTGATCAAATCTTCTTTTATCTTCAATAATTCAGCAGAGAGAAATAGTACAATAAATCTGATTCATATCAGCAGTAGCAAACCCTAGATCAGTAGCATCAGCATATCAAACTAGGGCAGACCATATATCACAAACCGATCGTCGGATTGACTTCATTCCACCACCAAAAGTTTCAGCTTCCAGAGGAGGTTCAGATGAACCTATAGCTAGTTCAGATGAGGAGATATTCTAGGCCATGCAAGTCAATATTTACTTCTGCAGTTGCAGCTTCAGTTTCAGCAGTTTCCGGCTTCAAACTAGGGTAGTCGATATCTTGCAAACTGTTCGTCGGATTGACTTCATTCCACCACCAAAAGTTGCGGCTTTCAAAGGCGATTCAGATGAACCTACAACGCAGTTCCAAAGAGAAGATCTTCTAGGACACGCAAGTCAATCTTTACTTCTGCAGTTGCAGCTTTAGTTTCAACAGTTTCCGGCTTCATACTAGGGCAGTCGATATCTTGCAAACCGTTCGACGGATTGACTTCATTCCACCACCAAAAGTTGTGGCTTTCAAAGGAGATTCAGATGAACCTACAAAGTAGTTTCAAAGAGGAGATCTTATAGGCCACGCAAGTCAATCTTTACTTCTGCAGTTGCAGCTTCAAATTCAACAGCTTCCGGCTTCACATGTGTGAGAGAGAGAGACCCATTTCCGCGTAGTAGAGAAGAGACTCATATCTGCGCAGTAGAGAGAGAGATGTGATGAGATGAGTTAGTTCAAATGAGGAAAAGTCCTCTTATATTTATACACAACGTTGGTGGGTGAATAGATGCGACTGTTGGGCTTCTGAGCCTACATGAGTTGTAGGTCGGCTTGATAATAATTCCATAATCAAAATAAATTCATATCTCCATGAATACTTATCGGAATTGGATGATCTTTATATCAATCCTACACCTCTCGACGAGAGGAATCTAATAAAAATATTATTAGCCATGAATAAAATGACCTACATGAAGTTTTGCCCTGGTTTCCAATTTTAACACTCCCTCTCAACCATGGAGAACTTCATCTGCAATCTGTCTATCGGTCGTTACTATTCATCCATCAAATGCACTGCCTTGTACAGCCTGACCCTTGCCCTGCTCTGCTCTATTTTGCCTGTTCTGCTTTGACTTGTTCTGCCTGCACTGATCTGTACTGTTTTGCTCTTTTCTGCTCTGCTTTTGTCCGAATTATGAAGAAGAAGAAATGATCGAGGATGTATCATACTGACTCAAAGTCAGTCTCAGAGTATGTATCACTGGTCCCAGACCAGTCTCAACCAACCCAAAGTCAGCGTCATAGTGAGTACAACTCCAATGGTCCCAGACCAATATCATCCTCCACTGACTCAAAGTCAGTCTCAGAGTATGTACCACTGATCCCAGATGAGTCTCAACCGACCCGAAGTCAGCGTCATAGTATGGTACAACTCCTACCACTGGTCCCAGACCAGTATCATTGATCCCAGATCAATGTAGGTCATCCTAGCGTAGGAAGTACGGTAGTTACAACGATGCATCCATCGGTACTACTATGGTCCCTAACTTCATTTCCTTGCTCATTGATCAGATGAGAGGTACTTCCCATGAGTCCCAGACTGCATGGGTAGGATGCCTCGACAGGAGAACTAATCAATCCTGTCCTCACAGGAGAACACATCAATCCTGCTACAATTGCCATGGAGAACACATCAATCCAGGCCTCACAGGAGAACACATCAATCCTGCTACAATTTCCATGGAGAACACATCAATCCAGGCCTCACAGGAGAACACATCAATCCTGCTACAATCGCCGTGGAGAACACATCAATCCAGGCTACCATGGAGAACACATCAATCCAGGCCTCACAGGAGAACTAATCATCCTGCTACACAGGAGAGCAAATCATCCTGTTCCACAAGAGAGCGAATCATCTTGTCCCACAAGAGAGCGAATCATCTTGTTCCAGTGTGCACCACCAGGGGAGGGTGAGTCACCCTGTGGTCGTATGTTGCTCTAGTAGGAACCGCAAGCCCTTAGAGCTCCCAGAGCTCAATGTATGCAACATGCAGGACCCTTGTACAAAGGTTTCTTGCCAACTCCAAGTCGTTTTGGAAAATCACAGATTAGATCTTTCCTCGAGGCTTTGACAAGGTGTATCAACCTGTACATCATCTTAATGTGATGGAGCTTCCTTTCTCATCAACTTACCATATCCCAGATGATGTCTATCTGCTAGAGCAATTGACGAATATGGGATTCCTCAATAATCGAATCCCACCTCTGGTTGTTACAGAGAATCACAATGGTATCCAATGTAAATCCAAACAACTCACTGAAGAGCTTTCGCAACCAGACTGCCTCACACGAGGTTATGCTAGCAACAATATATCCTGCTTCGACGGTGCTCAAAGCTACCGACTTCTGTTTCCTGCTCATCCAGGATATCGAAGAATATCCCAAGGTGAAACAGTACCCCGAAGTGCTCTTACAGTCCACCACACTGCCTGCCCAATCAACATCAGTATATCCAAGTAGTCTCATATCTTCGGCAGTGTATCTTAATCCATGAGAGATTATGTCCTGAAGACATCTCAGAAGATTCTTGGCATCAATCCAGTGAGGCTCAACCAAATATGAGCTCACAATGCTAACTGCAAAACATATTTTCGGACGGAGGTTCACCAAGAACATCAATGCGAATGAGTTTTTGAAACTGAGAGGCATTTCCCAAGTCTGGTCCGACAGCACTACCATATAACTTCTAAAAGTTAAGATCCTCGAGGTAGTCACAGGCTTGTAGTCCATCATACCGAATCTTTCCAATATATTTACCACATATTTTCCTTGAGATAGGAAAATTTCCCTTGGCTTCTGCCACACTTCAAGTCCTTGGTCCTTCATTTCAAATTCAAAAGCCATCTCCCTCTAACATTTGTGAATGAGAGGGTTTGCACCTGTTAGAAATAGGTCATCCACATACAACACCAGTATGAGAGGCTTGTCATCTTCAACCTTAAAGTAAAGGTTAGGATCAGCTTCACTCCTAGTGAATCCCAGTTTCATCAAGTAGCTATCGATCCTCTCATACCATGCTCGGGGTGCTTGCTTCAGCCCATAGAGAGCCTTCTTCAACCTGCATACATGAGATTTTCAATCATAAATCTCAAATCCTTCAGGTTGCTCCACATAGACCTCTTCTTTGATAGAACCATGCAAGAACTCAGTCTTAACATCCATCTTATGTATGTTCCATCCTTATGAAGCCACATGGGCTAAGATCAAGCGCATGGTCGTATATCTGGCAATAGGTTCAAATATCATAGTCTATACCTCCCTTCTGGGATAAACCACGAGCAACAAAATGAACCTTGTACTTTTCCATACTTCTATTTGTTGCATGCTTTATCTTGTAAAGCCATTTTGAAGTAACAATTGTCTTGTCCAGGGTCTGGGAACTACTTCCTAGACATCATTCTCCACAATAGACTCATATTCTATGGTCATAGCATCCTTCCATAGTTAATGCTTGATGACATCTGAGAATGATGAAGGTTCATTTTGTATGATCGTGCTCATGATGGTCAGGTATCCCTGATACCTGTTAAGTTTCTTACTTTGATGGAAGGTTCCTCAGGGTGCAACATGTCCTTCAGCATCATCAAGTATCCCCCTAAGCCATGAAGGCCTCTTCCTAGAAGAGGAAGGCTCATGTGAATGAGGATCAATCGGATCCATGGGTTCTTCTACATCAGGCATTGATTCATCATCCTTTTCTTTTGATTCCCTGGTGTCAGCTTCTTAAGAGCTACTCAAAGTCAGCAGATTGTCCACCTTGCTGAGAGCCATATCTTTGTCAAAGGTGACATCATGACTAATCACGACTTCCCTTTGACCGGTGGTGAACATTTCTTCAGGAGTTTAGGAACCCAATGCTTGATGAGGGCATCAATTTTGTACATATACGACGGTGATTGTAGTTTCAGCCCATAGAAACTTTGGAAGTCTTTGATCATGTAGCATGAGCCGGACAACTTCCATCATCGTGTGGTTCTTCCTTCATGCCACACCATTTTGCTCAAGAATATGTGGTGTAGTAGTCTCCCTCTTAATGCCAGCCTCAGATATGCCTGAGTGAACCAACTGTAATACATCGGAGGTCTTGCTTTGGCTTGAGGGGAATGGTCCCCTTTTGAGCTTTCCTTCGCCACATCCCGGACATACACCTTCTTTCTCTACTTGGAATTCGGGCATCCCTGTCACCATTTGTTTTACACCAAGTAGAGCTTTGTAATGAAGGTGGGCAAACCTCTGATGCCAAAGTTCGAACTGAAGAGTTGTGTCACAAGACATGACACCTAGCGGACTTCCATCGACCTGATATGATGAATCAACACTAAACCCAAGAGTAAAGGCATTTCCATATACATACCTTGCCATTGCTTAAGGTTACCTTGTAGCCTTTGTCTTCCATTGCCGAGATGGACACTAGGTTCCTTTTGAGGTCAGGTGCATTTAATACATCCTGGACTTTCTAGCCTTCTTGAATGGTTGTCCTCTTCCTCGATCCCCAGCTCTCCTCTTACCTTTGCTGTTGAATTTGTCATTCCTTTGATTTTCCATCAAAGGGATTTTGATCATTGTCCCGGAGTGAGTCCTTTATATCAGGGCACTCCCTTGCATAGTGACCTACTTTATCGCAGATGTAACATCATCCTTTTCTTCCACCCTAAGGTCTAGCCTTTCCTTTTGATTTAGACCCAGAATTATTTCTTTTCTTAGCATGAGAAGAAAAAGCAGTAGGAGGACCTTTAGGCAAGGGCATTTCCTGCTCTTCTACCCTTGTTTGTTCTTGAATGCATCTAGCCATTAATTCCTCAAAACTAGGAATTACATTATTGTTCAAAAGAGTAGTCCTGAACACATACCATTCAGATGGTAATCCTCCGAGAGTTGTGAGTGCCATTTCTCTATCAGTAATGGTTTCCCTAATAGATAGGAGATCGTTCTTGATCTCGGTGATTCTTAAGAAGTATGCTTGCATAGTTTCATCTTTACCCTTCTTGATTTCCCTCAACTTATTTCTAAGAAACAAAACTTGATTTGCATCATTAACTTTAAATAAACTCACGAGTCTGTCGTAGATTTCCTTGGAGGTGTCTAGATCAGAGATGTAGGCCACCAAGCACTTGTCTATAGAGTCCCGGATGATCTTCTTTGTTTTGACTTCTCCATTTTTCCATTTGTTCCAGGCAGCAGCAGATGCATTTGATGAAGGCTCGACAATATTGCCTCTTACATGGTCCAACACTCCTTGATCTTCAAGGGTTAGATCGATAGACATCTTCCATCCGTGATAGTCAGCTTTCTCACGGAGCTTGTCTTCGGCAAGAAAGAGTGTTGAGGACCCCATAGTTCTTTTAGGATAGCCTTGCCAATCTTCTCTTCAATGATTGCTCTTGCTCTTGCTCGGGCATTGTCTTCACCTCAGCTCTGATACCATGTTAAGTTATGGTATGTTCTATGCTTATAATAGTTTACTTCTTTTTCTTATTATATTCCACCGATTAGCAATCACACGTACATAAAGTAAAGTGCACATAGAACATTAAACAATCAACAGAAAACAAGCCAAGACAAGAGACACAAGATGTGGCGGCTAGCCAGGGACAAACCCCACAATGTGTGGGGAAACCCTTTGATCAAATCTTCTTTTATCTTCAATAATTCAGAAGAGAGAAATAGTACAATAAATCTGATTCATATCAGCAGTTGCAAACCCTAGATCAGTAGCATCAACATATCAAACTAGGGTAGACCATATCTCACAAACCGACCGTCGGATTGACTTCATTCCACCACCAAAAGTTTCGGCTTCCAGAGGAGGTTCAGATGAACCTACAGCACAGTTCAGATGAGGATATATTCTAGGCCACGCAAGTCAATCTTTACTTCTGCAATTGCAGCTTCAGTTTCAGCAGTTTCCGGCTTCAAACTAGGGCAGTCGATATCTTGCAAACCGTTCGTCGGATTGACTTCATTCCACCACCAAAAGTTGTGGCTTTCAAAGGAGATTCAGATGAACCTACAACACAGTTCCAAAGAGGAGATCTTCTAGGCCACGCAAGTCAATCTTTACTTCTGCAGTTGCAGCTTCAGTTTCAGCAGTTTCCGGCTTCAAACTAGGGCAGTCAATATCTTGCAAACCGTTCGACGGATTGACTTCATTCCACCACCAAAAGTTGCGGCTTTCAAAGGAGATTTAGATGAACCTACAGCACAATTACAAAGAGGAGATCTTCTAGGCCACGCAATTCAATCTTTACTTCTGCAGTTGCAGCTTCAAATTCAACAACTTCCGGCTTCACATGTGTGAGAGAGAGACCCATTTCAGCGCAGTAGAGAAGAGACTCATATATGCGCAGTAGAGAGAGAGAGATGTGATGAGATGAGTGAGTTCAAATGAGGAAAAGTCCTCTTATATTTATACACAACGTTGGTGGGTGAATAGATGCGACTGTTGGGCTTCCGAGCCTACATGAGTTGTAGGTCGGCTTGATAATAATTCCATAATCAAAATAAATTCATATCTCCATGAATACTTATCGGAATTGGATGATCTTTATATCAATCCTACACCCATCGACGAGAGGAATCTAATAAAAATATTATTAACCATGAATAAGATGACCCACATGAAGTTTTTCCCTGGTTTCCAATTTTAACATACTCTATGTTGTCTCATTCTCTCATATTCATCCTCAGAACTAATATCATTCCAAAGCCTTTTCGAGGAAGCAACTGTGAAGCGAAACTTTTTCCAACATGGGGCACATCATCCAAACAGAACCAAATGGAAGAAAGTTTATGCAAGGGTATCAACAGGTCATGCAACTCCTCTAGCAAAGCACAGTGGCTAAATTTCATAGAAAATTTTGATGGCCATGATCAATAGGTGACCAAATACTTTGCTCGAGCTTTTGATGGAACAGAGGCAGAAATCGGAGACATTAAAATTGTGGTGGCAGAGTCCTTCTTAGCTGAAGTAACTGGACTACCAAGAATTGGTGAAAGATGGTTCGAAAATAGGGGCATCAAAGGAAGCAAATGGAAGGTATTCTTGAAGAACCCAAGTATGGATACAACTATTTTCAAAACGGGTATTCCAAGAACAGTTGTGAAAAACAAATGGAGAAATTTTCTATTAGTAATCCAGAAGTTCATCACCTTTGAGGGAAGGTTTAGTAGCATGTTCTTTTATCATGTTAGATTAATTATGAATTTTATGGAAAGAAATGAAATTAATCTACCTTATTTTCTACTTAATAGTCTAAAGAAGATGTTTGGCAACACTAAAAGGAAAATTTAATTCTTTGAAAACACTTTATATCATCATGGCCTTATGAAAATGCTTATTGAAGACCATCTTGAGAGAATAGGAGATAATTGGGATAGTTTCCTAATTAGAAATCATTTCAAGGAGTTAGAGCAAGAAGAGCCTAATGAAAGTAAGATAAAAAGAAGCAGAAGGAAATTGCTAGAAAATCCTGTTGAAAATATCATTGAAAACCTTACTTATAATTCGCCTCTACAACCAGAAAAACACTCAAAAGATGAGATTCCCCTGGTGAATATTTTAGAAAACATAAAGAAACAAAATGTTAGAAGAAAGAAAGCCAACACAAAGAAGAATCTTTCATCCATTGTAAGAAGAAGTGCCAGACTTAATAAAACAGTGAAGGATTCAACTCAACAGTTTATAGAGGTTGTTAATTTGGAAGAAGAAGAGGAGTTGAAGGTTCCATCACCCACTATTCTTACACCAATCCATAGTCCAACAAGAAGAACACCAGAGATTGATCCAACTCAACAAGAAATATATGACTACATTGAGTCTTTGGAGAGAAAAGTTGTAGAAAAGGCATCTTCTTCTACAATCCATAACAAAGAAATCCAGTCTAACAATCCACAAGAACCTCCAATTGTGAAAACTTTGAAACAAGAAGTCTTTGAGTTGGAGACACTAAATAGAAATCTAAAGAAGGAACATGAGGCATTAAAGGTGTAAAATGAAATCTAAAGAACCAAAAATGATAACATTATGTTTCATATAGGTTTATGGTATGAAAAGAACAAGAAATTAAAGGAAAAGAATAAATCTCTCAAAAGAAAGGTCATTAGTTTAAAATGTAGGATTTTGATGAAGAAGCCCATAATCGAAGGTACTAGAAAGAAGGTAAAAAGCACAAACTTGGATGTTCTGGCCCAAGTTTCTGAGAAAGTGCAGTGACAGAGAAAGACTACCAGTTTTTTATTTTTGCATGAGGACATGCAATGACCGTTGTGTGGGGGAATGTTGAGCCTCATAGTTGTTTCCTTTTTGACACCTTTTTCACCCTTTTCAACTGATTTTTACCACCATAATCACTCCATGGGCATCAAATAACAACAATAATGGCATGCCAGGTATATATTTATCTTGTCTTTCATAAATTCATAATGTTCCTTATTATTAATCTAATATTTGTTTCATCTTATGAAACAGGGTGATTCTGCAACTAACATCTGATTTTGCAGCTAAACTCATGGTTTGTTAGATTCTGGAGTGCCAGCTAGAGTGAGAAATATACAAGAAGGTGGATAAACATGTGTACAAGGATTTCCTCCTATCTACATGAACTAGATTAGCAAAGGAAGCTTCCAGTCATGTAGACAAAGGAAAAGTCAACTCTATTAGCTAAATCAGTCGAGCGAGAAATTGTTAAACACACATGGGCAACAAGAATAATCTGAAGGATAAAACATGAGAGTACAATTTTTATTAACAACTGAAATACACTTATAGTACATATTGTGACCATTGGGTTCCACATCCCAAGGTCTCTTGGACTCCTTTTGTCTATTCGGCTTCCACGCTAACCCATTGAGGATTAGGTGTCCAACATTCCCCCCCTTAATCCAAAGGGTTATGTATGAGTCCAAGAAGAGAGCTATAATACAAAATGTGAAAAATGCATGGCAAAACTAGGTTGAATGTGCTCTCTGAAATGTTGGTATAAAGGGCGGTGGTATAAGGATGACCACCAACACTGGAACCCTTAGTGCGGTTCCTGAAACTCGTCCAAAACTGGAAAGAAACTGAAGTCTTCTCCTAGAGGAAGTGCTCCTATTGTTTTAAAGAGGGAAACCTTCAACCATGAAAGGGAGCTCTCACCCCGCATAGAAAGGATAACTTCAACCTAAAAAGGGAAGTCTCAACCTGTGATGGTTTAAGGATGACCAACAACTTTGGAATGCTTAATGCAATTCCTAGAACTCTTCCAAAACTGGCAAGAAGTTGCAGTCTTCTGCTAGAGGAAGTGTTCTCAATTTTGTTCCTGGAATTCTTCCGAAACTAGCGAGTAGCTGAAGTCTTCTGCTAGAGGAAGTGTCCCATATTACCAACTAAAGGCATGTTCATAGGCATCTTTGTCTCTGGCTACAACTTTGAATCTGGTGTGATAGGCTGTGGCTCAGGCTCGCTTGATGTGACTTTGAAGCTTGTAGATGACCATCATTTCGCCCCCTATTAGATACAAGGTGAGATGATGGAGAAAAATCAACTGCAAAACTATTCAATACTCTGGAACAAGTTCTGACATGTGTTTGGAATATCTTCTTGGTTGTTGATGCCCATTGCCAAGAAGCGATCCATCCAAGTTTAATCTTTGTTCTTGCAGGACGTTTGTTTCTGAAGCATCTGTGTGAAGAATGATTGGTTTTATGACAGTGCTTACATTGATGAAGATCAAAACAGTGATCTTTCAGATGGCCAACTCAGTCACAGTGTTGGTATTTCATAATATGTTGTTGTTGTCGAAGAGGGGAAGAATCTGGAACAACTGGATGTGAACTGTCATGAAGGAATCCAGCGCTCTGAAACTGAATGAGCTTTGAGTAGTCTGGAATATGAAAGGACAAGTCCTTGTCATATCCAAGACTAGTTCTATGCTTGTTGTGGAAAAGCTGTTCCCAAGGTCTGATGATGGGCTTGGGAGGTGCAAACTGAGTTTCTGCATCTGTATGTACAATTGCTGCTTTATGGGTACTAAATTTGAATGAACTGTAACATTATTGTCTTGCTGTTTATGGGAGTCTATTTCAATCTTCTGAACAGAAGCAGGGTCAGAATGATGACTCCACTGCTGTAATTCTTCCTGTTGTAGCTTTGTCTCAAGCTGCAAAAACTCAATATTCTCTTGTACATTATGCAAATATGTTCTAATGTCAACAAGAGAAGGTTTGCTTATTCTTAATGTACCATGATCAAAGGAATGTATCAGAGTTTTTAATAACTCCAATACTTCACCAATTCTGGCTATTTTATTCATTTTCAAAATTACACTAATCACAACTATGAACTTGTACAGAAAAATCAACACTCACTCGCAATATGTCAATACAATTGGATTTTACAACAGATTGCAATTGTCTTCAAAAATAGTGATGGCTCTCGATTTCAGTTGTGTTTGGTTATATAAGCTTCATATTCCAACACATTTGAAATAACATAAAGTAATCAACGCCATATAAGGAGCATGAATCGACAAGAAAAATGACCAACGCATATGCCAGAATGAGGAGCAACCATGGGATTTTAACAGGCAAATTTCTTAATATATAAAACCTAAAAAAGGAACAATGCTTTGAAATCTGGATTTAAAAACTCTCACGCTTCCATTTCTTCATCAGGAAGGGATCCATTTAAAATCGTTTTCACACCATACACTGTCATACCATAAGCGACATCTTCATACACAGCGCATACACTTTGGGAAATGCTGATAAACACGGCCTCCTCACCTCTGCTTTACAATGCCTACTACAGCCACGGTTGAAGATGCACGTCCAGCAACCCGACCTTTCTGAAATTAGCAGAGGAATTCACACCCAGATTTGTGCAATCCCAATGATCTCTGGCAATACTAAGTCAGCCTCCAACTATAATCAAATTTTGTCTCTGGATTAAGCAAATTGACTTGCCCAGAAAATAATAAATTCGTTCAAGAAGATTATTGCTTCAGGAATTAAATGCATAGTTGCATCACTCATTACAGGATGATAGCAGCAATTCTTATACCAGTGAAGTATTTGATCTCCAACAATCACACTACAGGCATCTAGTCTTTGAAAGCGACAATGTACACAAAATTTGTACAGAATTTTAGCAAGCATTCATATGTGGTAGCAGGTTTCAGTGGATTAAGATCCTTACACCCTCAATTTGGAAATTTCTCACACCATCGAACCATGTACAAGGGAACTTGTCCATCAAGCCATGCACAGAGAAACCCGTCTCAAAACGTGATCTGCCCAAATGAGGATGACTGCAACCAGTGCCTGGCTTACTCGAATAATAAATTTTGGCTTTCCTCAGCCCAGCGTATGGCAATTTCATGACTTATCCTCGGCCTTCTAAAAATGACGTCCCCTTCTCTGGCATCAGAAATTTCTGGAAATATCCCTAAATGTCCTGCGGCTCTGCTTGTGACAATATTTCACATCCTACAATCCATACGGAGTTGTCTATAATGCGACTTTTTGGAGATTCCGGTGACGGAATCCGGCGGAAGAAATTGAGGTTAAATCCTGATTTGTTGCAGTTAAAATGGTTTTTTAACTGCATATTTGGATTCAGCACCCTGGAAAACCCCTGGGATGCTTTCATTGTGCAGAAACTAGCTATCAAACTTGCGATTCCAATAAATTCCTGCCGGATTTCGACCGGAAAAACCCACCGGAAAGGCTTTCAAAAAGTCGCGTTATAGACAACTGCCAATCCATACGCTCCAGACTTCAAGTAACACGTAGCCCAGTGATACATGAATTTTTTTGACATTGATTTAGCAGCCTTTAAACAAGTATTCAGCTCTTTCCATAGGGTGCAATCAATTCAACATTCGTGACAATCATTGATGTTCCAAAAATAATGTGACCTTCTCCCCAATACATTCAAGTGACAGAGCAAGGCTCTCAGCCTCCCAGAGCAAAGGAACACAGCTCTTCCCGCAAGGTTCGACCTTCAGTTAGGAGGTTCACTCAGCTAGCATCAAATAGTTGGGGTATCACTGCCACAGAACTTCACGTTTCGTACCTCCAGCCATATGAATACAACCCATGAATATATTGACAATGCTTAGAACAATTTGGCCCTGGTGTTCAAACTACTTCTTTTGATATTAACTCGGTCTCTAATCTCTAAGAAAGAACAACGGCTAGGTTTTGTTGAACATGACTCTCTTTAGGCATAAGAAAGAACATTCAGACTCCTGAAATTTCAATGGGATTCGGCTCTTTCCTATGAGTTTGACTTCTACGAATGATGGTGGAAGACGTAGTTTTGGAATATGATACATAGTAGACAATACGGCTAATGCATCAACACCATACTCATAACACTCACCAAATGTAGGATATTTAGGATTTCTTCAGTGGCTTGACCACATTCAACACACAGTGATTCAAACGAGAGTGATTCTAGGCACAGTTAGTAATCGAAGGATTGTAACAGTCCCTTTGTATATCAGATGAATTATGATTGATTATAGGGCAGAGAATCGACAAAGTATATGGGAAGAGATCCAGGCATTAGGCAGACAGAGAGACAAATGATACAAGGAAGGTTCATGCTGACATTTTCTGCAACTAGAGGGGGCAGACAATGTAACTATTATGATAGTGGACAGTGAGCAGCGTAGTTGTTTGACATGAAAAGATGGTAGAGGAACAGAGTCATATCACCAGCGATTCCATTCCAGCAAGTCAGACCAACGATATCACCGAGCATAACGGTTTTGAGGGTCGAACATTTCAGAGAGAATAAAATGTATATGACAGATACCACAGATTATCTTAGAGCTAACTGCATATTACAGTGAGGACAGTGTATATATTAGAAACTGAATTATGTTAGATGGGCAGCGTATTATATGGGAAGCCTGAGGTTTCAACGATGGGTCTCTCAGCAAGGAAACATGCATACAGTGTGCAACAATAATAAATAAACCATTTCAAGGCAACAAAGACCCAAATTTTAAATCCTCCATAGCACTGCAAAGCGGCAGTCAACTTTTTTTTTAATACAACAGGAAACTCAAAAACAACATTTTGGGGTCTTGAGATTTTATTCCAAATCAATTTGATAAGAACAAATCCTACAATTCATTATTTCATCGCTTTATTCTGAGTAACGCTTCAAACACCAACATACAGAACTCAATGCAGCTGACTGAAATGAATGCAGTGTCTAAGCTTTCAATGTTTTCAACCAAATTCACAGCGTCCAACACAATTCAATGTATACATCCTACATATCATGAGTAGCGACCAGAATGACACGCAAAGAAAGACCACACAAACATAGTGGCTCACATTTGAGCAGGGCAGGAATTCACCCGCTCTGATACCATGTTAAACACACATCTGCAACAAGAATAATTTGAAGGATAAAACATGAGAGTACAATTTTTATTAACCACTGATATACATTTATAGTACATATTGTGACCGTTGGGTTCCACATCCCAAGGTCTCTTGGACTCCTTTTGTCTATTCGGCTTCCACGCTAACCCATTGAGGATTAGGTGTCTAACAGAAATGATATGTGTGCCTCACGATTTTCTTTGTCAAATAGAAAATCGTGAGCAGATCTCATGATATTATCTTTTATTTTTAATTGTATTATTTTGTTACAAAAGTTTAAGCTTTGAACATTTATGATATGGCCTTATAAAAGATCTCGTAGCTGATAATTTACAGTGACTTATGTTATGCAATAGTGATAATTAAAAACTATGTTTCAATTCAATTACATGATATCCTTCTTGTTTCAATGCGTGGCTGAGTGTTGATTTCAATTCGCAAACATCTTCTTATGGGGGGGCCCTTCAAGTAGTCAGGTTATTCAATTTATTTGTTATTTTCTTCATTAGAATTTCTGCTTAACTCAGTTCATTAGTTGTTTTTGATTAAGTAGATGCATTGTTAAAATGTTTTCTTTGAACTGATCTTATATTTTGTAACAAGATTTAAAGGATAAATTCAGCATATGGATTGAATATAGAGGTAGTGAAATTGATAAAATTATGTACTTAGAATAAGATTCAGTTTTATAAAATAGATATTTATTTACAGATTGTATTCATAGTTGATTTATAAATTCAAGTGAGTGTGATTCTTTTCAAACAAGGTTTTGGTTTGTTTCGATTTATGCAAAGAGTGTGTTTTATTGATTCAAGTTTCTTACAAAATAGAGTGATAGATATGCAATAGAATTTGAAGAGTTTCATGAATTGAGTCTTATTATTTTTTTTCAAGTGTGAGATTGATTGTCTAGATTAAGAGTTTGATTGTTTTCTTTTTGAGTTTTATTGCTTAAACATCATTTTCATAAGAATGTGCTCACATTTCATAGGATTAATCTTAATAATGAATTAAATCATATGCATTTCTATTTGAATAATTAAAGGCTTCTAGCACACATAATGCACTTACACTTCGCCAGTTTACCAATCCTGCTCAACAATTCATGTAACAATTTAAGACAATTAAATTGACAAACATAGTCGCCACATATCTTCTTGTAGATAAGCTACCATCGCCCAAGCTAGTTTATTTCCATTCAGTTCATAAGCACGTTTTAGTATTTTGATATTAATGAAATGAAGTGCTATTTTTGCTGCATCTTTTTATTTATGGTTATATCTGTAATTTGTTGCATTCCTGTTTAAGTTCAGACTAGTGGTATTAGAGTGGTCTACTCTTTCTCTGTTTTTGTTTGCATGTCCCCACGAGGTCAGGGTATAAGGAGTTAGGGATCAAACTGGTTGAAGCTTTGCAAGACCAGTCTTGCAAACTCCGATGGCCTCCCATGCCAAAAGAAAAGAAAGGCAAGGGGGCAGGAGATTCTTTCAAAATATTGCTAGAGGAAGCTCTCGAGCAAAAGAGGAACGCGATGATGGATAGCGTTTCCCAGATCCTTCGACGGCTACCCACAAGTGATGAATCTTCATCCAACAGCCACTCTGGAAGAACCACTCCTTTTGAGGTATGATTTAACTTTGATATTTCCATCTTTGTGGGCCAGATATATACAAACATCATAGATATATGGTTGAATATGTTGGAAGGATATTTTTCAATTCATGTGTTTTCCAATTGGAAAAAGATAACTTTGGCACTTCTCAAAGCTACCCCACACGTCAAATATTGGTGGGAAGCCTACTTTGAACAAAAGGACGAGAGGGGATCCTCATTGTTTTAAGCCACACCCACTTGGGATTATTTCTGAGACGTCATCAAGGAACAATATTACCCTGTCGGGAGCTATGAATATAAATACATAAAGTGGACCATGCTATAGCAGGGAAGGGACGAAGATTTGTTGGAGTTCACAAATTGTTTTCGTACCCTCTGCACGAAGTTGGGTATCAAGGATTCTGAAAGGCATTTGGTACTCGAGTACTGCGACTATCTATGTAAGTACATCCAGGAAGAGATGGAGTTCATGGACATCTCCTCGCTCGGCATGGCATACCGATACATTGTCAAGATTGAGCAAAAGTTTAAACAGAAGAAGCAAGAATTTGGATCTAGGAATCCCAAGCAAGGAAAAGGCACCCCTAACCATAGAAAAAAGGCCAAAGCCAAGGCAGGGCGACCCAGGACAACCCTCCAAAGCTGCAAGCAAATAACAACACCACGAAGACAAAGAAGGATACAGGAAAATGGTGTGAGTTCCATAAGAGATCCACTCGCAAGACAAGTGAGTGTCAGGCCAAGCAGTCACTGGTGGTCGAGATGAAGGCTTTCGATTCAAACACATGTTCTGATTTTGAGTCAGAACCCGACAAGGGGAATGACAAAGGGAAGAAGATCATCGACATGGAGCCTAGTGCCACCATGGCCACCACCAAGATCCAGAAGAATGAGCCGGCAAATCTAGAGGAAGGGGAATGCCTCTTCCACTCACAAATGTGTGTGAAGAGTTCTCCACTGTAGCTCATTTTCGACAGTGGGAGCCAAAACATCCTCATTTTAGCAGAGGTCATGAAGTGGCTGGGCCTACCAACGCATCTGCATCCGTACACCATCGAGTGACTTCATCAAGGATTAAATCTCCGGGTCAACTAGAAGTGTCGCCGTCCTTACAACATCAAGCCCTTCATAGATGAGGTACTCTGTGATGTTTCTCCTCTTGAATTTTGTGATGTATTATCAGGACAACCATACTTGTGGAAGTAACATGTTATATATGATTCTAGACCTCACTTTATGATTATTACTTTGGGCAATATGTTGTACAGGATATCGTAGGTAACCTTGCCTACTACCATCTCTTTGATCACTACAAAGCAAAGCAGTAAGACCATTTCCTAGACGAGGAAATTTTTTTTCCTTATGATTCACCCTCAGGGAAAGAACAAGGTTATGGCCATGGCTTCCAGACATGGCTCCTTTGCACAACAACAACAAATGGAAAAGTTCATGGAGGAGTACAGGGATATTTCTGCCTCACCTACGGGGGTACCTCTACACTGTCAGGTCAAGCACTCCATCGATCTGACCCCAGGCTAGCCAGTACCCAATGGACTGATCTATCGACGCTTTGTTCTAGAGAATGATGAGATCAAGATGAATATTCAGGATTTGTTACAGAAAGGGCACATCAGGCCAACCTCATCACCCTATGGGATCCCGATTGTATTGGTACAAAAGAAGGACAGGACTTGGAGAATCTGTATTGACTATCGTGCATTGAACAAGATCACTATTTGGAATAGGTACCCAATCCCACGATAGGTGACCTTTTGGACTAGATCAAGGGGGGGAATATTTCAGCAAGATTGACTTGAAGTCCGGTTATCACCAGGTGCCTATCAAACCCTCCAATGTGTGGAAGACTGCCTTCAAATCCAAGGGTCATTTTCAAATGGTTGGTCATGCCTTTCAGGTTGATGAATGCCCCCACTACCTTTATGATATTGATGGGTGACATCTTGCGAACCTTCACCAATGCATTTGTCGTGGTGTATTTAGATGACAACTTGATATTTAGCTAGAGCTGGGAAGATCACCTCCACTATATTTGACAGGTCCTTCAAACCCTGCGAAAAAATAGGTTGTGTGCCAATTTAGAGAAATGCACTTTTGTCATGACCTAGGTTCAATATCTGGGGTACATCATTGATGAGCAGGGTGTGCATGTGGACCCAGACAAGATACAAGTCATTCGGGATTGGCCAACTCCAACCACTCAAATAGATCTCTGCAATTTTCTGGGTCTTGCCAATTTCTACCGCAAGTTTATGTTGGGGTTCTCTAATATCACTTGGCCTTAAAGTCAAGTCACCAAGGGTAGAGCGAAAGATTTTTTTTTTTTGGTTTGAAACCCAATAGAAGGAATTTTCTAAGATGAAGCATCAGTTCTCCTTTGCACTAGTGCTCATATTACCAGACCTACAACCACCATTTGAGATTGAGACAAACACCTCTGACTATGCCATTGGTGAAGTTCTTACTTAGCAGGGGCATCCATTGGCTTACCACAGTGGGACACTTTCAAAAATAGTCCGAAAGTATCTCAGTTACGAAAAACAAATGTATGCAATTGTGTAGGCCTACCGCCAATGGATGTTGTTACACAAAAATATCGTCGCCATGATTATTTGCAGTCAGTATGGGTCTATCATCACTTGTACTATCCTCCTAAGCAAGTCTCAGACCTTAGCTCTTCAAATCAAGCTTTGGAAATGGGAGAAAGACATTAAAAATCAATGTAACTCTGGTTCCACACTTTCTCTCACTGTCACCTGCGGTCCCGCACCTTCTTTGTACAAAAACTATGGACCTGCCCGCTCTGTCCCTAACGATGTAGGTGCGGACCCCTGTGAAAGTCAAAAGGCGCAAGTTTTATCTTAAAAAACTCACTTTGGGTTAATTCTAGAGGTTTCTAGAAGGAATTTTGACATGGATTGTTTGCTCTGAGGTGGTTCATGCATCCCAAAAGAGAAGGAGCTAATCCCTTGATGAGAGGAGCTATCCCTTTGAAGGAGGGCTTTATCCATTTGAAGGAGGACCTAGTAACCTCCCTCCATTGCACTATAAATACAGGCATTGGGTTGGTTGCTAGAGAGGTTAGAAGATGAACATTTTTGAGGGTAAATGCTGGTGAAATCAAGACTTCCTAGTTGAGCTTAAGAGGAGAGATCACATACCTTTTTGGTTTCATTGGGGAGTGAGTGAAACTTGTCAAAGTAGAGGAGACTTCTTGATGGACCCTGGGAGGAGCTTGTACAGCGTCAAGGAAAAGGTTGTAAAGTTCTTCTTCTTTTGAATTAATACAATCAAACTCATTTTTCTCAACAAGTATCTCATGTTATTTGTTTCATGGATTCCTTGACTTTCATGTTAAATGTGTTTTATGCAATTGGCTTTTCAGGTGCTATTTAATTTGTTTGCCTTGCTTTTGTTTGCAGATTCGCGAAAAGGAGCTCATTTGGATCGAAGGAGCAAGGGCATCCACAAGCTTGCGTTGGACCTAAGGTAGGCCCTAAAAACACTTGTTTATCATTGTTTATAAAAGCATATTTAGAGAAAGATAGTGTCTGGTTGGTTTGCTTGTCATTAGGTCTTCTTTAGGTTCTAGGAAGGTCTATCTTGTCCGCAAGATCGACTTATTCCTTTTGACAAAATGGCGACTCCACTGGGGACTCGATTGTTTTCCTTGTTTTTACTTTGACCTGAGAAACTGTGTTTTTGTTTCTATTTTTGGCTTGTTGTGTGTAAAATTGGGTAGAGTTTGTAGATCCAGGGTTATTTTTTGTTTTTCATAGCTTTGGGAGAGGACCGCACCCTAGCTGTTTGACACAGTGCGTACCTACCCGCAGCTTAGCTTTTAGCACAGAGCGGGACCGCACCTGTGTCAACTGTGGGCCTGCAGACCCTGTCAAAATTTTGAAAAACCCTAAGATTTCCTCCGTTAGTCAGCTTAGTGTTTGTTTAGAAATTGTTATCCACTGCCCAGACCTGCATATAACTTGTCAGAAGCTTTCCTTAGATTGATTTCGTTAGTGTTAGGGTTTTAAGTGAAATTCCTAGGAGTTTTGCTTGTTGGGTTTGTTTCTTTTCATTTTGGTTGTGTAGTGGCTCTGAGCTTAGAAGTTGTAGAGACTTCAGATCACCTTAGTGTCTACCAGCCTTCTTATGAGTCTGACCATTTATGAAATCTCCCCTTGTTTGAGGAATCTGCTTTGAGTTTTCTCTTTACAAAACTTTAAAAAGCTTGTGTTTGAGAGTTTGGATTTTCATTTTTAAAAAGAAAACAAAATTGGTTGTTCTTGACTTATTTGTGATTCTGCATAAATTGGTCCTTAGCTTATATCTAGCTAAGTAAAACATCCTTAAAAAAGACTTTTAGTAGGCTTTGACTTCAAATAGGTTTTTATAATTTGTAGATCTTAAAGTTAGTCATTTTCATAGTTTTGAGTGTTTTATTTAAAAAAATATAAAAATCTCTTTTGGAAAAAAAGTTTGTTTTGTAGTGATTGAATGCTTTAAACGAAAAAGGGAAATTTTTGTGAAATAACTAGTTGTCTCGTTTTGAGTGCTTTGTAAAGGAAAAAACTCTTCTTTTAATTTGTTGAATTGAGAAAGATTTGTGTTTACAAAGTATTTGCATTCTCAAACTCTTTCTTAGTTAGAAGTTCATCGAAGAGAAAATGATTGTTTAGATCATCTTAGGTGCATTTTTAGTGATTTTGAGTCGAGTCTTCATACCACGAGTTTCATCTCCGCACCATCGGACTTAAACAAAAACCACTAAAATTAACGCTTAAAGTAAAATTCACCTAGTAACATTTTTATTTCTAGGGCTCTGATACACCAACTTAGCTTAGGCTAGTGTCTTGGAGTAGGAGAGTAATTAATTCTCCAAGACAGTAAAAACAAACAAGTAGCTGTATCTTGTGGTAGGGAAGAAATACAATTGTTGCATTTATGCTCTGGGAAAGCTCCTCTTAAAGGAGAAGCACGAGATCGTGTCCGAACCAGTGTGGGAATCAATCCTTCCTCATTGGGAACGACGCCAGATATTCACGTATTAAAAATGGTAAACCTCAGATTAACCATTGTCGAGGAGCCTGGGGTCACTTGTTGGTAAACCTTGGATTTTGTCAAGGAGCCTTCAAGGGGATTGAGCTCGCTACTCTGCCCTTGTGTGCGTATCGGATCATAGACTGTTCCCCCAGGTATATTTGTCTCAGTTGGTAACCTTAGTGGCTATATTCTTTAGGACTCTTCCTGAGGTGACAGTGGTGGGAAGATCCCACTGTACCTGGAGCAGACGTCGGCTAGACTCACTTGGATTTTCTGGGGGGTTCACTTCACTCGATATGGTTAAGTGGAGGAACTTGTGCCAGTCTACTCATTAAGCAGGTTGCCGCGGTAACTGTTCCAACCGCCATTTCTCTATTGAACTCTGCGACGTTGGATTTCATCACCAACTAGTGTTTTCAGTCCGGAAAGTTACTGTTTATGTGTGTTTGATCTCCTAGATTCTTTAGGCATGTGATTCAAATTTGTTTGGTTCTTTAGAGACTTTAGGTGCTTTTCATTGAGATTTTACTTTGTTTGCGTGTGAAGTAGTTAAAAGTTTTCAACTGTGGCTGAATTACCAAGACAGTCCCGTAGACTTCGGGGCCAGTCTCCTGAGTTTGTAAATGTGGCTGAGTTACTGAGGAAGTCTCGTAGACTTCGGGGCCAACCTCCCGAGGAAGTACCGAGCCAGCTTGAAGGCTTGAAAGTCCTCGTAACTCCTAGAGATAGTAGAGTTGGGTCACTTGAGGAAGGAGAATCTTCTTTGATAGTACATCTTGATTTTCAACCGTTAGTAGCAGATTATAATCCACAGTCAGTGTCTGTTTCCGAAATTTCTGGTAGCTTTTCATCTACTAGTGATATAGGTGAAGAACCTGAAATATCCGAGCCTGAAAGTGAATTTGCTGCTACTCCGACATCGGGATTTGTTTCTCCAACTTCTAGTGGTCCTGGTTCACCTAGGGTAGAAAGAGTAATCACCCAAGATCTTCCTTCTGGACTTATTGCTACTGAAGAACTTGCTCCGGAAGAAGAAGTAGGCATCCCTATCCCTGAAAATCAACCTGTTATTGAAATAAGGGAGCGTGAATCAATTTTTTACAGTCCACCTAGGAGTAGTTCTTGGTATCTTTCTTTGACTAATTTTCTAGAAAACTCAGGGTTAAGTTTTTCACCACCTCGTGCTCCTTATCACCTAACACCTAGAGGTTTTTATACTCCCGTCAATATGGCAGGACAGTCATCCATGTTTACTCAATCACCCGAACCTTTTTTGTACGGCGGTCCTTCTGTTCCCTCCGGGTATCAGTCACTTTCTGGTACTTTTTTGGGAGCGTCTCCTCAACCCATTGAGCAAGGGTTATTAACTGGAAACAATGGTACTAAGCCGTTGAGCGTAGAAGACATTCTCATGATGTCAGGTTCTATTCCCAATCCTCAACCTCAAGGTGGTCAGTTACCGCCTGGGGGGCAGCCTCAATTAACGCCTGGGGGGCAACCTCAAGGTACACAATTTGCATCTGGGGGGCAACCTCAAGGACAGTACATACCTATGGGACAGTACGTTCCTCAAGGTCAACCCCAGACTCAATATGTACCCCAAGGTCAACCCTAGTATCAATTTATACCTCAAGGTCAACCCAGTATCAGTATATGCCTCAAGAGTATCAACCCCAAGGTCAATACACGAACCAAGGTTTCCAACCACCCTTCGGTCAAACGTATGTTCAAGGAACGGGAAATGTACCTTTCAATTATCAATCCTACCCTCAATCCGGTTATGGTCCTCAGTATTCTCAACTAGTTATGGGTCAGTACCCCGGAATGAATATAGTGTGGGATCCATCGCAAGCTCAACAGGTATTGTAGCCAAGTGTACAGCTGTCATCTCAAACTGGACAACCCTTAGTTTCTGGTTCACCCCAGCAACTAGTCCAGTCTAACATTCAAACTTCTGTACCTTCGGTAGTTTGTCAGCCTGGGCCTAGTACTCCTCGTACTCTGCCTCAAATGACTGCTACAACTGCTGCAACATCTGTTCAATCTACCCCACCTACTTCTGGAGTATCGACAGCTCCGGTTTCTACTGTTCCTGTATCTACTCCTCAGACATCTTTACCACCGTCTGGATCTACGATTCAAACTTCGGTTCAGATGCCTGTAGGACAACCTGGTTTAAGTACGGTTGTCACAAGTCAACCACAATTCACCTATCAACCGTACCAGGGACAGTACCAATTCGGTCCTGCTGTGCAGCAGCCAGTCTATCAGTATCAACCGTACCCTGGGTACACTTATCAACAACCCCAATACGGTCCGGTTAATCCTGGTTTTCCGAGAGGATACAATATCCCGAACGCGATTCCTATTCCTAGTTATCCTGGATATCCTCCTCCTGGGGCTGGTCTCATGACCCAGAGTTTTAGGGATCCTAATCGGCAGTTACCGTTTATCGCAACTTTGGACTTACCTGACTTGTCGCGCCTAACAAACGATCCTATTAATTATCTTCCGTTTTGGCCGCCAATGCCGAATAAGTTTCCCAGTGACATTCCCAAGTTCGAAGGTAAATCAGGAGAGGACCTGTCGAACCATGTGATTAATTACCACCTCTGGTGTGCGTCTAACTCCATTACAGATGATTCAATCCGTCTTAGACTTTTCCAGCACACTCTAATTGGTCTCGCAGCCAAGTGGTACATTGAGTTATCGCGAGGCACTTTTTATAATTTTAGTCAGTTAGCTACCTCGTTTTTAACTCATTTTCAGTTGCCAGTCCGATATGACAATGGCACGGAATTGTTAACTTCGCTAAAACAATCGACATCCACTTAAATTTCAGATCATATTCATGAGTGGAGACGTCGACGATGTTTAGTGAAGGTATTTATTCCGGATCAAATCTTGGCTGAGTGGTTTGTAAAATCTTTGTTGCCAAAGATCACTGAAGATGTTGCTAAAGCTGGAGTTGTTACTGAGGAGCAAGTAATTTCTCAAGCACAGTACCTTGACTTGGTCTATACTCAGTCAGGTACGTTACATGAAAAAATCCCCGATATTCCCAAGAAAAATCAAATCACTGCAGCTCCTTCAGGATCTCATGCCGTCGATGGTATGATTGGCACGGTTAACACTAAAAGTAAGAAGAAGTCTTCCAAGAATTCTTCCCTATCATAACCTTGCCTGATTCCCCAACAGGAGATTCTTCTGCAGAGATTTCCGCCGATATTCACGTTGTAGAGTCATCTATAGCCAAATCAAAATCCGATGGGAAGAAGAAAGGAAAGAAGAAGAATAAAATGGACAAAAGTTCAAAGGAGAAACCTGAAAAGGTAGAATCCAATGATGAAAAGCACAAACCTCATTATCGTTGTCTCATTTGTGATGATGAACATTTTACAAGAGACTGCCCTCATCGTGCAGAGGTTGCGAAGATTGTCAAAGGTTCCCAAACTCCTACTATTTTGAAGGATCCTTTTCCGGCTCAAGACAGTAAGATGATAGGTTCATCCTTGAATGCCAATGAAGAACCCATACTGATGATGTCCCATGTTAGGATTGCGACTCGATCGCAAGATTATGGTAGTAAAAGTCCTGTTGATGGTAAAGAAGCAGAATCTTCTCATTCTAATCCATCAACCTCAGCTCCCGGTTCCGATCCACTACAGATCGAGAAACCTAATCCAAACTTGGTAATCAAACCGCCCTCCAAGGGTATACTTCGAAAGTCAGCTTTCAATCCACATGTGAGAGCGGTTCAGAATTATAACATTGTTGAGGATTTAGCTGTTTCACCCTCAGCAATTTCGGCTTTGGAAGCGCTGCAATCATGTCCAGCACAACGTAAATTACTTTTGTCGGCTATAGGAGCTGTTGACGTTCAGGACCCGAACCTGATAATTTTCGATCTAGAAAATAGTACACCGCATTTGCCTCATCAAATGGCTTTCCAGATACCAGTGATAGTCAAAAACAGGCCTATTCATCGGACCGTAATTGATGAGGGAGCCTCAACGTGTATTATGTCGATACATTGTTGGAGATCGCTTGGTTCTCCTTCGCTAAATCAATCCCAGATGATTCTAAAGGCCTTTGATGGCCGTGGGTTTCATCCTTTTGGCATTCTACAGGATTTGCCTATAGGGGTTGAAGGAAAAACCGTTAGTCTAGATGTGGAGGTGGTTGATGCCCCTCTAGATTACAACCTTCTCTTGGGTCGAAGTTGGTCTTACGCTATGACAGCGGTCGTTTCATCGGTCTTTCGAGTAATAAAGTTTCCACATAATGGAAAGATCGTAACAATAGACTAGTTGGCTTACTTTTCATCCGACCCAGCCTCTTTGGAGAGTATTCAGCATGTCGGTAAAACAACTATCCCATATAAGGATGTTGGAGTAGGATTAGTTAAAGATGCCGGTTTACTGGGAACTTTTCCTTTTCCTCCAATCAACGCATCATCTTCATTTGCAACCATTAATATGATTACATCAGACACCATTATTTATGATGATCCTTGGATTGTCCCTTCTGAATATGAGATAGACTCATTTGGTAATGCCATGCCTTTGAGTCCATATGAAATTGCCTATGAAGCCATGCAGTCGTTTTCCGACCCATGTTCAACCGAAAATGACTTAATGAATGTGGTCCATGAGGAATCACTTTTCACATCAACCTCGGATCTAACTAAGTTTTCTGAACTTGTTCACTCTGATGAGAAAATTTGTGAAATCCTATGTGTAGATGATTTACCATGGGAAGATCTCCATCACAGATCTTCGTTTTTACCTAAGGATGATCGTTTCGAAAATTATTTCTCATCAATTTTTACAACCGAATATGTCAAGGAACCTCAGAATCCAATGAAACATCTCGATTCAGAGTTAAATTTTGGAAACATCTCTCGAACTATTCCTATTGATATTTCGGTTAAGCCCGGAATTGTTGAGAACATTCATATAGGTGCCTCGTGTATAGATGACGAAATTCAATTATATAAGGCCCTATTTCAAGAATTCCGTGACGTGTTTGCCTGGTCCTATGAGGAAATGCCAGGAATTGGTCCCGCGATTGTTGTTCATGAGATCAAGACTTACCCGGATGCTAAACCCGTCCGGCAACGTTTGCGTCAGATTCACCCACGAAAAGCTGTTGTAATTAAAGCAGAAGTTGAAAAATTATTGAAAGCAGGTTTCATTTATCTGATCTCATTAATGGATTGGGTATCGAATATTGTTTCGGTTAACAAAAAGCAGGGAACAATAAGAATATGCATCGACTATAGGGATATTAATCGAGCCTGTCAAAAGGACAATTACCCAACTCCCTATATCGATCAAATCATTGATGATTGTGCTGGCAGCGAAATATTCTCCTTCATGGACGGTTTTTCTCGATACAATCAAATAAATATTCTACCTGCCGATCAACAAAAAACGACTTTCATTTGTCCATGGGGGACATTTGCTTATTGCAAGTTACCTTTTCGGCTTAAGAATGCCGGAGCAACTTTTCAAAGGGCGATGTCTTATGCGTTTCATGACATCAAGCACATTGTGCAACCCTATCTTGATGACTTGCTTGCTCATTCATTACATCGAGCTGATCACCTCGTCCATTTACAAGCAATCTTTATGAGGTGTAGGCATTATCGTATTCGGTTGAACCCACACAAATGTCTCTTCTGTATAGAAATGGGTCGATTGCTGGGGTTTGTAGTTTCAAAAGCCGGCATTCACGTTGATCCCTCGAAGGTCGAAGCTATCATCAAATTGCCTCCTCCTTCAAGTCTTCGCCAACTCCAAAGTTTGTAGGGGAAAGCAAGCTTTTTACGACGATTCATTCCTAACTACGCCGAGATCACAAAGGGTTTTACCCGGTTGTTGAAGCAAAATACTCCATTCTATTGGGATGAGATAGCTCAGAAATCTTTTGATGCACTCAAACACGCGTTGACCCATGCACCGTTGTTGCATCCTCCCAACTACAACCAGGATTACTTCTTGTATCTCGCCGCCTCTCATTCCACCATTGGAATGGTTTTAGTTCAGGAAGATGAATTCGGAACTAAACATGTGATATATTACCTTAGTCGAACTTTAAATCCAACTGAGCTAAAATACTCACATGCGGAGAAATTGGCATTGGCAGTTGTTCAAGCTGTCCAACGTTTTTGTCACTACATTCTACTACGTAAAAATAGGGTAATTTTGGATTGCAACCCTATGATCTACATTTTGACCAAGCAATTGCTAGGGGGAAAGTACTCTAAATGGATCGTTATCCTGTAGGAGTTCGACTTGGAATTTGAGAAATCTAAGTCTAAGAAATCTTTAGTTTTTGCGGAGTTAATGTGTGACTTCCCGCGTGCTGACATGGAAACTGTGGCAGAGGAGCCCATTACGGACAAATCATTGTTTCTAATCAGCACTTTAGATCCATGGTATGGAGATATCATCGTTTATCTCCAGACCCAATCTTTTTGGCCAGAAATTTCACGGTCAGAACGTCGAAAGATTCGTTTCCAGTCCCAACAATTCAGGATTATTGGAGATACTCTTTATCGCCGTGGGGCGGATTCTATTTTTTGATGTTGCTTAACTCACGAGGAAGCTGAAAGGGTTCTAAATGACTGGCACTCTAGAGCGTGTGGCAGTCATATGTCTGGGTTTGCCACAGCCCAAAAGATATTGGGCGCTGGCTACTTCTGGTCGTCTTTATTTAAAGATTGTATTACGGCGGTCTGAAAATGCCACAACTGCCAGATTTTTTATCGCAAGATATGCGCTCCACCTGCTCCTCTCCACCCTATAATTGCCATTGGTCCTTTTTCCAAATGGGGTATCTATTTTATTACATGTAACCCTCACTCGGCCGGGGGGCATGCGTATATCATCCTTGCGGTAGATTATTTTACTAAGTGGGCCGAGGCGATGCCTACATTTGAGGCAGACTGCAAGACAGCTGCAATTTTCATGTTCAATCATATAATTGCTAGGTTTGGTGTCCCACAAGCGATAATCACTGATCATGGGCGTCATTTTCGAAACGTTATGATGACCGAACTTACAGGCTAGCTTGGTTTACATCACGATAGTTCAACCCCTTATTATCCACAAGCGAATGGTCTGGTTGAATCCATCAACAAAGTTTTAGTCATCATGATCCGATGACCGATGAATCATTAGGATTCATCGGTCGAATTGGCACAACATGCTATTTTCAGCGCTTTGGGCATACCGAACTTCAGTAAAAACATCAACAGGGTTCACTCCTTTCCAACTAGTCTACGGTTTGGAAGCTGTGTTACCCATTGAATGCGAAATCTCGTCACTGCAAATGGCCATCGAGTTACTTCCAGCCACTTCCGAAGAGGAAAAGTGTTTGTTATACTTGGCTCAATTAGATGAGAATCAATGTGATGCTGCATTGGCAATCGAGACTCACGCAAAACGAATGAAAGCTCAGTATGATCGAAATGTGACCCCTCGAAATTTTTTGGAAGGAGATCTAGTCTTAGTTTATGATCAAGCTAATGATAAATTAGGTGCTAGAAAATTTGTTCCTATGTGGCATGGTCCCTATGTTGTCAAGCGAAAGCTAGCCAAAGGGGCCTATGAATTGGTAGACTTTGACGGGGACTCTTTGGGTAAACCTAGAAATGGCCTTTACTTGAAGAGGTATTATGCTTAAAAGAATGGGTATGGAGATTTTTAGTTAGGATAGTTTTTTCTTTCTAGCTGGTGTGTTTTAGTTTAAACAGTGTGCTTAGCTTAGAGAGTGTTTTTCGTCATTATTCCTGCTTATCTTGGTTTTACTCTTGATATTGTAGATGTCGATGCCTCTCCAAACATACATTGGTTTCGCTGATGGTGCTTGTCGTAATACACGGAACATCTCTTCCGCAGCTTGGGTTATCTATTCGCCCTCTGACGAGTTAGTATCTATGCATGGGGTAAGCCTCGGTCAAACAACGAACAACATTTCCGAGTATAGTGCAGTGATTGAGTTATTATCTGAATCTATTTCATTTGGGATTTGGAGTTTGATAATGAGGTTAGATTCTGAAATCGTTGTATTACACCTTAATAGAGTGTATGCCATTAGAAATCCAGTGTTATTGAGATTATTTTTGAGAGTACGTCTCCTGGAACGTGAATTTGATTATATTGAATATCAGCATATTCCAAGATCTTTAAATACATTAGCAGATGCAATTGCTTCTCGAATGTTAAATAGACATTTGCAATAATCATACATGTAAATTTAAAACCATTCCATAACATGATTTACAAGATAAGCCGGTAATAGTGATATATATATATATATATATATATATAGGAGTGTGTCAAAAAATACATCGTCTTCGATCATAGGTTGAGAAACACCTTATGATCGACAAAAATGATAAGTACAAAAAACAAAAATGTCACATGTGCCCACAATAGGCGATCATCCTATCACTGGTGATGATCTCTATAAGAAACCACTGCACGGGCCACCTTGCAAAGGAACCTCCTAAAAGGTCCCGGG
Source organism: Pinus tabuliformis (assembly GCA_031772625.1). Lineage (NCBI taxonomy): Eukaryota > Viridiplantae > Streptophyta > Pinopsida > Pinales > Pinaceae > Pinus > Pinus tabuliformis. Next base: position 460,874,173 of record CM062819.1, on the reverse strand, counting down.
ACCCCAATCACATAGCGCTGAAGTTGACGAGGAATGTCGTCTATAGTGGTCTCAGGAATATCTCTTGTCAAGCGCTCGAGATGACCCTCCAACTCGGCCAAAACCTCTGCTGATTCGTCCTGTGGGGCTGGTGCGGGTGCAACTGGTTGCTTCCTCTCGTAAGGCCGGAGAGCGGCTGGTCACTGTGGACCCACATCTGCATTTGAAATTTTTACTATCAGTTTTGAGATGATGAAAAAAAAAAATTAACAAAAAATTAAAATAGAAAAAATGTTGAAAAGGATTTTACCTGACTCGTCCCACTACTCTCCTGGTGGAAGAACCATGTCTGGGTCACCACGAAAATCTATCCCAGCATAAGGGAAGTCCTGAATGGAAAAGTCCTGGTTTTCCAGCCATTGGAAATACTCAGGTTTGAATCAAGCAACCTCTGTCCTCTCGTCTGGGTGACGGGCCATAACTGCGACCCATCGCATCAGTCTGGGCTCTCGAGGAAGCCCATCTCCAATAGTAAGGTGCTGTGGGATCAGCATAGGAACCCTCTCCAGGCCAAAACTCACAACCAAAGCCCCATAACCAAAGGTCTTTAGTTGTCCGTTTTTGGCCCTGTTCAGTTGGCCTTTCAGATTGACCAACACGGCATCGCACCAGTTGAAGATGGTGCCTCGAAAGCAATCAACTGCCATACGCATCTGGGATCCGGTGGCAATATGTAATGCAGCAGCTCCGCAAAGTCTAGTGACAGTGAATGCAATCACCATGAGCTCAAGACGGGATATGGTCTTTATGTCTATCCCTTTGTCTCTAGCCTGGCTGTTGCAGTACTCTAGCCTGAGGCTATTGACAGATTGGCCACCTGGCCTAGCCCCAAACAGAGTCAAGTCTTCGCCTCTCTTAGGCAAACCAGTCAAGAAATATATGTACGCCGGCTCGATTTCGATCTGGTGGCCACCAATGAAGAAACACTGGTCCTGTATGCTCCATTTGTCAACCAACCACTGTAAGAAATCCACCTGAGCCCTCATGCCGAGAATGGCCCAGTATTTGTACAATCCGCATGCCCTCAAAGCATCAAGTGAAGGCTGATGATTCCATGCGGCAGCATCCACGTCCTCATGCTCTTGTTCATGCCAATCTAGCATGATGTACTCTCTGCATCAAGTATAAAGACAAATTAAAATGCTAGAAATTATTTTGTGTGGTCCATTTTTGAGAATTTTTGGGTTAAAAACCCTTGCGACGGGGACCGCACCCTCCGGGTTAGACACAGTGTGTGGGACCGCACTTTGTCTACATGGAAGGTGCGGACCCCGAGCTTTTTCCCAATGGATAAAAAGTCAGGGTCCGCACGCCCGCAATGGTAAACCTGCGGGCCCCCGCACGCGGGTTTTGTGCCTAAAAACCCTCCCAAAAATGAAATAAATGACTAAAACAAGAAATTAAACGGTTAAAAATGAAGAGTGGGATGATGTGGATTACCTGGAGAAGACGGCGTTCGATTCCGACGGTTGGATTTTCCGCAATCTTCATGGGAAGTTTTCTAAGCAAAAGCACTATTTTCTCACCCAAACTCAAACGGTAAAAATGAATTGACAAAGACCCTTTTTATAAGTTTTTTGAGTAAATAAATTGCAAATTTGTTTATGTTTCACTTTGAAAAGGTATTTTTGCAACATTATTATCTATTTCAAACAGGTATGAGTAATGTTTGTGTTTTTGTGCAGAATAAAGGATTATTCAGGCGAAATCTATCGTTTTTGACGAAAAAACATGTAGAGTCACCTTTAAGCTCTTTCTGACTCCTGAAAAATGAAAAGATTGCCGAGTGTTTCTTTTAAACTCGTTAAAACGGAATTAAAAGACGGTCCACTTATAGCTCTTTTCTGACCATAAAAACATGAAAAGATTGCCGGATTTTTGTCGTTTCAAATTCGATATCGGTTATAAAATGACGTGTCGTTGATCGCTTTTTTACTTTTTTGGGTCAAAGGAACTAATGACGAAAAGTACTCCTTGGTCGTAAAAGATCAAGCGTTCTCTCAAGTATTATTTTATACTTTTTCGGGCTTGGGAGACACAAATTTATGAAAAAGGTCAACCCTGGAGTCTTCTTAAGTTTTTTCAGACTCTCTAAAATTGAAAAACGCCAAGTTTCTCCTATACTGGACTCGTTAAAATTTCACAGTAAAGGACCTGTTCAATTAAAAACAGGAACGAACCACTCCTTCTTAGGGTTTGAATTTAAACTAAGTTGGACTCATCCGAAGGATGAGCTTATAATCAAGCAAATGTTATCCTCCTCAAGCTTGTCAAAAATAAAGAGGTACTTGCCAGAAATGGTGGGGAAAAAGAGATAAAAATGAGCCTGTTTGTCATGCTTTGTAACCACTCTTGAACACGACACTTTTATTCACCTGGGTTGGGAAATCCTTTGCCTAACAGTTGATCAAACCACATTGAAAGTCTTTAGCCGGTTTCTGGGTATTAACTTTGGGTCAATTGTCACCAAGCCATCTGTTGTGTCGTTATGTGTTCAAGAGGTCACTGCCAATAAGCCATTCATTTGAAAAATATCTGTCATCCATCTTGACCATCCCTGAGTCAGTCCTTAAAACTAAATTTCTTTGACTTGATCTATGATTTCGTGTTGTGGGCTTGCCTACGACGGATCGCTTTCTATCGACATCAGCTCATTATCTAGAAAGATGATCTAGAAATCGTCAGTACCTTGAGATCTGCACGCCTCAATGGCAGGTTTCTCGCCTTTGATGACAGTTTACATCATTGACTTTCGATCAAAGGATTCTGTGACATGTTTGACATCAACACATTTATTCGCATCTCATGGATTGTACTGGGTACTTTGAGAACCATTGACATCACTGGTGGTTTCTCTCACACTTGTTAACAGTTTACATCATTGACTGGTAATCAAGTGGTTTCTACCATGTTCGACATCAACACATTCATTCGCATGGATAGAATCGTACTGTTTCGGGAAGTAGAAATGAAGACCCTGGATCTAGTTTCCACAATCCAGGCTGCGAGGAATTTTGTATTCATTATAAAATGGACTATTCATAAACAGATGGCTGCGTCCATACTGTATTCACATGAGTCTTTACTTGTGATGTTTTACAATATCATTCCTATATCAGAGCAGTAGTTAGTTTTTCTAGTCAGTTTTCATCTGAGTATGGGAATTCCTACCTCAGCGATGATATGATCTCATATATATATCTTGCATTGAATGTTTTTACAGGTTCCAACCGGGCTCTCCACAAGATGATCCTCGAAATGATAAAGTACTTCACTCTTCCTAAATGATAAGAAATCCTCATCTACTACAGACTTCGCACTTTAGGGGGCAATCTGTTACACAAAAATATCGTCACCATGATTATTTGCAGTCAATATGGGTCTATCATCACTTGTACTGTCCTCCTAAGTAAGTCTCAGACCTTAGCTCTTCAAATCAAGCTTTGGAAATGGGAGAAAGACATTAAAAATCAATGTAACTCTGGTTCCGCACATTCTCTCACTGTCACCTGTGGTCCCACACCTTTTGTGTACAAAACCTGCGGACCTGCCCGCTCTGTCCCTAATGGTGTAGGTGCGGACCCCTGTGAAAGTCAAAAGGCGCAAGTTTTACCTTAAAAAACTCACTTTGTGTTAATTCTAGAGGTTTCTAGAAGGAATTTTGACGTGGATTGTTTGCTCTGAGGTGGTTCATGCATCCCAAAAGAGAAGGAGCTAATCCCTTGATGAGAGGAGCTATCCCTTTGAAGGAGGGCTTTATCCCTTTGAAGGAGGACCTAGTAACCTCCTTCCATTGCACTATAAATACAGGCATTGGGCTGGTTGCTAGAGAGGTTAGAAGTTGAACATTTTTTAGGGTAAATGCTGGTGAAATCAAGACTTCCTAGTTGAGCTTAAGAGGAGAGATCACATACCTTTTTGGCTTCATTGGGGAGTGAGTGAAACTTGTCAAAGTAGAGGAGACTTCTTGCTGGACCCTCGGAGGAGCTTCTACAGCGTCAAGGCAAAGGTTGTAAAGTTCTTCTTCTTTTGAATTAATACAATCAAACTCATTTTTCTCAACAAGTATCTCATGTTATTTGTTTCATGGACTCCTTGACTTTCATGTTAAATGTGTTTTATGCAATTGGCTTTTCAGGTGCTATTTAATTTGTTTGCCTTGTTTGTGTTTGCAGATTCGTGAAAAGGAGCTCATTTGGATCGAAGGAGCGAGGGCATCCACAAGCTTGCGTTGGACCTAAGGCAGGCCCTAAAAACACTTGTTTACCATTGTTTATAAAAGCATATTTAGAGAAAGATAGTGTCTGGTTGGTTTGCTTGTCATTAGGTCTTCTTTAGATTCTAGGAAGGTCTATCTTGTCCGCAAGATCGACTTATTCCATGTGACAGAAGCATTACATTATGAGGAAGGAAACGATCATCCACATAAACCACCGACCCCTACAGTTCATATAGACACACGGGAAGTTGTAGAACAACCACAATAAAAAATGGTCCACCTACCTACAACAATTCCATTTGAACATTAAGCACAAGAAGGGTAGCACCAATAATGTTGCAGACTGCCTCAACTGACCACTAGTCATAGCGCTGATCACTGTGCTCAACTCCTTTGGGCACGAGACTTCGGGGTGGCTACATCTTTACCAGAGCAATCCAGAATTTGGTAGCACATTCCAAACACTCCTAGAAGTGAAGAAAGTTCCAAATCTTCACCTTCAGGATGCACTGTTATGCCACTTGGGACACATATTTGTTCCTTCAAGCAAGTGTGCCAAGATGATTTTGGAGGCACACTAAAGTTGGGTCGTTGGACATTTCAGAGTAGAGAAAATAGTGATAGTGCTACAAAAGTATTTTTATTGGCCAAAACTTCGTCAGGATGTTGGGAAGTACATTAGATCTTGCACTACCTGCGCCATTTCCAAACCAACCATCAAGAAGCAAGGCCTATATACTCCTCTACCTACTCCTAGGCTACCTTGGGAATCTATCTCCATGGATTAAATGTCGGGCCTTCATTCTACTAAGCACGACAACGATTTATTTTTCGTGGTTGTCTATAGATTCTCTAAGATTGCCATCATGGCAGTCTGCAAGAAGAGTATCATGACCGAGGCCGTTGTAAAGCTCTTCTTTGAGTGAGTTTGGGTACAATTTGTGATCCCAAATTCCATTGTCTCAGATCGGGACAACATATTTCTAAGTGCATTTTGGTCAAGTCTCTAGTTGGTGCTGGATACACAAATTACAAAGTCCACAGCTTTCCATCCCCAAATTCATGACCAAACATAGGTTGTCAATAGGATTATCGTACACATTTTGTGTGTGTACAATGAGAAGCATCCACACAAATGGGATGAAAGCCTCCCCTATGTCTAGCATAGCTACAACACATCTCTCCATAGCTCAACGAGCCACAACCCCTTTCAGGTAGGGTTGGGATTTCAACTATTATGACTCATTGATGTGGCCATACCATTTGCAGCCACTTAAGCAGATTCATCTCACGTCCAGTCTAAATCCAACAAGGCTAATAGCTTCATTAAGCACATTCAACACATCCTCCATTAGGTTCATGATATATTGGATAGATCCAATGCTAGGTACAAGCAGCGCCATGATCGACATCGAGTGTCGCACAAATTCCATTGGGGCAACAAATTTTTGATACATTTGCAGAAGGAGAACCTCACTAGAACCCATCACAAGCTTCGCCCGCTCTGATATGGGCCATACACCATCACCAAGGTTGTAGGTGAAAATGCCTTCGAGCTTAGCATCCCATAGTTCCTTGGTTTTCACCCAGTGTTCAATGCAGATCACCTTCAACCATACTTTCTACCATTGTAGGACACATCTGACATTGCAGAACACCTCACACCAACAGAGCTCAACCCGAACTACATGGAACAAGCCGTAACTGATCATCTCATGGAAACACAGATCAATAAAACTCTCCAATAGAGGATCCAATTATATCGAGTTGTCAAAGCCAACCAACTCCTTCACCATGGCAAGTGGTTCCCCAAGGACTAGATTCAACAGAAATTTTCTCACCTCATGGAGGCTCTGCACGCAATGGGGACCATTGCTTCCTAAGGGAGGAGGACTAATCCAGGTTGATATTTGTGGCCACCCACCTATTCCACCTAGAACTCCATTTGGTTTCATTTTCTTCCTTTTTTGCTTCAGTATTTACTATTTTTAGCAGTTTTTCTAGTCTCAAACTTCTAGAGCAATTTTGACCCGCTAAACGACGTTTTTTTGAGGTCCGCCAAAGTCTTATGCCTTTAGTACTTGGAGATACATTTCCAACAAGGTATCCTATGCACCAAACATAGATAATATGACCAAGTTATGACCCTAGGAAGTTCGCTGCCCAACTAACCCCAATGGGGCCTAGAAAATCTTGGTGTTACATCTCTTGGGGTTAAGGTTTTGGTTGTGTAGGGTTTTCTCTTGTTGTTCAATAATAAATAGGCCCTTTAGGCTTATTGTAACACATTTCATAGGAATGTAGCCACCACAACTCTTCTCATAGATAAGCTACCATCACCCAATCTAGCTTATTTCCATTTTGTTTGTAAACATATTTCAGTATTTTGATATTAATGAAATGAAGTGCTATTTCTATTGCATCTCTGTATTTATGGTTATGTCTGTAATTTGTTTCGTTCCTGTTTAAGTTTAGATCATGGAGATCATGTATACTCAGAGGGAATCTAGATTTAGAGGGATTATCCCTATGGAAGTGTTAAGATATTTAGGTTTAGATGAGATGATGCAAAGGCACTACTGATAGTGTGGTTCATTTTGTAGAGTATACTATAGTGATAGAAACTAGAAAGGTCGGTGTCACTAGTGATGATGATGGGGACTTCGTAGTGTTGGGGGTACTTACCTCGAAAAGGGGGAGTGTTGATATTTGTAGCTTGGGAGGTACTCCAAACCTTAGGGTTAAGAGTTGTAGAGGAATTGGCATCACAATATCACTTGTGGGCTAAGAACCTAAGCATGTGGGCTCTGAAACCAATCTTATGGGTGTGATTCCACAAGGAGTTTTAATGGCTTGGCACATGGAGATGGAAGAGCACTCTTTAAGGAGCAAGTGGCAGCTTCAAGCACCATGAGAACCCTTGTCAAAGTGAACATATTAATTTTTGAATGTTTTATGTGGGCCTGTGGCATAAGAAGCAAGTCATCCTTGACTTAGTTCATGCCCTTAAGGGATAGAAGTTGCGGCAAGAGGAAAGATATAAATAGGAGTGAGGAGGAGCCTCATTTCTCATCCAATCATCACATCTCTCTCTCTCATGTGAAGAATGAAACAAGGAGGTTGATTTTACCTTAGAAAGTCACATCCCTAGAAGACCAAACAAAGGAGACAACATTACATTCTTGTGGCTGTTTGAGTTTGGTTTTGTGCAGGAATAGGTAGTGAAGAAGGAGAGTTAGGGTCGAGTTTATTTGGGGTTGTTCTGGGTATAAAAATAGTGAAGTTCTCCCTTAGTAACAAGATGATTTTTTCTTTTTAAGTTGCAGAATGAAGATTCCAGGTTTTTGGAGGCCAAGTAATCCTATTTGGTTTCCATATTAGGACACATTCTTCTATGGGAATTGTTACCACACAAACTAGCGGGGGATCCTATGGAGAAACTACTAGGTCAAGGGAAACAATGGAGTGATAACCCACTGTCACCTCAGCTAAGTCTGCCTGCTCTTTATGGACTTTCACTGGTGGGAGGAGACCTAATATAAGAGGAATCACAATAATGGATGTGTCAATGAGAGGATAAAGGGTGATTCCCAAGGCCTATTTGTAAGAGAGATTTAATTGTGTAACTTTATTGCTTGGAAAGCAAGGTTATAGGCTCTATAGGAAGGGCTAAGAGGATTCTCGAGGCTAGGGTTTGGGAATTTATCTTGTAATGATGATTCCTAGGCCTAGAAATCCTTATGGAGACTTGATCTTTATGTGATCTTTGTGGAGTTGGATTTGTAAGGTTGTGGGACCACACGAGACCAAGTGGACCTAGAATTAGCTCAAGGGTATGGAGTTGATCAACCAAGGAGGGTCTTGACCTAATTATGGAAGAGAAGAGGATCAAAGGACAAATTTTATTTTGAGATTTGGATGCAATGACCCTAATAAGGTCCAAAATCAATCTAGGGAAAGAAATGGTCTTGTGGCTAGGGCTTGTTATATCTGAGGATTCCATCGTCGGAATTGCTTGAAATTTGGAGGACCCCTTGAGAAAAATACAACACAATAGTGGACCAATTTTCAAGGGTATTGTAGGGCTAAAAATTATTTCATGCGATTCCCTAAGATAACTCCTAGGGTTAGTCCTAGAATTGGAAGAAACGAGGAAAAGAAATTTTATTTTTGACCACCAAAGGGATAGGAGGATCAGTGCCTTATTGATTGGGCTTAATGGAGTCAAGATACACATAAATCATGAAATATTTTGAGATAAAGAGACTTAATTGACCTTTGTTAGCCTCTACAAGGGAAGCAACTAGATCAATAGAGATTAATACTTCAAATTTGTGAAGGAGACAAAGTTTCAAGGTATTTATCCTAAGAGGTGCCTATAATAACACTTTCCCAATCCCTAAAAGGTCAATGCATGCTTTTAATCACTAGTTCAAGATACCAAAAGAATTTCGCATTAAATTTAACCGATACAAGAATAAAGATAACAACATACATGCAATTAACTAGTAATATAATAAGAATAGCATCAAAATTTTGAATTACATGAGAGAGGGAGTATATCCATTTATCAACTTTGCATTAGAGAAGCTCCAAAGACAATAGAGAAATCCAAACATCATAGTCAATCAAGAAAAGATACAAAAAAATCATCCCAGCAAAAAGTATGAAAATCTCATAAGAGATACTAATTCAATCCAAGTGATGATGAGAGAATGAATCACCTCTCATCTATTTATACAATCTATAATGAGGTAGAATTGCCTAATTTGGCCTAATTGAGCCCCAAATAATAAAATAATGTGCAATAATAACATCCCTTGGTGACAATCCTACCAAGATAGCTCAATAACATAAGAATAAGCCTCTCAAGTTGGTATAATGATCAATAAAATGAGTCTTCAAGCCTTTTAGGAGGCCTAATGAAGTCCTGAGTGTTACATGATGCAAGAATGGACCTCAAATATAGGGGAGAAGGGGTTGGCCCCTTGTTTTCCAAGAAAATACCTGTGGTGCCCCCAAGTGGGTGTAAGGGGCACAAGAACACCTCATGGCCCAGTCATGGGTTTCCAAATGGATCAAAAATTCTTGTAGACCATATGTAAGGGCTAGGATGATGACATAACCCTCATCTAGACCCTGATCATTTGCCAAGTGTATGGTGCAAGTTTGGATTCTAGTTGGGCACGATGAACCAAGTGTGTCATCCTCATCCGAAAGGTGGAACACAAACACTCAATAAGTGTTTTTTTGGATCCATGAAGTACTCTCTGCTATGGTGGATGCCCATGGCTCTCAAAACTCACCCTACAAGTGCCAATGTGGCCCTCTTGAGTGTTAGTACCCCGTATAGGGAGACCAATCCCTAAATGGATACCCACCTGCAATCTTGCATAAGATCCAATGCATCTCGTTGCCCTCCAATACAAAATTCATTAGAATAATCAAGTAAAAGAGCTTACAAGTCATGGAACCAATGGGGCACTTCATGGTGGCATGCCCTTCCATAGTGGGCTTTGACATGTACAAATGTTTCCAAGCTCAATAAGGGGGTTAATCAAGGACCATATTAGGTGGTTTTAACCTCTAAAGGGGGTGACATGTACATGGTACATCCTCCAAGTGGTAGGTGGAAAATGATATAGTAATGGAATGGAGTGGGGACCAGGGGAAACATCCAGACCACATGTCGTGGTACAAGGGTAGCTACAATAAGGGAAACCCACACGTGGGTATATGAGTGTAGGAGGGATAAAATTATGGTACATGAGTTACCCTCACTTTTGTTTTTCCACCCTTCTTCATATTCCTTTTTCCTTTGACTGATTTTCCTTCATAATTTCTTTGGGCTCTAAGGGATGATATCATGATGTGTAATATATAGCAGTGGATACCCCTTTAAGGTGGGGCAGTTCATCTCCCACCAGGGGTTGGGACAATCATGGTTTCCTTAATGATGGAGGGGGCTCATCTAGGGCCCATACGAACTAGGGTGATGGCCATGGATAAGGGGTAGAGCTCATGTTTGGCTTTTGTCGACATCCTAAATATGTATGTCTCAACCATCTTTTTCATTTTGTAGTAAATTTCCTGTTGAGAATGGCAAAATTATGTTTTTTGTTTTTTTTAGCTACATCAATCTCAGGGGCATCGTTCCAAGCCCAACCCAAGGTGTGGAAGAGGGGAGGGGGAGGCTAACCCTATGTGGACCCAGTGGACACATGTGGACCTGAATGGGGAAATAGAGGAATGGGGATAAAATGAGTGGAAGGGGGGAATGTATGTGGTTTCGAGGAGTGGGACCATGCAACCAAAGTTAGGATTTCCAAAGTAGTGCCAAGCCTGAAGCTAAGGGCCACTAAAGGAGATCCCATGGGACTAGGATACAAGGCTAACCACATAATTGGGCATTGGAGACAAGAGTACATACCTAGCCCACTCTTTCTGCCGAATCCCCTTACCAATCCATACCCAAAGTGCCCATGACAACTAAGTAAAATTACTCAGCTATTCCAATGAAAATTCATACCTTTGGGGTCAGGAGGCCCACCTTCAAACATACGATCATAATAAGTGGGTGAGGGACCACATGGTTGGCTCACGTGGCAAAGATAATGCTACATTGAGCTATCTGTTGGCTGCAAGGGGTTGTTAACTGCCTGCTGAGGACCATTTGAGAGAAAAAAAAAATCTCCTATATAGACTACCCACAAGTGGTGTGTAATATATGGCTCCAACTAGGACATGAGCTCTCAGGAATGCGCGCAAAGCTACTCGAATGAGAGGTCATGATAAAACCAACAATATCTTGGTACCATAGACCTATTACTTGCACATATCAAATACCAAGCACACGAGGAAGCATGTTTTTGTTGTGTCTTATGATCAAACATGCTTAGGAAGGCTATAAAAATAAACAAGAAGTAAAAAATCCATTTTAATCTAAATTCAGTTTATCTAGCATGATGATACAATATGATGTTAGTTCTAATGGGTAAAATAAGAATGCAGTTCATCCTACCCTAACATGCAAGTTACATTACCCAAATACTAAGTGTAATCATAAACCCAATGTAACCAACATATCATCTAATTAATATGAAAGAAACTACCCTTATGCTCACTCACACAATAGCTCGAAAGGCAGGGGTAGGAATGACAACATGGAAAGTCACAAGTGTAGGAGGCGGGAAAATGAAGTGAGCATGCATGGAGTATCACAGGGAAAGAGGGGGCCAAGGGATGCAATCTATTCCACAAGATCCTTTCTTCCAACCAAAATATAGAGATATGAAAAATTAAGCTCATAAACCTCTGGTGGATCGAAACCTTAGGCATATCATCACCATTATGGTCCCAATCATTAATGTCATGCTTTACGACCACCATAATGTCATGACTGGGAGGAAAGGAAGATCAGTGACAAGGGGAGACACAACAAATAGGTTTCTCATGATTATTATATTCAGAATCATGATGGTATGAGGGGGGAGGAGGGATATAACTAATGGGCGGTTCTTCCTCAACATCATACCTAGGAGGTGAAAAGGATTATCAATGATGGTGCTAATGTGAGAAAGGAAAAGGTGTAGGCTCAGTGGTAACATAGCTATTCTATTAGGATTCTGGGGAAGGTATGGCAAAACACGGCCTTCGTCAGTGTCATCATCGATGTCATAAATGCGGCCGACGATTCCCAATAAACCTTCTTCATGTGAGGGAAAACCACAATCCTCCCTTTCGATGGTGTGAGTAGGGATATCATTATGAGTAATTTCCTACAGAAAAGCATAATCAATTTCAACCTCATTTTCCATATCAGTGTCATAAAGAAGGTCACTGTTAAAATAATGGCTGTCCATATCCCATTTTCCTTCACTAATGCACAAGAAATCAGAAATGGCATCTTCACAGGGAGCTACAGTATTCATATCCTCAAGCACCCTTTCTTGAAGGAAAGTCTTTGCTTCACATGCTTCAATATGGTTTTCACTCATGCCATGCATATTCTCAATCCTTAAGTTTGCATCCTAAAGGTCCTCATCACTATATTCTTTATATTAATTCCACGCTTCCATATATTCCTCACTTTCATGACGATCCTTCACATTTTAACTTTCTTCAGTGTCACCTTGGTCATCCAATTGGTTACCTTTTGTGGGGCTTTGTGACTGATTATTATATTTTTCATTCATTAGGCCAGTCAAGATATTAAAAGCACGGGATAGGCTAGCAAAGTCAAAGAGATGACTAGGATCATTCTCATAGGCACATATCATTATGTAGATTTTCTCTTGTGTTGACCAATGAAACCTGAGCATGAAGTCCTTATCCATGTTCTCCAATAAATCTTCATAAAACTCAACATATTTGTCCATGTTATTTTTCAGTTCCTGAAGGTCTTGATCATTGAGTTTTACAAATGTAGAACCATGATTAATCTCTTTTTGACAATCATCCATTTTTCAGGATTTTGCATATTAGGATTAAAATGGAGTCACGAGGGTGAATTAAATGCCTTGATAGATGTTTGCTTCACCCTACAAGAATTAACTTTGAAATTCAATCAACAATTATGGCTTTGTTCTTCCAATGGAGTCATCAATAATGATATGTCAATATGTGATGCAGGAGCATCTAACCAGGGAAAATTTTAAGGATGGAAAATTATCTTGAAGTTTAGAAATACTGGCGAATCTCACTAGTCCCTAAATCAAACTATAAGATGTTTATTGATATATTTATAAAATTATTCAAATTTATAATGAATTTATATATATATATATATTTATATAATGTTGGTGAATTTTAAGGTAAAATAATTTTATATTGTAAAATTTGGGCGGATTGTTTTATAAAAAATGGAAATTGGCGAATCTTTTTCGTTGAAAAATCATGGAAAATAATCCCACTTGCGAATATTAGCCCCTAAAATTTTCCATGCATCTAACCTAGGGTATCATATTTACTAAGGGAGTTAGTTCGCTAAGTTAGGATTTAATTATTTAATATATTTTCCTATAGCTTCTAAGAGAAAATGAGAATTATTGTAATTAGGAGAAAGTTCAAGAGTATTTTGGAAGGGTTGAGATATTTCAGGGTTAGATCTCATCTAGAGATAAGGGATTAGGTGAGAGTTTTTATGGATCATGAGAAATATTTTGGGAGTTTGTTTAGGATCTAGAACCTACTTTGGGTTTAGATCCACTTGTATAAATATAGGTGAGCCCATGAGGCACGTAACTGAGAGAGAGAGAGGAATGAGAGGCCAATGATTAGGCCAATAGTTCTCCTGTAAATATCTTATTTCTTTAATGAATTATTTTTGAATATTTATATGCATTTGTTATGTGTGGATTTTAGTTTTATGTGTTGTGTGTTAATTATTACTTTGTAGGCCCTATGGCCTGCAATGTCATTTTGGTATCAGAGCGGGTGTAATGAATTTTTGTTGTGCCTATGGTTTTTGCTATTGTTGTGTAAAATTTGATTGTTGGACAAATCTGTGAGACCTATGTCTGAAGCAGTTACATCATCTGAGTGAAATTTTATTCGAGAGCATCCATGCAATCACGCAGAGGCAAATCTGGATAACATTGAACACGATGACCATGAGCAATCAATTTGATGTAGAAAATGAGCTTCTCTCTAATTTCTTTAGCAGATTTAAGGCTTCAAGAAATAACATTCCTGAGCAAACATATATTTTCAACGATTGACTCTCCAGAAGCGATTGAAATGTACACAATCACATTACCATGTTGTAGTGTGAACGTAGCTAGTGATTTCAACATAGTTGTCACGAGCCAACGAGTGAGCCAATTCCTGAAAGCGAAGATACTTGTAGCTGGTAGTCGTGCTACAAAGGATCATGGAGCATTTCCATACAACACTTGATAACATTGGTAAATTGAGCAAAAGACTGAAAAATAAATCCACGGCATAGGAGTTAAGTGTTTGTGGAAATTTGTGTACAAAAGTCAAAGTAGCATCTCCTCCTTTGGCGAATTAAAGACGTGGAGTGATCCTTATGAACAAGTGAAAGGAGAAAGCCCCGAGAAGAAAAAGATCATAATAATATTCATTCAATAAGTAAAGCAATGTGGCAACATTCTCTAAACAAAGGCATGAAAATTTCTAGCTCTCCATTTCATTAATGAGCATATGTTCATTACCTAATGAATTAATGAGAGCTCTAAAATAAATTTGAAAAGAAAGCATTATTATATTGTTACAAGTGAGATGAAAGTTGAATAAAAGTTGAATAAAGAAAAGTGAAATTGTGGTGATACCCACCTAAGGAATTTTGTGGAGTTCAATTTATTTAGAGTAGGAACATAGTTTTAATTAGAATTATTAAATTTTTATCTAAAGCATCCATATCAAAAAACATTGAGTAAAGGGCCTAGGATTATGAATATACTACCTTATCAAAGTATTGTCAATCTGTTATAAAGGAGAAGTTGATGTTGGTCATTAAAGAAAGAAAAAAGTGTTGTATCAAGATTAATAAGAAAGGGAGATCAAAGGTTTTTATGTTCTTTAGTACCAGTGGACTTGTGATACAAGCACAAAGCATTAAGGATTATTAAACCTCTGCAATCAAAGCAATTTAAAGAAATCAAGATACATAGTTAGTCTTATTCAAACAAAGATAGTCAAAGAACTTGCAATTAAGAAGCTGCAAAGAACAAATTCCAGCATTCAAGTGGCATCAACTACATCAATATTTTAGTGACAAGAATATTTCAACATTCAATGATAAATCAACGGTAGTTACTTGCAATAGATTTTTTTTGTAAGTGAATCAAAATTGAATTATATTGCAATTAGTAAATCCTCATATTTTGTAAGTTGTACTGGGTGAATTTTCAGTTGTACCTAACACCCAAGGTTCATTAATGTAAAGAGTTGACATCAAGTTTGGATTCAAAAGGAAAATTAGAGTCATAAGTCAAGTCAAAAGTGCATTTAAGTTGAGTCGTTATTTGTAGTTGGGTGCATGATCAGTAGAGATGAACACCCAGAGTCTGGTCAATTTATTGACAATTTGAAGGGATATTATAGTAGTTTGCATCTTATCCAAGGGAACAAGGAGATGAAGATGACTATGGATAGTCATTTTCAAAATCCAAGGAAAAGCCACACTAATGCCATAACAGTTGATGAAGAGTTTGAGAAAGAGAACGTTGAGTTGAAGGCATGACTTAACATGTTGATGGATCTGATATAGATCAGAAACATGGATGGATAATGAAGACGATAGCTAGATGGCCAATCAAGCAATTGACTAAAAGAAGACAAAAGCACAAGTTGAAAATTTTGTTAAGGGAAGCAGAGAAAATCCAAATAACTGAGATGGATGTATGCATTTGTGAACAAGAACAAGGACTGATGCTTGGTGGGAATGATGATGATGTTGAAATGAAATATGCTGATTTGATTCCCATAGATGGTGCAACAAATTGTTTAGAATATCAATATAAATACTTGAGGACAAAATCATCTGTCGATACTATAAAGCCTTATGTTTTTGAATCTGACAATTGGTGTGTGGATGCATGATGTGTTGTATATGATGTACATGACACTAATTATGTTTCATGTAGGAATGAAGACCATTCTATTATAATGATTTATGAAAGTGACCTTAAAATGCTTATGAAATGTGAAGAATAATTACAATTGCTAGAGAAGATGTTAATGGAACATGAATCTAAGCAAGTTGCGGATAAAGAAGAGGAATGTTCAAGCAGTAAAAATGTGGAATGTGAGATAAAATGTAATTTGCAATTTAATGTTAAAGATGATGAATTGATTTTCCAAACTACTAACAGTAAAAGTCAATCAAAAACTAAATTGGATGATGAGACTGAAGAATTAAGAAAACTAATGGAAAAGGGGCATAAACCAAGATATTCCAAGATAAGGTAGAAAGAAAACAACCTGATGCATTTGATTGCTTGAGTATACATCAACAAAGAAGGAGGATAACTACAACATAAAATTTGGAAGCTTGAAAGAAGGAAAAAGGCAAAAATAGCATGGCAACAATATGACAAAGTAGTTGATTAGTGACATACTAAAGTTTGGGATACGAGAGGAGTTTAATCAATTGATGAAGACATATGGTTAGGAGACCATGATTTTCTTTTACCTGGGGAGTCTAATGCAGGAGCATCTAACCTAGGGTATCATATTTACTAAGGGTATTAGTTCCCTAAGTTACGATTTAATTATTTAATGTATTTTCCTATAGTTTTAAGAGAAAATGAGAACTATTGTAATTAGGAGAAAGTTCGAGAGTATTTTGAAAGAGATGAGATATTTGAGGGTTAGTTAGATCTCATTTACAGATAAGGGATTAGGTGATAGTTTTTATGGATCATGAGAGATATTGTGGGAGTTTGTTTAGGATCTAGAACCTACTTTAGGTTTAGGTCCACTTGTATAAATCTAGGTGAGCCCATGAGGCATGTAAGTGAGTAAGAGAGAGAAATGAGAGGCCAATGATTAGGCCAATATTTCTCTTGTAAATATATTATTTCTTTAATGAATTATTTCTGAATATTTATATGCATTCGTTGTGTGTGTATTTTAGTTTTATGCATTGTGTGTTAATTATTAATTTCCTGACCCTATGGCCTACAATATCAATATGTCGTATGGGGAGCAAAACATGTCTCATGTACCCGGTAACGATGCTAAAATGCTACTGCTCAAACTGGCAGGGGTCCTAGGAGGGGAACCTATGGAGCAACTACTAGGTTAAGGGAAACAATGGAGCGATAACCCACTTCCACCTCAACTAAAGCTCGCTGCTCTTTACATACTTTCACTAATGGGAGGAGACCTGGTATAAGAGGAATCACACTAATGGATTTTTCAGTGAGAGGATAAAGGGTGGTTCCCAAGGCCTATTCGTAAGAGAGACTCAATTTTGCAACTTTCTTACTTAGAAAGCAAGGTGATAGGCTCTCTAGGAACGGCTAAGAGGATTCTCGAGGATAGGGTTTGGCAATGTATCTTGTAAGGATGATTCCTAGGCCTAGAAATCCTCATGGATACTTGGTCTTTATGTGATCTTTGTTGAGTTGGAGTTGTAAGGTTGTGGGACCACACAGGACCAAGTGGACCCAGAATTAGGTCAAGGATATGGAGTTGATCCACCAAGGAGGAGCTTGAACTAATCAGGGAAGATAAGAGGATCAAAGGAGAAATTTTGTTTTGATATTTGGATTCAATGACCCTAATAAGGTCACTAAACCAAAATCAACCTTGGGCAATAAATGGTCTTGTGGCTAGGGCTTGCTATATCTCAGGATTGCACCACCAGAATTGCTTGAAAATTGGAGTTCCTCTTAAGCAAACTACATCCTAATAGTGGACCAATTTTCAAGGGTTTTGGATAGCTACAAATGATTTCGTGTGATTCCCTAGTAGATCTTCTGGGGTTAGGCCTAGAATTTGAAGAAATGAAGAATATAAATATTATTTTAACCACAAAAGGGATATGAGGATTAGTTCCTTATTTCTTGGGCTTGATGGAGTCAATATACACATTGATAATGAATTTTCGTGAGCTAAGGAGCCCTAATTAATCTTTGCTAGCCTCTCCAAGGGAAGAAACTAGATTAATATAGATTTATACTTCAAATTTGCGAAGGAGAAAAATTTTCGAGGTCTTTAACCTAAGAGGTGCCTCTAGGAACATTAACTCAATCCCTCAAAGGTCAACACACGCATTTAATCACTTATTCAAGGTCCTAGAAGAATTTCGCATTACATTTAACCCATACAAGAATAAAGATAACAACATACATGTAGTTAACAAGTAAGATAACAAGAATAGCATCAAATTTCGACCTTACCTTCTCTGCTACATAGTCCCTTGGGAAATCCGGTCACCCCTTCCATGCAATTACTCACCTTCCAAGTTACCTGGCATCCCCTATCTCGGGCAATCCATCCCTTGGTAAGGCTTCCTCACATCGGAAATTCAAATAACCAAGGTATATACCTGCCTCAAACCATCATACCGAGCATAGCATGCTCATGGAAATCAATGGACACTATTGGGTACTAAAGTCCCACAATGGCCTTAATCCTGAAGTGTTTTATTAGCCTACTAATGCATGTTCCAATTCCTTTTGTTGTTGTTGTTAATTCTTGCAATTGATTTCAACCACCCAACCGGGAATTTCATGCTTTCTTGTACCAAGCACATAACTTCCATTCGATTCAAAATAAATTGAAATAACTTCAAACCATACCGCTTTGGTAGCTCATCAATAAGGTACACTTGCAATCCTGTTTACTTCATGTCACAAGTCAAACTAGCATCTTTGACCAAATCATCATGTATAAATATATCACATCAATTTATCTCAAAACACAACCATCATAGATCAGAATCATAAATCACATGTAACCATCATAAACCAGAATCATAATTCACACGCATAATAAAACTGAAATAAAATACTGATACTTATCGTTTAATCAACCCTTAGCTTCTACCTTTGTCTTTATTTCATACGCACTCTGGATCGGTTTCCACAACCGAAAAAAACCTACTGCCTTCTCTCAACCATGTGCATCATACACATAGTGTGCATCATATACATACAACCACACATAGCATACAACGCCATGCAACACATGCACCTATATCTAAAATACAACGCATACACTTACACCCAGCGTACAACACAACACAATACATACACCTACATCTGATGTGTACCACAACACAATACATACACCTACAACCGATGTACAACACAATACATATACGTACATAGAGTACAACACAACGAATACACATGTCATGATACCACGACTACACCATGCACATACATAATACCACATGTACACAACATAACATGTACGACATGCACATAATACCGCATGTACACCAGTACCACATGTACAACATGTACATTGTACCACCTATACACAACACCACCTGCATAACATGTACACAACATCACATGTACACTGCAACACATGTACAATGTGTACACAACACCACATGTACATTGTACCACCCGTACAACATGTACATAATGCTAGACGTACATAGCACCACGTGCACTACATGTACACAATGCCACATGTACACAGTACCATATGAACGACATGTACACAACACCACCTGCACACAACACTACATGCTCACAACACTACTTGTACAATCATGCACACAACACCATATGTGCATAGCACCACATGTAAAACATGCATGCAACACCACATGTACATAGCATTGCATATCGAACATGTACATAGCATCATCTGTACATAGCACTGCATATCCGACATGCGCACAACACCATATGCACACATCACCGCATATCCAACATTTACATAGCACCATCTATGCCCAACACTGCAAATGCAATATTCGCACAACACTATCTGTACCACCCTGTACATAACATTGCATAAACAACATGTACACACACTATACATACACAATATTGCATGGGCACAACATCACATATGCAACATGTATAATATATACAACATATGCACATTAGTAGTACCACACATCCAAAACCACACTATCTCTACCAAGAAACCTAGCTTCTAGTGTCTCTTTGCCATCCATGCTTAGCATGTCCTAAAGAACACTACTTTCATTTCATTGATGTATCTCTCAGCATTAGCCTGCCCATAACATAAACATAGACATAGTATATTCACACAATATCAATTCATATCCACATGATACTGACCTTAGAGATATTTCAAGCTACTCTTCCCACTCGATTCCTCATGAACCAGGAATCTCTTCATGCCATTCACCTTCATAAGCAATCATTTCTCCACAAGAACGATTCCGGATGACCTTGTCAGACAATGACACAAATACATGCATACATGCATATATATAACATTAGCACAAAATAGTCATGATCTCATCATAAAACGACATACCTACATACATACATGTATACATATATACATCGACACAATCATGATCACAACATAATTACCAGATATCATAAGTTCAAGGTTAAGAGAACTTCTTTTATCCATGCAACACAAGTAGAACATCGAGAACAACAATTCCCAATGTAGCTAAGGCATATGGCGCCTCAAATATATTTACTTTACCTTTCCTGATTACTTTTCTCATGATTGTCCCACCGTCATCCATTTACACCAATGGACCCAACCAATCCAACTAGTTGTTATACGCTTGCCTTCAATTGCCCTTATACATGCACTGAGCTGCATCCAGGCCTTACATCACCTGTTGGGTTTCATTCAACTCTCTCTATCCTCCATTAACCTTCCTCTTTCCTAGCCAATTCCCAAGACCCCAAACATAAAAGGCAAGACAAGAAGCAAATAAGAATAAGACCATGGAAAAACAATAGCAATACGACACCACAACCAAAGTGGCATGGCCATGCACAAGACGCAAACAAAACTGCAATCAAGCACAAAAAATCACCAAAATACCAAAATCACAAGACTAACAACAGACACCATGACTCAATCCCCATGGTTCCCAATGCTTCCAAGGGAAAGCTCAACCTGAGCCTTCTTCAAGATTCCATGGAAATTTATTTTCCATGCAATCCCTTGCATCATACTTCCATCAACACATAATTGTCAGTGCTTAAATAAACATAACAATACATTGGTTACCTTACCTTGTTGTGCCAAGCACATTTCTTGCAACTGAACATATCCATGCCATCTCTCAAGGGAATCCAATCCCCTTGACAGATCCGCCTATAACTAGAGACTAGCTAATATACCTGTCAAATACAAGTTCATGAATCTAGCACATATCCACAGAATGTCCGAGGAGGCAACCCAGCCACTCAGGCATCCTTCCCCTGGGTCCCACTGAGTTTTTAGACCTCTTGACCTCTGGAAGCTCTCATGCTATGGGCATGCCAGTGTCCAGGGAGCTTTGGACACTCTCACAAGCTTGCATGCCTATGTCCAGGGACTTTTCCCAACATACTTGTGCCAACATCCGCAGAATTTAAGGAACTTTTCTAGTCCATAATTTCGGCCACTGCCCATAACTTGTTGTAACTTCCAGAATCCATTAAACACATGGTGACAAGACTAATAAACCAAAAATAAACTTCAGGACTAGGCTTGACTATCCCCAACCAGGACTGACATTTTGTCAAAAACTTGGCATCAATGCAATCTACAGTTCTAGGATACAAAACATAACATGGATGACTGAAAAATCTTATGAAACATGACAAGAAGAATCACCATCTTCTCCCTTGAAATGCTATGACATCAATTAGGCCTCGCATCCATCATTTTAACCATTACAAGTAAATACATGAAGTAACCATAACATGAACCAGTCAATTAACCATGCTTATAACCAGCCTAAAACCATGGAAATAGCAGTGAGGTAACATACATTAAATCAACATATAAACAAGTACAAAATCTAGAGAACTTAGCTTTTATTAACCATAGGCAAACCCGACCAGGTTCGGGACTTCCACGTACCACCTGACCGTAGACATGGCTAAACCAAATCTTTCTTTTAGCCAGTCACCCACATGCCATATTCCAAGCATGAATGTGGGATATATGGATAAACAAATCAAAGAATAACCAGGGAAATCCATAGGTTAAACACCTCCATACTCACCAAACCGTGATCACACCAAATCGCTGCTCCGATCACAAAAACCGAACCGAACATGGAATGCCATCCGGAATCCATCACTCTCCTTGAGGAATTTTTTGTCTCCTTATCGCTTAGGCTTTACCTCAATCCAAGCACATATCACTAGGCCCTAAACTGAGACACCAACCTCATAGGCTTTACCGCAATCCACACCTGATCATTATGCCCTAAGCCAACACTCCTCCCTCAGGCTTTACTATGTACCCTGCCAAAACATGTCAAGGGATTCCTAGGCCTTTGGGAATGAACCTTGAGACCGGCTCCACCCCGAATTCAGAAATCCATCTGGTAATTCCAAAGCTCAAAACCAAGATCACCATCCCAACACACCATGGCATCCGAAAAAAGGAAAGGCTAGTCTAAAAACCATTGTCATAACCCGACAAAACCATGCCATTGACAGCAAGAGAACCATACACCAACATGCAAAGCCATGCATGTCAAAACCAACTAGGAAATCACACATGCAATATGTTACCTGCAAGTATTCCTGTTGAAGTTGCTTGATCATGCACTTCCTTGCTTGCTCCTTTCTTTCCTTCCTTTCCTTTGCTTTCTTTTCCTTCCTTACTCCAAAGCTAAAGTTCTCCAAGAAAACTCTAAGTGTCCAAGAGTGTGAGAGAGAGAGAGAATAATGAGAGAGCTCCAAAACTAAACTGACCAATCTTACATTGACCAAGCCTTGAGCCAAAACTTGAGAAAAATCTTTCCAAATGATCCTCAAAAGCCTTTTTATTAAGTAGGCCTCTATTGTCTTCATTTTCCATTATTTTCCTTTAATTTCCTCCTCATATGCAACCTATGACCTTTCACCTTACTTTTCTCCTATTTTCTTTATTTTCATAAATAAATGTGCCAAAAAGGCCTTTTTGCCTTTCCAAAGCCTATTCCATTGCCTTTGCCAATTTCTTTAGCCATAATAAACTGAATGAACACCCACTAAGATGTTTTCCCCAACATTTAGCTTGGAATATGTGTCCCTTATCTGTGGTATTTTTTTTCAGTTATTAACTTTTATTACATGGAATTTTCACCAGGGCTGTTACACACATGTCATGGTACAAGGGTAGCTATAATAAGGGAAACCCACACCTAGGTATATGAGTGTAGGAGGGAGAAAATTGTGGTACATGAGTTACCCCAGCCTTTGTTTTTCCACCCTTATTCATATGCCTTTTTCCTTTGACTTATTTTTCTTCATAACGGTTTGGGGTTCTAGGGGATGAGAGCATGATGTGTAATATATAGCAGAGGATACCCTATTAAGGTGGGGTAGTTCATCGCCCACCAGGGGTTAGGACAATCACAGGTTCCCTAATGGTTGAGGGGACTCATTTAGGGCCCATAGGGACCAGGGTGATGACCATGGATAAGGGGTAGAGCTCATGTTTGACTTTTCCCACGTGCTAAATTTGTATGTCTTGACCATCTTTTTCATTTTTTGGTACATTTCCTTTTGAGAGTGGAGAAATTATGCATTTTCTTTTATTTTATATGCTTCAACCTCCAAGGCATTGTTCCAGGCCCGACCCAAGGTATGGAGGAGGGGAGGGGGAAGTTAACCCTATGTGGACCCAACGGACACATGTGGACCCAGATGGGAAAATATTTGAATGGGGCTAAAATGAGTGGAAGGGGGGAACATATGTGGTGTCCAAGAGCAGGACCACACAACCAAAGTTGGGATTTCCCAAGTAGTTCCAAGCCTGAAGCTAGGATCTAGTAAAAGAAATCCCATGTGACTAGGATACAAGGCTAACCATAGAATTAGGGATTGGAGACAATAGTACAAACCTATCCCACTCTTTTTGTCGAATCCACCTACCAATGCATGCCCAAAGTGCCTATGAGAAGCAACGAAAATTACTCAACTATACATATGAAAAGTCATACCTTCGGGGTCGAGAGGCCCACCTTCAAACATACGATCATAAAAAGTGGGCAAGGGAACACATTCTTGGCTCGGGTGGCAGAGATAATGGCACATCGAGCTATCTGGTGGCTGCACGAGGCTGTTGGCTACCCATTGAGGACCATCTAGGAGAAAACAAAAGTGTCCTATATATACTACCCACATGTGGTGGGTAACAGGAACAACGCAGTAAACAGTGTTAGAAATTGTAGCAAGAAAGGCTCGATTTGACTTTTTCCTTAGTCAAATTGAGTAATTCAATTTTCCACATCAGTAGGATGACTTGGATGGTAATTAGCTAGAGTGAAATGGCCTTCTATACTAGTTAATTCAATAAATTCGAGTTATAGGCTAGAAGTAGAGTTGTGCATGTAGTGATTGCTAAAATTTAGCAATCTAGTTCAATTATCAGTTTAACTCAGTTAACTGAGCTCAAGTCATTAGTTGAGTCAGTTGAAGGTCAGTTGAGTAGTAGAATTGTTGTTAACTCACTAATCTCTTAGTTAAACTAGTTAATTGGGTAAAAGTAGCCTAGACATGCATGTAATTCGAATTGCCTAGATAGAGTGGAGGAAAAGGCACATTGTAATTATCAATTGTATACTGGTTGAGTGTACAGGCTTGCTAATTAAGAAGGTGATCAATTCCTTGGGATTTACATAAGGAAATAGGGAATTCCCCTATTATTTAGGAGCTCAATTTCTCCTGAATTGTGCAAGGAAATAGGAGGAAGTTGGAGCCTTAAATTGGCTAAGTGTTGGCCAGAGTAGGATAGTCAGCAAGAGAATAGGTTTACATTGCAGGCTGTGTTTGAAGATTGAAGCAAGACATTGTAATAGTTTCTCATTATCATATGATTAATGAAAAGCAGTGGAGGGTTTTTTCCCAGTTTGGTTCCCTTATAAAATCAATATGTTCTTGAGGTTTTGATAGTTGCATTTCATTGCATGTATTTCTAAATTATGGTTTCCATTCCACAAAATTGTAGAGGAAACTTATAATCTCTTGTTTTCAATTTGAATTCATTAGTAGTAGAAATTTTCTATTAAATAACTACAAATAGGGGAGTTTAGGTGTGAGAATTCATTGATTTTATGCAAGTACAATGTGCCCTAGAAAAGGAAAAATATCTTAGAAATTGAAGACCTTACCTAAAGAATTTATGAAGGGATAGAATTGATCATCTTCAAGGAAGAGAGGGAACAAGATTGGGTTTAGGTAGAACAGATTGTGAAGGTCCATATTTGGACATTTGTTGAGCATATAAAGGTTGTTTGGGAGGGCAACAAGTAGGTTCCCAAGGAGGCCCTAAGTGCGGATCAGAGAAAGACATTTGTTCTGTTAGGAGAGGCAGATTTGAAGGAAGCTCAATGATTAATCTTTGAAGGACTAAAGAAGGAAGTCAAGGGAGTAGTTTATTTAGCCTAAGTTGATAGTTGGAGAAGGACGCATGATAGACATAGTGGTTGGCCCTTCATGCCCTAAGTTTTTCTTCATTGGTAAGAACATGAAGGCAATAGAGGGAAGAAGTCCCTAAGAGTTGTGTCCTTGAAGGACTAAGGAGTAGCTAGTGGCAAGAAGTCCCAAAGTGTTGACTACTTGAAGGATTAAGGAGTAGAAAATGGGCAGTTGATGAAGACCATATGTATTGAGTCATTGATGGACCTATGATCAACTAGAAGGAAGATTGGAGTCATGTTCAATGACCTAAAGGAGTAGGGTCATTGATAGAGGTAGATTAGTGTTGTTGTAGAGTGGGAGCCAAAGGACTAGGAAGATGTGTTTAGGGTACAACCATTGGAGCTATGAAGTGCACTATATTAGCCAATAGGTCAATGTATCTTGTTCAGGGTAGATTGGTTGTCATAGTTGATGACACCAAATCCTAGTTTATCTTATATCAGTGATTGTATGAAGGACATGACCCCTGGTGTAGGAGCCCTAGAGTGTTGTACTATAGTTTGATAATAGAACAAATTTGGGTTGTTGAAAATTATAAAAAGTTGTATATTTGTGCACATATTGATTTACGGATGTTTATATTCGCTATACAAAGTAGTTTGTTGTGGAATTTGAGTTTGTAGTGTCATAGATTCCATGACCCTAACGTATATTCTCTAGTGTCGTGGAAAAACAACACCGAGAAGGCTTGCAATTCGGAGTAAGAATGATTCAAGCTAAGGAGGGAGTCAATAGGATCATAGGGAGTTAGCAGCTCAAAGGAACACAACCTTTTAGTTAGGAATTCATGGTACAAGATGGCCATCCAGGATGCTCAGGAGCAAGAGGCTTCTAGGAGCATGAGGTCTTTGAAGAAGGGTCCCTGTCATACAATAAGAATTGCTTCTATGTCGTATGGAATAGTTGTGGTAGTAGATCAAGGGTGAAAATGTATTTTCGAGTTTGAACGCAGAGCCATTTCCAGGGAGTGTTATGAGAATACATCCATCGCTAAGGGGAAGTGTTGATGTTTTGGGTAGCATCGAAAGTATTATCATGTGTAGGGAA
The DNA here is from genome assembly GCA_031772625.1 of Pinus tabuliformis. Taxonomy (NCBI): domain Eukaryota; kingdom Viridiplantae; phylum Streptophyta; class Pinopsida; order Pinales; family Pinaceae; genus Pinus; species Pinus tabuliformis. The sequence goes on along the minus strand of CM062819.1, from coordinate 460,847,809 downwards.
AGTGGGCTAAGTGTATGGGGCTTTGCACCCATAAACCCATGATATAGACACATGGTATTCTCATAACCCATGGTATTGTACTCTTTGGAGAAGTATAAGGGTGATTGATTCATTATTGTGGTTTGGAAATAGAGTCAAGAGGGCCTGTGGAGGGCCGAGAGGGTCGAGCAGGGCATGGATACATGCAAAGGCATGAGACATTGAGAGAGAGATTCGTTCAAGTTAGGAAAATATCTTCCTGAGTAATATTGTAGGTTTATTGTGAGTGAGATCCTCAATTGTGTCAGGTTCAAGGAAAAAGTACATAGTAACAAAGGTGATCTAGATCAGTCAAATCGAGGACGGATCTATGGCTTGATCCACTGGATCAAATTCAAGGTAATTGTTGTAGATGTAATTTTCTCAAGGGACATTATCCCTTGTATGGGAGCCCTAGATTTTTGTTGAAGGACTAGTAAGAATTGTGTTTTTGGGCTAAAAAAATTGTGTTTACTATGCATGATTTGGTTATTGGTTTGATAAATTTCATGTGCTAAATTTGTATATAGTTAAACACATCAATGTCATTCAATTACTATCTATGTAAAGTAAATAAAAAGGTGGTGCCAGATCTGATGTGTATGTGTGCACTAAATCTAGTGCCCAAAATCTAACACAAGCATTGTATCCTCTCAAAGCTAAGCTCAAAGATTCAGTTACACAAAATCTTAGAGATCAATTACATAGCAAGAACGTGACAGGCATCCTCAATATTTAATGCATCACTAGATTAGTGACAACTCGACCTGGCCTTGATTAGTAAACTCACTTCCATGGGACTTGGCCTCATGGGAATCACTATATGTAAATTAATACGTCATAAATCTGTATTTGATAAAATAAAGGTCAAAACTTTAAAGTAAATGCATTAATTTATGCTTGATCTACATTGGAAACTAATGTAAAACAACAAACCGGTTAAAATATTCTTATTACCTTAAGTCAGGGAGTCCAAATCCAAATCAAACAAGAGTCCAAATCAACACATTAATCTTTATAATTAAACAAGAGTCAAATCAAGGTTAGATTGAAAATAGACTAAAATATAGTGTTTAAATCGCACCCACCAAGGCGCAACACAACGAATCGTTGGCTAGTTAAGTCGTGCAGATTCGATGGTTTAAAAAAGAAGATTATTAAAGTAATAATAGGAAGTATGTTTTAAAGTAAAACCTTAACCCTTGAAACTAACATTAGTCATTATTCATATATACTTTTAATGAGAGAAGAGTCTATCATTAAGTAACTACAAGAAAATATGAGTGATTACACATCAAATTTTTAGAATTAATAAATCACTTTCGAAGATTTTCGAGAAATAATGTTTTTAAATTTTAATGTGATTTTATTTTTTAATAAAAATAAAGTAAAGGAAAGAGAAGAATATCAATTCATTATTTAATAAAAATTGAAATTATGGATTTGGCAAAAGATTTTATTTAATAATTAGATTTTTTTTTTGAATTATGATCAAATTTCATACTATTTGAATAATAAAGTGATATAAAAATATTTTGGCAAATTATTTAAAAAACGAGGATAAACTAATTAAATAACGAAAAAGATATTAATATTTGATGATAAATTATTAAAAAAAGATTAAGTAAAATTTTCAACTAAAAGATCATAATAAAAAAATATTTGCACAAATCACTAAGAGAAAAAGTAACAAAACAATATAATAAATATTAAAGAAAACAAGAGTAGAAAGATTTTATGAAACCAACTCACAAAAAGATAGAAAAGATAGATCAACGCTTTAGAATTCAGCTTCTTCGAGGGGGCAACCTCTTTTACATTACACAAATGAACAATTCTTGGATGATACAATATAATCAAGCCGACATAACATTAATAACATAAGGGCACAACAATAACAATAATGGGTTTCTATGGGGCACAATAATAACAATATGGGGACAATAAGGGCACAAGAACAACCATAAGGGATACAATGACAATAGTAATGGGGAAATCACTAGTATTATAGGGACCTAACATGCCCCTCTCCTTTCGAAAAACGTTGTCCTCAATGCTTGAGTAGTTTTCGGTGCTTCTGTATAAAATTCTCATCCTCCCATGTAGAATATTCAGCAAATAAGTTCTTCCACTTGATGAGATACTCTGAAATTGATTGATTTCATAGCTATCGAGTTCTTGTTTTTATCACTGCTTGCGGTTCCAATATGATTTTTCCTTCCTCTTCAAGTTCTGGCAATATTGTTTGAACTGGGAGCTTGTCACCTATAGCCTTCTTTAAACATGAAAGATGGAAAACTAGGTGCACTCGGGAAGCTGTAGGAAGTTCCAATTTGTATGCCATAGTACCAATATTTTGCAACACCTTGTACGGACCATAATACTTTGGTGATAATTTATTATCCTTCTTAGCTTGCTTGAGGGACATTTGTTTATATGGTTGTAGCCGTAGGAATACCCAATCACCTACATCAAAACTTCTTTCGCTGTGATGTTGATATGCCTGTTGTTTCATTCTATTCTGTGCCAACGTGAGGTTATCCTTTAAGAGTTGGACAACTTGTTTTTGATGCTCGATGTGATGTTGTTCGGCATGGAATCCCCCCCAAGGCATGTTTTGGGGCTCAAAGCCCAAGTTTTTACCCAACCTTGCTGTAAAGCTTCGTGAATTGTGGGCGCAGAGCGCGAAAAGTATGATAGAGTCACAGGGTTGTCCGCCCTAGTTTTGTAATGTAATGTCGACTGGATAGACCTACCCATGGTCTGTGCCACACAGAGAAACACTACGGACATACTCCCTATGAAATTGTTTATGGGAAGCAAGTCTTATTTCCTATTGAGTTCCAGATAAAGAGCTTCAAGACAACACTTAAATTATGTCTTGATAAGAAAAGAAACAAAAAATGGAGCAGTTTAATGAACTAGATGAGATAAGACAAGATGTTATTCAAAGAACCAACATAGTTCAACAACAAAGATCCAGGTGGCATGACAGGTACATAAATGAATGAAAATTTCAACTAGGAGATTGGGCATTACTTTTTAACTCAAAGTTTAAAGATTTTCAGGGAAAATTTCAAACTCATTGGCTTGGGTCTTATGAGATTGAAACTGTCTTTGATAATGGTGCAGTCAAGATCAGAACCATTAATGAAGAAAGAGTGACCTTCCTTGTAAATGTTCATCGATTGAGAATTTATCACAAACCATTGAAAAAGGAGGAATTTGTTAAAAACCTGCATAACAATATTGATTTGAACATGATTATGAAGGATTTTCATTCCTCTCCAACTTGATTTGTAAATATTTTTGTTTTTCTTATATATATATATATATATATATATATATATATATATAGATATATATAAACGTGAAAAAAAACTTTGTTGGCATGTTTATACAGAAAATTTAGGGTGAAAACCAAGTAATTTTGGCACCTTAAATTTTCTTTTTCAATCCTATTCTAATTCCCATTTTCTTTTTATCCCTATTTTTCTTTTCAGAATAAGTAGCTATAGAATTGATGAGAATTTGCATTTTTGACACAATTTTGCAGCTGACATTTACAAGAACCATCAACTAGGACAATTGAAGACTTCAGCAAAAGAGGAAGATCAAACCTACAATTGCAAGTATCTAAAGACAATTCAAGCAGAACAATCAAGTGTTAGAATCATAAATTCAAAGGTATGCAAATATTATACTTGGCAATAAATGAAAAACATTAGATTATGAATGGAATAGATGTTATACCTCGATTTAGAATAATGATTGCTATTCTAACTTTGGACTCAGTTGTAAACATTATATCACATTAATGAAATCAGCCACGAAGAGCCTAATTACCATTCATCATTACATGAACACTCCATTTTAACCTCGCTTACTCATATCTATTTAATACCCTGTCCTCGCAACCCTATTCTTCAAATAGTAATTGTACTCTATGTCATCTCATGCTCTCATATTCATCCTCAGAACTAATATCATTCCAAAGCCTTTTCGAGGAAGCAACTGTGAAGTGAAACTTTTGCCGACATGGGGCACATCATCCAAACAGAACCAAATGGGAGAAATTTTATGCAAGGGTACCAACAGGTCATGCAACTCCTCTAGCAAAGCACAATGGCTAAATTTCATAGAAAATTTTGATGGCCATGATCAATAGGTTACCAAATAGTTTGCTCGAGCTTTTGTTGGAACAGAGGCAGAAATCGGAGACATTAAAATTGTGGTGACAGAGTCCTTCTTAGCTGAAGTAACTAGAATACCAAGAATTGGTGAAAGATGGTTCAAACATAGGGGCATCGAAGGAAGCAAATGGAAGGTATTCTCAAAGAACCCAGATATGGATACAACTATTTTCAAAACAGGTATTCCAAGAACAGTTTTGAAAAACAAATGGAGAAATTTTCTATTAGTAATCCAGAAGTTCATCACCTCTCAGGGAAGGTTTAGTAGTATGTTATTTTATCATGTTAGATTAATTATGCATTTTATGGAGGGAAATGAAATTAATCTACCTTATTTTCTACTTAATAGCCTAAAGAAGATGTTTGGCAACACTAAAAGGAAAATTTAATTCATTGAAAACACTTTATATCATCATGGCCTTATGAAAATGCTTATTGAAGCCCATCCTGAGACAATAGGAGATAATTGGGACAGTTTCCTAATTAGAAATCATTTCAATGAGTTAGAGAAAGAAGAGCCTAATGAAAGTAAGATAAAAAGAAGCAGAAGGAAATTGCTAGAAAATCCTGTTGAAAATATCATTGACAACCTTACTTATAATTCGCCTCTACAACCAGAAAAACACTCAAAAGATGAGATTCTGTTGGTGAATACTTTAGAAAACATAAAGAAACAAAATTTTAGAAGAAAGAAAGCCAACACAAAGAAGAATCTTCCATCCATTGTAACAATAAGTGCCAGACTTAATAAAACAGTGAAGGATTCAATTCAACAGTTTATAGAGGTTTTTAATTTGGAAGAGGAAGAGGAGTTGAAGGTTCCATCACCCACTATTCTTACACAAATCCATAGTACAACAAGAAGAACACCAGAGATTGATCCAACTCAACAAGAAATATATGACTACATTGAGTAACTGGAGAGAAAAGCTGTAGAAAAGGCATCTTCTTCTACAATCCATAACAAATAAATCTAGTCTAACAGTCCACAAGAACCTCCAATTGTGAAAACTCTGAAACAAGAAGACTTTGAGTTTGAGACACTAAATAGAAATCTAAAGAAGGAACATGAGGCATTAAAGGTGTAAAATGAAATCCAAAGAACCAAAAATGATAACATTATGTTTCATCTAGGTTTATGGTATGAAAAGAACAAGAAATTAAAGGAAAAGAATAAATCTCTCAAAAGAAAGGTCATTAGTTTAAAATGCAGGATTTTGATGAAGAAGCCCAGAATGGAAGTTGCCAGAAAGAAGGTAAAAAGGACAAGCTTGGATGTTCTGGCCCAAGTTTCTGAGAAAGTGCAGTGACAGAGAAAGACTACTAGTTTTTAATTTTTGCATGAGGACATGCAATGACCATCGTGTGGGGGAATGTTGATCCTCATAGTTGTTTCCTTTTTGACACCTTTTTCACCCTTTTCAACTGATTTTTACCACCATAATCACTCCATGGGCATCAAATAACAAGAATAATGGCATGCCAGGTATATATTTATCTTGTCTTTCATAAATTCATAATGTTCCTTATTATTAATCCAATATTTGTTTCATCTTATGAAACAGGGTGATTCTGTAACTAACATCTGATTCTGCAGTTAAACTCATGGTTTGTTAGATTCTAGAGCACCAACTAGAGTGAGAAATATACAAGAAGGTGGATAAACATGTGTACAAGGATTTCCTCCTATCTACATGAACCAAATTAGCAAAGGAAGCTTCCAGTCATGCAGACAAAGGAAAAGTCAACTCTATTAGCTAAATCAGGCGAGCGAGAAATTCTTAAGAACACATGGGCAATAAGAATAATCTGAAGGATAAAACATGAGAGTACAATTTTTATTAACAACTGATATACATTTATAGTACATATTGTGACCGTTGGGTTCCACATCCTAAGGTCTCTTGGACTCCTTTTGTATATTCGGCTTCCACACTAACCCATTGAGTATTAGGTGTCCAACATTCCCCCCCTTAATCCGAAGGGTTATGTATGAGTCCAAGAAGAGAGCTGTAATACAAAATATGCAAAAATGCATGGCAACACTACGCTGAATGTGCTCTCTGAAATGTTGGTATAAAGGGCGGTGGTTTAAGGATGACCACCAACACTGGAACGCTTAGTGCAGTTCCCGGAACTCTTCCAAAACTGGCAAGAAATTGAAGTCTTCTGCTAGAGGAAGTGCTCCTATTGTTTTAAAGAGGGAAACCTTCAACCATGAAAGGGAGGTCTCACCCCGCATAAAAAGGAGAACTTCCACCTAAAAAGGGAAGTCTCAACCTGCGATGGTTTAAGGATGACCAACAACTCTGGAATGCTTAATGCAATTCCTGGAACTCTTCCAAAACTGGCAAGAAGCTAGAATCTTCTGCCAGAGGAAGTGTTCTCAATTTTGTTCCTAGAATTCTTCTGAAACTAGCGAGTATTTGAAGTCTTCTTATAGAGGAAGTGTCCCAGATTACCAACTAAAGGCATGTTCACGGGTATCTTTGTCTTTGGCTACAACTTTGAATCTGGTGTGATAGGTTGTGGCTCAGGGTCGCTTGATGTGACTTTGAAGCTTGTAGATGACCATCATTTCCCCCCTTGTCAGATACAAGGTGAGATGATGGAGAAAACTCAATTGCAAGACTGTTCAATACTCTGGAACAAGTTCTGACATGTGTTTGGAATATCTTCATGGATGTTGATGCCCACTTCCAAGAAGCGATCTATCCAAGATGAATCTTTGTTCTTGCAGGACGTTTGTTTCTGAAGCATCTGTGTGAAGAATGACTGGTTTTATGACAGTGCTTACATGAATGAAGATCAAAACAGTGATCTTTCAGATGGCCAACTCAGTCACAGTGTTGGAATTTCATAATCTATTGTTGTTGTTGTTGTTGTGGAAGAGGGGCAGAATTTGGAACAACTGGATGTGAACTGTCATGAAGGAATCCAACGCTCTAAAACTGAATGGGCTTTGAGTAGTCTGGAATATGAAAGGACAAGTCCTTGTCATATCCAAGACTAGTTCTGTGCTTGTTGTGGACAAGCTATTCCCAAGGTATGATGATGGGCTTGGGAGGTGCAGGCTGGGTTTCTGCATCTGTATGTACAACTGCTGCTTTATGGGGTACTAAATTTGAATGAACTGTAACATTATTGTCTTACTGTTTATGGGAGTCTATTTCAATCTTCTGAACAGAAACAAGTTCAGAATGATGACTCCACTGCTGTAATTCTTCCTGCTGTAGCTTTGTCTCAAGCTGCAAAAACTCAATATTCTCTTGTACATTATGCAAATAGGTTCTAACGTCAACAAGAGAAGCTTTGCTTATTCTTAATGTACCATGATCATAGGAATGTATCAGACTTTTTAATAACTCCAATACTTCACCAATTCTAGCTATTTTATTCATTTTCAAAATTACACTAATCACAACTATGAACTTGTACAGAAAAATCAACACTCACTTGCAATATGTCAATACAATTGGATTTTACAATAGATTGCAATTGCCTTCAAAAATAGTGATGGCTCTCGATTTCAGTTGTGTTTGGCTATATAAGCTTCATATTCCAACACATTTGAAATAACATAAAGTAATCAACGCCATATAAGGAGAATGACTCAACAAGAAAAATGACCAACGCATATGCCAGAATGAGGAGCAACGATGGGATTTTAATAGGCAAATTTCTTAATATATAAAACCTAAAAAAGGAACAATGCTTTTAAATATGGATTTAAAACCTCTCATGCTTCCATTTCTTCATCGGGAAGGGATCCATTTAAAATCGTTTTCACACCATACATTGTCATACCATAAGCGACCTCTTCATACGCAGTGCATACACTTTGGGAAACACTGATAAACACAGCCTCCTCACCTCTGCTTTACAATGCCTACTACAGCCACGGTTGAAGATGCATGTCCAGCAACTCGACCTTTCTGAAATTAGCAGAAGAATTCACACCCAGATTTGTGCAATCCCAACGATCTCTGGAAATACTAAGTCAGCCTCCAACTATAATCGAATTTTGTCTCTGGATTAAGCAAATTGACTTGCCCAGAAAATAATAAATTCGTTCAAGAAGATTATTGCTTCAGGAATTAAATGCATAGTTGCATCACTCATTACAGGACGATAGCAGCAATTCTTATACCAGTGAAGTATTTGATCTCCAACAATCACACTACAGGCATCTAGTCTTTGAAAGCGACAACGTACACAGAATTTTTTCAGAATTTCAGTAAGCATTCATATGTGGCAGTAGGTTTCAGTGGATTAAGACCCTTACACCCTCAATTTGGACATTTCTCACACCATCGAACCATGTACAAGGGAACTTGTCCATCAAGCCATGCACAGAGAAACCCGTCTCAAAACTTGATCTGCCCAAATGAGGATGACTGCAATCAGCACCTGGCTTACTCGAATAATAAATTTTGGCTTAAATGAATGGCTTTCCTCAGCCCAGCGTCCTAGCATATGGCAATTTCGCGACTTATACTCGACCTTCTAAAAACGACGTCCCTTCTCTGGCATCAGAAATTTTTGGACATATCCCTAAATGTCCTGCAGCTCTGCTTGTGACAATATTTCACATCCTACAATCCATATGCTCCAGACTTCAAGTAACACGCAGCCCAGTGATACATGAATTTTTTTGACATTGATTTAGCAGCCTTTAAACAAGTATTCAGCTCTTTCCATAGGGTGCAATCAATTCAACATTCGTGACAGTCATTGATGTTCCAAAAATAATGTGACCTTCTCCCAAATACATTCAGGTGACAGAGCAAGGCTCTCAGCCTCCCAGAGCAAAGGAACACAGCTCTTCCCACAAGGTTTGACCTTCAGTTAGGAGGTTCACTCAGTCAGCATCAAATAGTTGGGGTATCACTGCCACAGAACTTCACGTTCCATACCTCTAGTCATATGAATACAACCCATGAATCTATTGACAACGCTTAGAACAATTTGGCCCTGGTGTTCAAACTACTTCTTTTGATATTAACTCGGCCTCTAATCTCTAAGAAAGAACAACGGTTAGGTTTTGTTGAACACGACTCTCTTTAGGCATAAGAAAGAACATTCAGACTCCTAAAATTTCAATGGGATTCGGCTCTTTCCCATGAGCTCGACTTCTACGAATGATGGTGGAAGATGTAGTTTTGGAATATGATACATAGTAGACAATACGGCTAATGCATCAACACCATACTCATAACATTCACCAAATGCAGGATATTCAGGATTGCTTCAGTGGCTTGACCACATTCAACGCACAGTGATTCAAACGAGAGTGATTCAAATGGTCCCTTTGTATAGCAGATGAATTATGATCGATTACAGGGCAGAGAATCAAAAAAGTATATGGGAAGAGATCCAGGCATTAGGCAGGCAGAGAGACAAATGATACAAGGAACGTTCATGTTGACATTTTCTGCAACTAGAGGAGGCAGACAATGTAACTGTTATGATAGTGGACAGTGGGCAGCGTAGTTGTCTGACATGAAAAGATGGCAGAGGAATAGAGTCATACCACCATCGATTCCATTCCAGCAAGTCGGACCAATGATATCCCCGAGCATAACGGTTTGAAGGGTGGAACATTTCAGAGAGAATAAAACATATATGACAGATACCACAGATTATATGAGAGTTGGCTATGTATTACAGTGAGGAGCAGAGTATATATTAGAAACTGAATTATGTCAGATGGGCAGCGTATTATATGGGAAGCCTGAGGTTTCAACGATGGGTCTCTCAGCAAGGACACATGCATATAGTGTGTAGCAGTAATAAATAAACCATTTCAAGGCAGCAAAGACCCAAATTTTAAATCCTCCATAGCACTGCAAAGCGGCAGACAACCCTTTTTTTTTAATACAACAGGAAACTCAAAAACAACGTTTTGTGGTCTTGAGATTTTATTCCAAATCAATTTTGTAGGAACAAATCCTGCAACTCATTATTTCATCGCTTTATTCTGAGTAACGCTTCAAACACCAGCATACAGAACTCAATGCAGCTAATTGAAATGAATGCAATGTCTAAAATTTCAATGTTTTCAACCAAATTCACAGTGTCCAACACAATTCAATGTATACATCCTACATATCATGAGCAGTGACCAGAATGACACGCAAAGAAAGACCACACAAACATAGTGGCTCACACTTGAGCAGGGTAGGAATTCGCCCGCTCTGATACCATGTTAAACACACATCTGCAACAAGAATAATCTGAACGATAAAACATGAGAGTACAATTTTTATTGACAACTGATATACATTTATAGTACATATTATGACCATTGGGTTCAACATCCCAAGGTCTCTTGGACTCCTTTTGTCTATTCGGCTTCCACGCTAACCCATTGAGGATTAGGTGTCCAACAGAAAAGATATGTGTGCCTCACAATTTTCTTTGTCAAATAGAAAATCGTGAGTAGATCTCGTGATATTATCTTTTATTTTTAATTGTATTATTTTGTTATAAAAGTTTAAGCTTTGAAAATTTATGATACGGGCTTATAAAAGATCTCGTAGCCGATAATTTACAGTGACTTACGTTATGCAATAGTGATAAAAAAAACTATGTTTCAATTCAATTACATGATATCCTTCTTGTTTCAATGCGTGGATGAGTGTTGATTTCAATTCGCAAACATCTTCTTATGGGGGGGCCCTTCAAGTAGTCAGGTTTTTCAATTTATTTGTTATTTTCTTCATTAGAATTTCTACTTAACTCAGTTCATTAGTTGTTTTTGATTAAGTAGATGCATTTGTTAAAATGTTTTCTTTGAACTGATCTTATATTTTGTAACGGGATTTAAAGGATAAATTCAGCATATGGATTGAATCTAGAGGTAGTGAAATTGATAAAATTATGTACTTAGAATAAGATTCAGTTTTATAAAACAGAGGATTTATTTACAGATTGTATTCATAGTTGATTTATAAATTCAAGTGAGTGTGATTCTTTTCAAACAATGTTTTGGTTTGTTTCGATTTATGCAAAGAGTGTGTTTTATTAATTCAAGTTTCTTACAAAATAGAGTTATCGATATGCAATAGAATTTGAAGAGTTTCATGAGTTGAGTCTTATTAATTTTTATTTTTTTTGCAAGTGTGAGATTGATTGTCTAGATTAAGAGTTTGATTGTTTTCTTTTTGAGTTTTATTGCTTAAACATCATTTTCATAAGAATGTGCTCACATTTCCTAGGATTAATCTCAATAATGAATTCAATCATATGCATTTCTATTTGAATAATTAAAGGCTTCTAGCAAACATAATGCACTTACACTTCACCAGTTTACTGATCCTGGTCAATAATTCATGTAACAATTTAAGACAATTAAATTGACAAACATAGTCGCCACATATCTTCTTGTAGATAAGCTACCATCACCCAAGCTAGTTTATTTCCATTCAGTTCATAAGCACATTTTAGTATTTTGATATTAATGAAATGAATTGTTATTTTTGTTGCATCTTTTTATTTATGGTTATATCTGTAATTTGTTGCATTCATGTTTAAGTTCAGACTAGTGGTATTAGAGCGGTCTGCTCTTTCTCTGTTTTTGTTTGCATGTCCCCAATGAGGTCAGGGTATAAGGAGTTAGGGATCAAACTGGTTGAACCTTTGCAAGACCAGTCTTGCAAACCCCAATGGCCTCCCATGCCAAAAGAAAAGAAAGGCAAGGGGGCAGGAGATCCTTTCAAAATATTGCTAGAGGAAGCTCTCAAGCAAAAGAGGAACGCGATGATGGATAACGTTTCCCAGATCCTCTGACGGCTACCCACAAGTGATGCATCTTCATCCAACAACCACTCTGGAAGCGCCACTCCTTTTGAGGTATGATTTAACTTTGATATTTCCATATTTGTGGGCCAGATATATGCAAACATCGTAGATAAATGGTTGAATATGTTGGAAGGATATTTTTCAATTCATGTGTTTTCCAATTGGAAAAAGATAACTTTGGCACTTCTCAAAGCTACCCCACACGTCAAATATTGGTGGGAAGCCTACTTTGAACAAAAGGACGAGAGGGGATCCTCACTGTTTTAAGCCACACCCACTTGGGATTATTTCTAAGACGTCATCAAGGAACAATATTACCCTGTCGGGAGCTATGAATATAAATACATAAAGTGGACCACGCTATAGCAAGGAAGGGACAAAGATTTGTTGGAGTTCACAAATTGTTTTCGTACCCTCTGCACGAAGTTGGGTATCAAGGATTCTGAAAGGAATTTGGTACTTGAGTACTGCGACTATCTATGTAAGTACATCCAGGAAGAGATGGAGTTCATGGACATCTCCTCGCTCGGCATGGCATATCAATACATTGTCAAGATTGAGAAAAAGTTTAAACAGAAGAAGCAAGAATTTGGATCTAGGAATCCCAAGCAAGGAAAAGGCGCCCCTTAACCATAGAAAAAAGGCCAAAGCCAAGGCGGGGCGACCCACGGCAACCCTCCAAAACTGCAAGCAAATAACAACACCACGAAGACAAAGAAGGATATAGGAAAATGGTGTGAGTTCCATAAGAGATCCACTCACAAGACAAGTGAGTGTCAGGCCAAGCAGTGACTGGTGGTCGAGCTGAAGGCTTTCGATTCAAACACATGTTCTAATTTTGAGTCAGAACTCGACAAGGGGAATGACAAAGGGAAGAAGATCATTGACATGGAGCCTAGTGCCACCGTGGCCACCACCAAGATCCAGAAGAATGAACCTGCAAAGCTAGAGGAGGGGGAATGCCTCTTCCACTCACAAATGTGTGTGAAGAGTTCTCCGCTGTAGCTCATTGTCGACAGTGGGAGCCAAAACATCCTCATTTTAGCAGAGGTCATGAAGTGGTTGGCCCTACCAACGATAACACATCTGCATCCGTAAACCATCATGTGACTTCATCAAGGATTAAATCTCCGTGTCAACTAGAAGTGTCGCCTTCCTTACAACATCAAGCCCTTCATAGATGAGGTACTCTGTGATGTTTCTCCTCTTGAATTTTGTGATGTATTATCAGGACAACCATACTTGTTATATATCAGGACAAGTGACATGTTATATATGATTCTATACCTCACTTTGTGATTATTACTTTGGGAAATATGTTGTACAGGATACTGGACGTAACCTTGCCTACGACCATCTCTTTGATCACTACAAAGAAAAGCAGTAAGACCATTTCCCAGACGATGAAATTTATTTTCCTTATGATTCACCCTCAGGGAAAGAAGAAGGTTATGGCCATGGCTTCCAGACAGGGCTCCTCTGCACAACAACAACAGATGGAAAAGTTCGTGGAGGAGTACATGGATATTTTCACCTCACCTACGGGTGTACCTCTACACTGTCAGGTCAAGCACTCCATCGATCTGACCCCAGGCTCGGTAGTACCCAATGGACTGATCTATTAACACTGTGTTCTGGAGAATGATGAGATCAAGATGAATATTCAGGATTTGTTGCAGAAAGGGCACATCAGGCCAACCTCATCACCCTGTGGGATCTCGATTATATTAGTACAAAAGAAGGACGGGACCTGGAGAATCTGTATTAACTATCGTGCATTGAATAAGATCACTATTCGGAATAGGTACCCAATCCCACGATAGGTGACCTTTTGGACTAGATCAAGGGGAGGAATATTTCAGCAAGATTGACTTGAAGTCCGGTTATCACCAAGTGCCTATCAAACCCTCCAATGTGTGGAAGACTGCCTTCAAATCCAATGGGTCATTTTCAAATGGTTGGTCATGCATTTCGGGTTGATGAATGCACCCACTACCTTTATGATATTTATGGGTGACATCTTGTGAACCTTCACCAATGCATTTGTCATGGTGTATTTAGATGACAAATTGATCTTCAGCTAGAGTTGGGAAGAGCACCTCCACTATATTTGACAGGTCCTTCAAACCCTGCGACAAAACAGGTTGTGTGCCAATTTGGAGAAATTCACATTTGTCATGACCTAGGTTCAATATCTGGGGTACATCATTGATGAGCGGGGTGTGCATGTGGACCCAGAAAAGATACGAGTCATTCAAGATTGGCCAACTCCAACCACTTAAATAGATCTCTGCAATTTTCTGGGTCTTTCCAATTTCTACTGCAGGTTTGTGTTGGGGTTCTCTCATATCACTTGGCCTTAAAGTCAAGTCACCAAGGGTAGAGCGAAAGATTTATTTATTTTTGGTTTGAAACCCAATAGAAGGCATTTTCTAAGATGAAGCATCAGTTCTCCTTTGCACCAGTGCTCACATTACCAGACCTACAACAACCATTTGAGATTGAGACAAACACCTCTGACTATGCCATTGGTGAAGTTCTTACTTAGCAGGGGAATCCATTGGCTTACCACAATGGGACACTTTCAAAAACAGTCCAAAAGTATCTTAATTACGAAAAACAAATGTATGCCATTGCGTCAATGGAAGCATTACATTATGAGTAAGGAAACGATCATCCACATAGACCACAGACCCCTACAGTTCATACAGACACAAGGGAAGTTGTAGAACAACCGCAATAAAAAATGGTACACCTACCTACAACAATTCGATTTGAACATTAAGTACAAGAAGGGTAGCACTAATAATGTTGCAGACTGCCGCAACTGACCACTAGTCATGGCGCTAATCACTGTGCTCGACTCCTTTGGGCATGAGACTTCGGGGTGGCTACATCTTTACCAGAGCGATCCAGAATTTGGCAGCACATTCCAAACACTCCTAGAAGTGAAGAAAGTTCCAAATCTTCACCTTCATGATGCACTGTTATGCCACCTGTGACACATATTTGTTCCTTCAAGCAAGTGTGCCAAGATGATTTTGGAGGCACACTACAGTTGGGTCATTGGACATTTCAGAGTAGAGAAAATAGTGATAGTACTACAAAACTATTTTTATTGGCCAAAACTTCGTCAGGATGTTGGGAAGTACATTAGATCCTGCACTGCCTACGCCATTTCCAAACCAACCATCAAGAAGCAAGGCCTATATACTCCTCTACCTACTCCTAGGCTACCTTGGGAATCTATCTCCATGGATTACATGTCGGGCCTTCATTCTACTAAGCACGACAACGATTTATTTTTCGTGGTTGTCAATAGATTCTCTAAGATGGCCATCATGGCGGTCTGCAAGAAGAGTATCATGACCGAGGCCATTGTAAAGCTCTTCTTTGAGTGAGTTTGGGTACAATTTCCGATTCCAAATTCCATTGTCTCAGATCGGGAAAACATATTTCTAAGTGCATTTTGGTCAACTCTCTAGTTGATGCTGGATACACAAATTACAAAGTCCACAGCTTTCCATCCCCAAATTCATGACCAAACATAGGTTGTCAACAGGATTATCGTACATATTTTGTGCATGTACAATGAGAAGCATCCACGAAAATGGGATGAAAGCCTCCCCTATGTCTAAAATAGCTACAATACATCTCTTCATAGCTCAATCAACCACAACCCCTTTCAGGTAGGGTTGGGATTTCAGCTATTATGACCCATTGATGTAGCCATACCATTTGCAACCACTTAAGCAGATTCATCTCACGTCCAGTATAAATTCGACAAGGCTAATAGCTTCATTAAGCACATTCAACACATCCTCCATTAGGTTCATGATATATTGGATAGATCCAATGCTAGGTACAAGCAGCGCCATGATCGACATCGAGTGTCGCACAAATTCCATTGGGGTAACAAATTTTTTATACATTTGCAGAAGGAGAACCTCACCAGAACCCATCACAAGCTTCGCCTGCTCTGATATGGGCCATACACCATCACCAAGGTTATAGGTGAAAATTCCTTCGAGCTTAGCATCCCATCGTTCCTTGGTTTTCACTTAGTGTTCAATGCATATTGCCTTCGACCATACTTTCTACCATTGTTGGACACATCCGACATTGCAGAACACCTCATACCAATAAAGCTCAACCCGAACTACATGGAACAAGCCATAACTGATCATCTCATGGAAACATAGATCAATAAAACTCTCCAATAGAGGATCCAATTATGTTGAGTTGTCAAAGCCAACCAACTCCTTCACCATGGCAAGTGGTTCACCAAGGACCAGATTCAACAGAAATTTTCTCACCTCATGGAGGCTCTGCACGCAATGGGGACCATTGCTTCCTAAGGGAGGAGGATTGATCCAGGTTGATATTTATGGCCACCCACCTATTCCACCTAGAACTCCATTTGGTTTCATTTTCTTCCTTTTTTGTTTCAGTATTTACTATTTTTAGTAGTTTTTCTAGTCCCAAACTTCTAGAGCAATTTTGACACCCTAAACGATGTTTTTTTGAGGTCCGCAAAAGTCTTATGCCTTTAGTACTTGGAGATACATTTCCAACAAGGTATCGGATGCACCAAATAGAGATAATATGACCAAGTTATGACCCTAGGAAATTGGCTGCCCAACTAACCCCAATGGGGCCTAGAAACTCTTGGTGTTACATCTCTTGGGGTTAAGGTTTTGGTTGTGTAGGGTTTTCTCTTGTTGTTCAATAATAAATAGTCCCTTTAGGCTCATTGTAACACATTTCATAGGAATGTAGCCACCACATCTCTTGTCATAGATAAGCTACTATTGCCCGATCTAGTTTATTTCCATTTTGTTTGTAAACATATTTCATTATTTTGATATTAATTAAATGAAGTGCTATTTCTATTGCATCTCTGTATTTATGGTTATGTTTGTAATTTGTTTCATTCCTGTTTAAGTTCAGATCATGGAGATCATGTATACTCAGATGGAATCTAGATTTAGAGGGATTATCCCTATGGAAGTGTTAAGATCTTTAGGTTTAGATGAGATGATGCAAAGGCACTACTGATAGTGTGGTTCATTTTGTAGAGTATACTATAGTGTCAGAAACTAGAAAGGTCGGTGTCACTAGTGATGATGATGGAGACTTCGTAGTGTTGGGGGTACTTACCTCGAAAATGGGGAGTGTTGATATTTGTAGCTTGGGAGGTACTCCAAACCTTAGGGTTCAGAGTTGTGGAGGAATTGGCATCACAAGATCACTTGTCGTCTAAGAACCTAAGCATGTGGGCTTTGAAACCAATCTTATGGGTGTGAATCCACAAGGAGTTTTAATGGCTTGGCACATGGAGATGGAAGAGCACTCTTTAAGGAGCAAGTGGCAACTTCAAGCACCATTAGAACCCTTGTCAAAGTGAACATATTAATTTTTGAATGTTTTATGTGGGCTTGTGGCATAAGAAGCAAGTCATCCTTGACTTAGTTCATGCCCTTAAGGGATAGAAGTTGCGGCAAGAGGAAAGATATAAATAGGAGTGAGGAGGAGCCTCATTTCTCATCCAATCATCACATCTCTCTCTCTCATGTGAAGAATGAAACAAGGAGGTTGATTTTACCTTAGAAAGTCACATCCCTAGAAGACCAAACAAAGGAGACAACATTACATTCTTGTGGCTGTTTGAGTTTGGTTTTGTGCAGGAATAGGTAGTGAAGAAGGAGAGTTAGGGTCGAGTTTATTTGGGGTTGTTCTGGGTATGAAAATAGTGAAGTTATCCCTTACTAACAAGATGATTTTTTCTTTTTAAGTTGCAGAATGAAGATTCTAGGTTTTTGGAGGCCAAGTAATCCTATTTGGTTTCCATATTAGGAAACATTCTTCTATGGGAATTGTTACCACGCAAACTAGCAGGGGATCCTATGGAGAAACTACTAGGTCAAGGGAAACAATGGAGTGATAACCCACTGTCACCTCAGCTAAGTCTCCCTGCTCTTTATGGACTTTCACTGGTGGGAGGAGACCTAGTATAAGAGGAATCACAATAATGGATGTGTCAATGAGAGGATAAAGGGTGATTCCCATGGCCTATTTGTAAGAGAGACTTAATTGTGTAACTTTATTGCTTGGAAAGCAAGGTGATATGCTCTATAGGAAGGGCTAAGAGGATTCTCGAGGCTAGGGTTTGGGAATTTATCTTGTAAGGATGATTCCTAGGCCTAGAAATCCTTATGGAGACTTGGGCTTTATGTGATCTTTGTGGAGTTGGATTTCTAAGGTTGTGGGACCACACGAGACCAAGTGGACCTAGAATTAGGTCAAGGGTATGGAGTTGATCAACCAAGGAGGGTCTTGACCTAATTATGGAAGAGAAGAGGATCAAAGGACAAATTTTATTTTGATATTTGGATGCAATGACCCTAATGAGGTCCAAAATCAATCTAGGGAAAGAAATGGTCTTGTGGCTAGGGCTTGTTATATCTAAGGATTCCATCGTCTGAATTGCTTGAAATTTGGAGGACCCCTTGAGAAAAATACAACACAATAGTGGACCAATTTTCAAGGGTTTTGTAGGGCTACAAATGATTTCATGTGATTCCCTAGGATAACTCCTAGGGTTAGTCCTAGAATTGGAAGAAATGAAGAAAAGACAATAGAGAAATCCAAACATCATAGTCAATCAAGAAAAGATACAAAAAATCATCCCAGCAAAAAGTGTGAAAATCTCATAAGAGATACTAATTCAATCCAAGTGATGATGAGAGAATGAATCACCTCTCATCTATTTATACAACCTATAATGAGGTAGAATTGCCTAATTTGGCCTAATTGACCCCCAAATAATAAAATAATGTGCAATAATAACATCCCTTGGTGACAATCCTACCAAGATAGCTCAATAACATAAGAATAAGCCTCTCAAGTTGGTATAATGATCAATAAAATGAATCTTCAAGCCTTTGAG
Organism: Pinus tabuliformis; assembly: GCA_031772625.1. Classification (NCBI taxonomy): domain Eukaryota; kingdom Viridiplantae; phylum Streptophyta; class Pinopsida; order Pinales; family Pinaceae; genus Pinus; species Pinus tabuliformis. The sequence goes on along the minus strand of CM062819.1, from coordinate 460,828,846 downwards.
GAGGCCTAATGAAGTCCTGAGTGTTACATGATGCAAGAATGGACCTCAAATATAAGGGAGAAGGGGTTGGCCCCTTGTTTTCCAAGAAAATCCCTGTGGTGCCCCCAAGTGGGTGTAAGGGGCACAAGAACACCTCATGGGTTTCCAAATGGATCAAAAATTCTTGTAGACCATACGTAAGGGCTAGCATGATGACATAACCCTCATCTAGACCCCGATCATCTGCTAAGTGTATGGTGCAAGTTTGGATTCTAGCTGGGCACGGTGAACCAAGTGTGTCATCCTCATCTGAAAGGTGGAACACGAACAATCAATAAGTGGTTTTTTGGATCCATGAAGTACTCTCTGCTATGGTGGGTACCCATGGCTCTCAAGCTCACCCTACAAGTGCCAATGTGGCCCTCTTGAGGGTTAGTACCCCGTATAGGGAGACCAATCCCTAAATGGATACCCACCTGCAATCTTGCATAAGATCCAATGCATCTCGTTGCCCTCCAATACAAAAATCATTAGAATAATCAAGTAAAAGAGCTTACAAGTCATGGAACCAATGGGGCACTTCATGGTGGCATGCCCTTCCATAGTGGGTTTTGACATGTACAAATGTTTCCAAGCTCAATAAGGGGGTTAATCAAGGACCATATTAGGTGGTTTTAACCTCTAAAGGAGGTGACATGTACATGGTACATCCTCCAAGTGGTAGGTGGAAAATGATATAGTAATGGAATGGAGTGGGGACCAGGGGAAACATCCAGACCACATGTCATGGTACAAGGGTAGCTACAATAAGGGAAACCCACACGTGGATATATGAGTGTAGGAGGGATAAAATTATGGTACATGAGTTACCCTCACCTTTGTTTTTCCACCCTTCTTCATATTCCTTTTTCCTTTGTCTGATTTTCCTTCATAATTTCTCTGGGCTCTAAGGGATGAGAGCATGATGTGTAATATATAACGGTGGAACCCCTTTAAGGTGGGGCAGTTCATCTCCCACCAGGGGTTGGGACAATCATGGTTTCCTTAATGATGGAGGGGGCTCATCTAGGGCCCATACGAACTAGGGTGATGGCCATGGATAAGGGGTAGAGCTCATATTTGGCTTTTGTCGACATCCTAAATATGTAAGTCTCAACCATCTTTTTCATTTTGTAGTAAATTTCCTGTTGAGAATGGCCAAATCATGTTTTTATTTTTTTTAGCTACATCAATCTCAGGGGCATCATTCCAAGCCCAACCCGAGGTGTGGAAGAGGGGAGGGGGAGGCTAACCCTATTTGGACCCAGTGGACACATGTGGACCTGAATGGGAAAATAGAGGAATGGGGATAAAATGAGTGGAAGGGGGGAATGTATGTGGTTTCAAGTAGTGGGACCATGCAACCAAAGTCGGGATTTCCAAAGTAGTGCCAAGCCTGAAGCTAAGGGCCACTAAAGGAGATCCCATGGGACTAGGATACAAGGCTAACCACATAATTGGGCATTCGAGACAAGAGTACATACCTAGCCCACTCTTTCCATCGAATCCCCTTACCAATCCATACCCAAAGTGCCCATGAAAACTAAGTAAAATTACTCAGCTATTCCAATGAAAATTCATACCTTTGGGGTCAGGAGGCCCACCTTCAAACATACGATCATAATAAGTGGGCGAGGGACCACATGGTTGGCTCACGTGGAAGAGATAATGCTACATTGAGCTATCTGTTGGCTGCAAGGGGTTGTTAGCTGCCTGCTGAGGACCATTTGAGAGAAAAAAAAAATCTCCTATATAGACTACCCACAAGTGGTGTGTAATATATGGCTCCAACTAGGACATGAGCTCTCAGGAATGCGCGCAAAGATACTCGAACGAGAGGTCATGACAACACCAACAATATCTTGGTACCATAGACCTATTACTTGCACATATCAAATACCAAGCACACGAGGAAGCATATTTTTGTTGTGTCTTATGATCAATTGTGCTTAGGAAGGCTATAAAAATAAACAAGAAGTAAAAATGGCATTTTAATCTAAATTCAGGTTATCTAGCATGATGATATCATATGATGTTAGTTCTAATGGGTAAAATAAGAATGCAATTCATCCTACCCTAACATGCAAGTTACATTACCCAAATACTAAGTGTAATCATAAACCCAATGTAACCAACATATCATCTAGTTAATATGAAAGAAACTACCCTTATGCTCACTCACGCAATAGATCCAAAGGCAAGAATAGGAATGACAACATGGAAGGTCACAAGTGTACGAGGCAGGAAAATGAAGTGAGCATGCATGGAGTATCACAGGGAAAGAGGGGCCCAAGGGATGCAATCTATTCCATGAGATCCTTTCTTCCAACCAGAATATAGAGATATGAAAAATTAAGCTCATAAACCTCTGGTGGATAGAAACCTCAGGCATATCATCCCCATTATGGTCCCGATCATTAATGTCATGACTGGGAGGAAAGGGAGATTAATGACAAGGGGAGACACAACAAATAGGTTTCTCATGATTATTATATTCAGAATCATGATTGTATGAGGGGGGAGGAGGGATACAACTAATGGGCGGTTCTTCCTCAACATCATACCTAGGAGGTGAAGAGGATTATCAATGATGGTGCTAATGTGAGAAAGGAAAAGGTGTAGGCTCAGTGGTAACATAGCTATTCTATCAGGATTCTGGGGAAGGTATGGGAAAACAAGGCCTTCGTCAGTGTCATCATCGATGTCATAAATGCGGCCTACGATTCCCAATAAACCTTCTTCATGTGAGGGAAAACCACAATCCTCCCTTTCGATGGTGTGAGTAGGGATATCATTATGAGTAATGTCCTAGAGAAAAGCATAATCACTTTCAACCTCATTTTCCATATCAGTATCATAAAGAAGGTCACTGTTAAAATGATGGTTGTCCATATCCCATTTTCCTTCACTAATGCACAAGAAATCAGAAATGGCATCTTCACAGGGAGCTACAGTATTCAGATCCTCAAACACCATTTCTTGAAGGAAAGTCTTTGCCTCACATGCTTCAATATGGTTTTCACTCATGCCATGCATATTCTCAATCCTTAAGTTTGCATCCTAAAGGTCCTCATCAATATCTTCTTTATATTAATTCCACTCTTCCATATGTTCCTCACTTTCATGACGATCCTTCACATTTTAACTTTCTTCAGTGTCACCTTAATCATCCAATTAGTTACCTTTTCTAGGGCTTTGTGACTGATTATTATATTTTTCATTCATTAGGCCAGTCAAGATATTAAAAGCACAGGATAGGCTAGCAAAGTCAAAGAGATGACTAGGATCATTCTCATAGGCACATATCATTATGTAGATTTTCTCTTGTGTTGACCAATGAAACCTGAGCATGAAGTCCTTATCCATGTTCTCCAATAAATCTTCATAAAACTCAACATATTTGTCCATGTTATTTTTCAGTTCCTGAAGGTCTTGATCTTTGAGTTTTACAAATGTAGAACCATGATTAATCTCTTTTTGACAATCATCCATTTTTCAGGATTTTGCATATTAGGATTAAAATGGAGTCACGAGGGTGAATTAAATGCCTTGATAGATGTTTGCTTCACCCTACAAGAATTAACTTTGAAATTCAATCAACAATTACGGCTTTGTTCTTCCAATGGAGTCATCAATAATGATATGTCAATATGTGATGCAGGAGCATCTAACCAGGGAAAATTTTAAGGATGGAAAATTATCTTGAAGTTTAGAAATATTGGCGAATCTCACTAGTCCCTAAATCAAATTATAAGATGTTTATTGATATATTTATAAAATTATTCAAATTTATAATGAATATATATATATATATATATATATATATATATATATATATATATATATATATATATATATATATAATGTTGGTGAATTTGAAGGTAAAATAATTTTATATTGTAAAATTTGAGCGAATTGTTTTATAAAAAATGGAAATTGGCGAATCTTTTTCATTGAAAAATGATGGAAAATAAGCCCACTTGCTAATATTAGCCCCTAAAATTTTCCATGCATCTAACCTAGGATATCATATTTACTAAGGGAGTTAGTTCCCTAAGTTAAGATTTAATTATTTAATATATTTTCCTATAGTTTCTAAGAGAAAATGAGAATTATTGTAATTAGGAGAAAGTTCAAGAGTATTTTGGAAGGGTTGAGATATTTCAGGGTTAGATCTCATCTAGAGATAAGGGATTAGGTGAGAGTTTTTATGGATCATGAGAAATATTTTGGGAGTTTGTTTAGGATCTAGAACCTACTTTGGGTTCAGATCCACTTGTATAAATATAGGTGAGCCCATGAGGCACGTAACTGAGAGAGAGAGAGGAATGAGAGGCCAATGATTAGGCCAATAGTTCTCCTGTAAATATCTTATTTCTTTAATGACTTATTTTTGAATATTTATATGCATTTGTTGTGTGTTAATTATTACTTTGCAGGCCCTATGGCCTGCAATGTCATTTTGGTATCAAAGCGGGTGTAATGAATTTTTGTTGTGCCTATGGTTTTTGCTACTGTTGTGTAAAATTTGATTGTTGGACAAATCTGTGAGACCTATGTGTGAAGAAGTTACATCATCTGAGTGAAATTTTATTGGAGAGATACTCTAGTATGGGCATCCATGCAATCACGCAGAGGCAAATCTGGATAACATTGAAGACGATGACCATGAGCAATAAATTTGATGTAGAAAATGAGCTTCTCTCTAATTTCTTTAGCATATTTAAGGCTTCAACATAGTTGTCACGAGCCAACAAGTGAGCCAATTCCTGAAAGCGAAGATACTTGTAGCTGGTAGTCGTGCTACAAAGGATCACGGAGCATTTCCGTACAACACTTGATAACATTGGTGAATTGAGCAAAAGACTAAAAAATAAATCCACGGCATAGGAGTTAAGTGTTTGTGGAAATTTGCGCGCAAAAGTCAAAGTAGCATCTCCTCCTTTGGCGAACTAAAGACGTGGAGTGGTCCTTATGAACAAGCGAAAGGAGAAAGCCCCGAGAAGAAAAAGATCATAATAATATTCATTCAATAAGTAATGTAATGTGGCAACATTCTCTAAACAAAGGCATGAAAATTTCTAGGTCTCCATTTCATTAATGAGCATATGTTCATTACCTAATGAATTAATGAGAGCTCTAAAATAAATTTGAAAAGAAAGGATTATTATATTGTTACAAGCGAGATGAAAGTTGAATAAAGAAAAAGTGAAATTGTGGTGATACCCAGTTGAGGAATTTTGTGGAGTTCAATTTATTTAGAGTAGGAACATGGTTTTAATTAGAATTATTAAATTTTTATCAAAAGCATCCATATCAAAAAACATTGAGTAAAGGGCCTAGGATTATGAATATACTACCTTATCAAAGTATTGTCAATTTGTTATATAGGAGAAGCTGATGTTGGTCATTAAAGAAAGAAAAAAGTGTTGTATCAAGATTAATAAGAAAGGGAGATCAAAGGTTTTTATGTTCTTTAGTACCAGTGGACTTGTGATACAAGCAAAAAGAATTAAGGATTATTAAACCTCTGCAATCAAAGCAATTTAAAGAAATCAAGATACATAGTTAGTCTTATTCAAACAAAGATAGTCAAAGAACTTGCAATTAAGAAGCTGCAAAGAACAAATTCCAGCATTCAAGTGGCATCAACTACATCAATATTTTAGTGACAAGACTAGATCAACATTCAATGATAAATCAACGGTAGTTACTTGCAATAGATTTTTTTTGTAAGTGAATCAAAATTGAATTATATTGCAATTAGTAAATCCTCATATTTTGTAAGTTGTACTGGGTGAATTTTCAGTTGTACCTAACACCCAAGGTTCATTAATGTAAAGAGTTGACATCAAGTTTGGATTCAAAAGGAAAATTAGAGTCATAAGTCAAGTCAAAAGTGCATTTAAGTTGAGTCGTTATTTGTAGTTGGGTGCATGATCAGTACAGACGAACACCCAGAGTCTAGTCAATTTATTGACAATTTGAAGGGATATTATAGTAGCTTGCATCTTATCCAAGGGAACAAGGAGTTGAAGATGACTATGGATAGTCATTTTCAAAATCGAGGGATAAGCCACACTAATGCCATAACAGTTGATGAAGAGTTTGAGAAAGAGAACGTTGAGTTGAAGGCATGACTTAACATGTTGATGGAATTGATACAGAATCAGAAACATGGATGGCTAATGAAGACGATAGCTAGATGGCCAATCAAGCAATTGACTGCAAGAAGACAAAAGTACAAGTTGAAAATTTTGTTAAGGGAAGCAGAGAAAATCCAAATAACAGAGATGAATGTATGCATTTGTGAACAAGAACAAGGACTGATGCTTGGTGAGAATGATGATGATGTTGAAATGAAATATGTTGATTTGATTCCCATAGATGGTGCCGCAAATTGTTTAGAATATCAACATAACTACTTGAGGACAAAATCATCTGTCGATACTATAAAGCCTTATGTTTTTGGATTTGACAATTGGTGTGTGGATGCATGATGTGTTGTATATGATGGGCGTGACACTAATTATGTTTCATGTAGGAACAAAGACCATTCTATTATAATGATTTATGAAAGTGACCTTAAAATGCTTATGAAATGTGAAGAAGAATTACAATTGTTAGAGAAGATGTTAATGGAACCTGAATCTAAGCAAGTTGCGGATAAAGAAGAGGAATGTTCAAGCAGTAAAAATGTGGAATGTGAGATAAAATGTAATTTGCAATTTAATGTTAAAGATAATGAATTGATTTTCCAAACTACTAATAGTAAAATTCAATCACAAACTAAATTGGATGATGAGACTGAAGAATTAATAAAACTAATGGAAAAGGGGCATAAACCAAGATATTGCAAGATAAGGTAGAAAGAAAACAACCTGATGCATTTGATTGCTCGAGTATACATCAACAAAGAAGGAGGATAACTACAACATAAAATTTGGAAGCTTGAAAGAAGGAAAAAGACAAAAATAGCATGGCAACAATATGACAAAGTAGTTGATTAGTGATAGGCTAAAGTTTGGGATACGAGAGGAGTTTAATTAGTTGATGGAGACATATGGTTAGGAGACCATGATTTTCTTTTACCTGGGGAGTCTAATTCAGGAGCATCTAACCTAGGGTATCATGTTCACTAAGGGAGTTAGTTCCCTAAGTTACGATTTAATTATTTAATATACTTTCCTATAGTTTTAAGAGAAAATAAGAATTATTGTAATTAGGAGAAAGTTCGAGAGTATTTTGAAAGAGATGATATATTTGAGGGTTAGTTAGATCTCATTTAGAGATAAGGGATTAGGTTATAGTTTTTATGGATCATGAGAGATATTGTGTGATTTTGTTTAGGATCTAGAACCTACTTTGGGTTTAGATCCACTTGTATAAATCTAGGTGAGCCCATGAGGCATGTAAGTGAGTGAGAGAGAGGAATGAGAGGCCAATGATTAGGCCAATATTTCTCTTGTAAATATATTCTTTCTTTAATGAATTATTTCTGAATATTTATATGCATTCGTTGTGTGTGTATTTTAGTTTTATGCGTTGTGTGTTAATTATTAATTTGCAGACCCTATGGCCTACATATCAATATGTCGTATGGGGAATAAAGCATGTCTCATGTACCCGGTAATGATGCTAAAATGTTACTGCTCAAACTGGCAGGGGTCCTAGGAGGGGAACCTATGGAGCAACTACTAGGTTAAGGGAAACAATAGAGCGATAACCCACTTCCACCTCAACTAAGGCTCGTTGCTCTTTACATACTTTCATTGATGGGAGGAGACCTGGTATAAGAGGAATCACAATAATGGATTTTTCAATGAGAGGATAAAGGGTGGTTCCCAAGGCCTATTCATAAGAGAGACTCAATTTTGCAACTTTCTTACTTAGAAAGCAAGGTGATAGGCTCTCTAGGGAGGGCTAAGAGGATTCTCAAGGATAGGGTTTGGCAATGTATCTTGTAAGGATGATTCCTAGGCCTAGAAATCCTCATGGATACTTTGTCTTTATGTTATCTTTGTTGAGTTGGAGTTATAAGGTTGTGGGACCACATAGGACCAAGTGGACCTAGAATTAGTTCAAGGATATGGAGCTGATCAACCAAGGAGGGGCTTGACCTAATTAGGGAAGATAAGAGGATCAAAGGAGAATTTTTTTTTTGAGATTTGGATTAAATGACCCTAATGAGGTCACTAAACCAAAATCAACCTTGGGCAATAAATGGTCTTATGGCTAGGGCTTGCTATATCTCAGGATTGCACCACCAGAATTGCTTGAAAATTGGAGTTCCTCTTAAGCAAACTACATCCTAATGGTGGACCAATTTTCAAGGGTTTTGGATAGCTAAAAATGATTTCGTGTGATTCCCTAGTAGATCTTCTGGGGTTAGGCCTGGAATTTGAAGAAATGAAGAATATAAATATTATTTTGACCACAAAAGGGATATGAGGATCAGTTCCTTATTTCTTGGGCTTGATGGAGTCAATATACACATTGATAATGAATTTTCGTGAGCTAAGGAGCCCTAATTAATCTTTGCTAGCCTCTCCAAGGGAAGAAACTAGATCAATAGAGATTTATACTTCAAATTTGCGAAGGAGAAAAAGTTTCGAGGTCTTTAACCTAAGAGGTGCCTCTAGGAACATTAACTCAATCCCTCAAAGGTCAACACACACATTTAATCACTTATTCAAGGTCCTAGAAGAATTTCGCATTACATTTAACCCATACAAGAATAAAGATAACAACATACATGTAGTTAACTAGTAAGATAACAAGAATAGCATCAAATTTCTACCTTACCTTCTCTGCTACATAGTCCCTTGGGAAATCCGGTCACCCCTTCCACGCAATTACTCACCTTCCAAGTTACCTGGCATCCCCTATCCCGGGTGATCCATCCCTTGATAAGGCTTCTTCACATCGGAAATTCAAATAACCAAGGTATATACCTGCCTCAAACCATCTTACCGAGCATAGCATGCTCATGGAAATCAATGGACACTATTGTGTACTAAAGTCCCACAATGGCCCTACTCCTGAAGTGTTTTATCAGCATACTAATGCATGTTCCAATTCTTTTTGTTGTTGTTGTTAATTCTTGCAGTCGATTTCAACCACCCAACCGGGAATTTCATGCATTCTTGTACCAAGCACATAACTTCCATTCGATTCAAAATAAATTGAAATAACTTCAAATCATACCTCCTTGGTAGCTCGTCAATAAGGTACACTTGCAATCTTGTTTACTTCATGTCACAATTCAAACTAGAATCTTTGACCAAATCATCATGTATAAATATATCACATCAGTTTATCTCAAAACACAACCATCGTAGATCAGAATCATAAATCACATGTAACCATCATAAACCAGAATCATAATTAACACGCATAATAAAACTGAATTAAAATAATGATACTTATCGTTTAATCAATCCTTAGCTTCTACCTTTGTCTTTATTTCATACGCACTCCGGATCGGTTTCCACACCCGAAAAAGACCTACTACCTTCTCTCAACCATGTGCACCATACACATAGTGTGCATCATATACATACAACCACACATAGCATACAATGCCATGCAACACATGCACCTATAGCTAAAATACAATGAATGCACTTACACCCAGTGTACAACACAACACAATACATACACCTACATCTAATGTGCACCACAACACAATCATACACCTACAGCCGATGTAAAACACAATACATATACGTACATAGAGTACAACATGACGAATACACGTGTCATGATACCACGACTACACCATGCACATACATAATACCACATGTATACAACATAACATGTACGACATGCACATAATACCGCATGTACACCAGTACCACATGTACAACATGTACATTGTACCACCTCTACACAACACCACCTGCATAACATGTACACAACATCACATGTACACTGCAACACATGTACAATGTGTACACAACACCACATGTACATTGTACCACCTGTACAACATGTACATAACGCTAGACGTACACAGCACAATGTGCACTACATGTACACAATGCCACATGTACTCAGTACCATATGCACGACATGTACACAACACCACCTGCACACAACACCATATGCGCATAGCAGCACATGTAAAACATGCATGCAACACCACATGTACATAGCATTGCATATTGAACATGTACATAGCATCATCTGTACATAGCACTTCATATCCGACATGCACACAACACCATATGCACACAACACCGCATATCCAACATTTACATAGCACCATCTATGCCCAACACTGCAAATGCAATATTTGCACAACACTATTTGTACCACCCTGTACATAACATTGCATAAACAACATGTACACACACTATACATACACAATATTGCATGGGCACAACATCACATATGCAACATGTATAATATATACAACATATGCACATCAGTAGTACCACACATCCAAAACCACACTGTCTCTACCAAGAAACCTAGCTTCCAGTGTCTCTTTGCCATCCATGCTTATTCTAGCATGTCCTAAAGAACACTACTTTCATTTCATTGATGTATCTCTCAGCATTAGCCTGCCCATAACATAAACATAGACATAGTATAATCACACAATATCAATTCATATCCACATGATACTGACCTTAGAGATCTGTCAGGCTACTCTTCCCACTTGATTCCTCATGAACCAGGAATATCTTCATGCCATTCACCTTCATAAGCAATCATTCCTCCACAAGAACGATTCCTGATGACCTTGTCAGACAATGACATAAATACATGCATACATACATATATATAACATTAACACAAAATAGTCATGATCTCATCAGAAAACAACATACCTACATACATACATGTATACATATATACATCGACACAATCATGATCACAACATAATTACCAGATATCATAAGGTCAAGGTTAAGAGAACTTCCTTTATCCATGCAACGCATGTACAACATCGAGAACAACAATTCCCAATGTAGCTAAGGCATATGACACCTCAAATATATTTACTTTACCTTTCCTGATTACTTTTCTCATGATTGTCCCACCATCATCCATTTACACCAATGGACCCAACCAATCCAACTAGTTGTTATACGCTTGCCTTCAACTACCCTTATACATGCACTGAGCTTCATCCAGGCCTTACATCACCTGTTGGGTTTCATTCAACTCTCTCTATCCTCCATTAACCTTCCTCTTTCCCAGCCAATTCCCAAGACCCCAAACATAAAAGGCAAGACAAGAAGCAAATAAGAATAAGACCATGGAAAAACATTAGCAATACGACACCAAAACCAAAGTGGCATGGCCATGCACAAGACGCAAACAAAACTGCAATCAAGAACAAAAAATCACCAAAATAAAAAAATCACAAGACTAACAACATACACCATGACTCAATCCCCATGGTTCCCAATGCTTCCAAGGGAAAGCTCAACCTGAGCCTTCTTCAAGATTCCATGGAAATTTATTTTCCATGCAATCCCTTGCATCATACTTCCATCAACACATAATTGTCAGTGCTTAAATAAAGATAAAAATACATTGGTTACCTTACCTTGTTGTGCCAACCACATTTCTTGCAACTGAACATATCCATGCCATCTCTCAAGGGAATCCAATCCCCTTGATAGATCTGCCTATAACTAGAGACTAGCTAATATACCTGTCAAATACAAGTTCAAGAATCTAGCACATATCCACATAATGTCAAACAAGATTAAGGTTTAGAATACTTCCTATATGCGAAGCACTCACTCGTTTGGAATTAGGGTTTCCAAACATAGCCAAAAGAATTTTTTCCCAATTCCTTTCTTTGACCTTTTCCTTGCTGCAATTGAGTGTTACTATGCACTGCCACATCACCCAACTGTTAGTTATATAAACACATCAACTATTACCTTGTCATGCTAATACCAAGCATGGTACCCTGCAACTTCTCACACATGTCAACCACATGTTCCAAACATCAAGACAATCATATCTATCAATTTGAAATCAACTTTTAACAAGACTAAGAATCATGTCATAATCCATAGTCAACTCATAGTCATTAGGCATATTGCTACAACTGTCACCTACTTACACTCAAGTACATATCAACTGTCTCAACACATATCTGTTAGTACAACCATTTTAAAACAAGATCATTCATTCAGACAATCTTACGGATACATACTCATATCATGCAAGTAATCAAACATTTAGACATCATATAGGTGACATAATAAACACCAACACTAAACACCAATTAAACGACATAATCAAACACTCAAACACAAAGTATATGACATAAGAAAACACATACCTTGATGTATCTCAGGGGAGGCTATCTTGTCTACACAATCAATCTAGATTAAGATGATATAACTTCACAACATATCATCTCAAACATAAATAAGATCATGATATCCATAACCGTAACTATCTAATCATGTTCACATCATAAACTCATAAACAATTTTCATTCATGCATAACAATCACATATGCATTGTCAGTCTAGATTAGTATGACATAATATCACAACATATTAACTCATACTTGAATGTCATAACCATGATCATCTACATAGGTCAATCCAAATTAGCAAAAGACATAATAACATCAAGATCTTAATGTAATAACCCTAATCATCAAGCTAACTATCATATAACAACAACAAGATAACCTTTAACATACTCATTAACAATATATAACATAATCATCAAGTTATCTAACATAAAACAACAATAGTAATTCATACAACCACAGGTTACTATCATTCATGACTATCCAACACATGTGCATATGACTACACTAATAAACTAGCATCTATCATGTATGTAACCATAACATCAATAGACATGTACATAAACCTAATGTATATAACCCTAATGCATATAACAATCCATTAACTAACATACCTGCATGCCCAACATCCAAACCTGTATGACGACATGTTCTTGCCTCAAGGTCCAATGCTGCAACTTCACTTTAATGATTTGCATCTCCTGCTCTATCTCAGCCAACACATCAGCATCATAACAACCAACAACATCATGATGACCTAATTGCATACAATGACCTCACAATGCATGTTTGACCTACCATACATGCATAACAAATGCATATACAACCATACACTCATGACGACACATCCCACAACAATGCCCTCAACATTCACATGGCGACATCACTAAAACCATGATCAACACCATGCAAATGCAACACGCACGTGGAATACAAGCATAAGAAACACATATGCAACTGACATGAATGCATGACCAACACACTGCCCACCCAGTATGAGGGGTGAACCATGCTTTAATACCACTTTGTGGTATCAGATATGACCCAAAAAAGGCGCAACCTACTATGATACCAATATGTAACCACCCTCCTCCCACATCTACCTAAGTAACCGGCCAACTGGGGTAAACATGTGACAAGAGGATACTATGATAGGATTCAACCTCCTTGGTGACCTTAAGGAAATGGAATCAATGGAAACACATCAACCATACCTTCCACATCAGCAACAACACTCCCAGGAGGCAACCCAGCCACTCAGGCATCCTTCCCCTGGGTCCCACTGAGTTTTTAGACCTCTTGACCTCTGGACGCTCTCATGCTATGGGCATGCCAGCGTCCAGGGACCTTTGGACACTCTCACAAGCCTGCATGCCTATGTCCAGGGACTTTTCCCAACATACTTGTGCCAGCGTCCGTAGAATTTAAGGAACTTTTTAAGTCCATAATTTTGGCCACTGCCCATAACTTGTTGTAACTTCTAGAATCCATTAAACACATGATGACAAGACTAATAAACCAAAAATAAACTTTAGGACTAGGCCTGACCATCCCCAACTAGGACTAACATTCTGTCAAACACTTGGCATCAATGCAATCTACAGTTCTAGGATACAAAACATAACATGGATGACTGAAAAATCTTATGAAACATGACAAGAAGAATCACCATCTTCTCCCTTGAAATGCTATGACATCAATTAGGTCTCGCATCCATCATTTTAACCATTACAAGTAAATACATGAAGTAACCATAACATGAACCAGTCAATTAACCATGCTTATAACCAGCCTAAAACCATGGAAATAGCAGTGAGGTAACATACATTAAATCCACATATAAACAAGTACAAAATTTAGAGAACTTAGCTTTTATTAAACATAGGCAAATCCGACGAGGTTTGGGACTTCCACGTACCACCTAACCGTAGACATGGCTAAACCAAATCTTTCTTTTAGCCAGTCACCCCCATGCCATATTCCAAGCATGAATGTGGGATATCATGGATAAACCAATCCAAGAATAACCAGGGAAATCCATAGGTTAAACCACCTCCATAATCACAAAACCGTGATCACACCAAAATCATTGCCCTGATCACAAAACCGAACCGAACTTGGAATGCCATCCTGAATCCATCATTATCCTTGAGGAATTTTTTGTCTCCTTATTGCTTAGGCTTTACTTCAATCCAATCCCATATCACTAGGCCCTAAACTGAGACACCAACTTCATAGGCTTTACCGCAATCCACACCTGATCATTATGCCCTAAACCAACACTCCTCCCTCAGGCTTTACTATGTACCCTTCCAAAACATGTCAAGGGCTTCCTAGGCCTTTGGGAATGAACCTTGAGACCGCCTCCACCCCGGATTCAGAAATCCATCTGGTAATTCAAAAGCTCAAAACCAAGATCAACATCCCAACACACCATGGCATCCGAAAAAAGGAAAGGCTAGTCTAAAAACCATTGTCATAACCCGACAAAACCATGCCATTGACAGCAAGAGAACCATACACCAACATGCAAAGCCATGCATGTCAAAACCAACTAGGAATCACACATACAATATGTTACCTGCAAGTATTCCTGTTGAAGTTGCTTGATCATGCACTTCCTTGCTTGCTCCTTGCTTTCCTTCCTTTCCTTTGCTTTCTTTTCCTTCCTTACTCCAAAGCTAGAGTTCTCCAAGAAAACTCTAAGTGTCCAAGAGTGTGAGAGAGAGAGAGAATAATGAGAGAGCTCCAAAACTAAACTGACCAATCTTACATTGACCAAGCCTTGAGCCAAAACTTGAGGAAAAATCTTTCCAAATGATCCTCAAAAGCCTTTTTATTAAGTAGGCCTCTATTATCTTCATTTTCCATTATTTTCCTTTAATTTCCTCCTCACATGCAACCTATGACCTTTCACCTTACTTTTCTCCTATTTTCTTTATTTTCATAAATAAATGTGCCAAAAAGGCCTTTTTGCCTTTCCAAAGCCTATTCCATTGCCTTTGCCAATTTCTTTAGCCATAATAAACTGAATGAACACCCACTAAGATGTTTTTCCCAACATTTAGCTTGGAATATGTGTCCCTTATCTGTGGTCTTTTTTTTCCTTTATTAACTTTTATTACATGGAATTTTCACCAGGGCTGTTACACACATGTCATGGTACAAGGGTAGCTATAATAAGGGAAACCCACACCTAGGTATATGAGTGTAGGAGGGAGAAAATTGTGGTACATGAGTTACCCCAGCCTTTGTTTTTCCACCCTTATTCATATGCCTTTTTCCTTTGACTTATTTTTCTTCATAATGGCTTGGGGCTCCAGGAGATGAGAGCATGATGTGTAATATATAGCAGAGGATACCCTCTTAAGGTGGGGTAGTTCACCGCCCACCAGGGGTTGGGACAATCACAGGTTCCTTAATGGTTGAGGGGACTCATTTAGGGCCCATAGGGACCAGGGTGATGACCATGGATAAGGGGTAGAGCTCATGTTTGACTTTTTCCCATGTGCTAAATTTGTATGTCTTGACCATATTTTGCATTTTTTGGTACATTTCCTTTTGAGAGTGGAGAAATTATGCATTTTCTTTTATTTTATATGCTTCAACCTCCAGGGCATTGTTCCAGGCCCGACCCAAGGTATGGAGGAGGGGAGGGTGAAGTTAACCCTATGTGGACCCAATGGACACATGTGGACCCAGATGGGAAAAGATTTGAATGGGGCTAAAATGAGTGGAAGGGGGGAACATATGTGGTGTCCAAGAGCAGGACCACACAAACAAAGTTGGGATTTCCCAAGTAGTTCCAAGCCTAAAGCTAGGATCTAGTAAAGGAAATCCCATGTGACTAGGATACAAGGCTAACCACAGAATTAGGCATTGGGGACAACAGTACAAACCTATCCCACTCTTTCTGTCGAATCCACCTACCGATGCATGCCCAAACTGCCTATGAGAAGCAAGGAAAATTACTCAACTATACCAATGAAAATTCATACCTTCGGGGTCGAGAGGCCCACCTTCAAACATACGATCATAAAAAGTGGGCGAGGGAACACATTCTTGGCTCGGGTGGCAGAGATAATGGCACATCGAACTATCTGGTGGCTGCACGAGGCTGTTGGCTACCTGCTGAGGACCATCTAGGAGAAAACAAAAGTGTCCTATATATACTACCCACATGTGGTGGGTAACAGGAACAACGCAGTAAACAGTGTTAGAAATTGTAGCAAGAAATGCTCAATTTGACTTTTTGCTTAGTCAAATTGAGTAATTCAATTTTCCACATCAGTAGGATGACTTGGATGGTAATTAGCTAGAGTGAAATGGCCTTATATACTAGTTAATTCAATAAATTCGAGTTATAGGCTAGAAGTAGAGTTGTGCATGTAGTGATTGCTAAAATTTAGCAATCTAGTTCAATTATTTTCAGTTGAACTCAGTTAACTGAGCTCAAGTCATTAGTTGAGTTAGTTGAAGGTCAGTTGAGTAGTAGAACTATTGTTAACTCACTGATCTCTCAGTCAAACTAGTTAATCAGCTAAAAGTAGCCTGGACATGCATGTAATTTGAATTGCCTAGATAGAGTGGAGGAAAAGGCACATTGTAATTATCAATTGTATATTAGTTGAGTGTACAGGCTTGGTAATTAAGAAGGTGATCAATTCCTTGGGATTTACATAAGGAAATAGGGAATTCCCCTATTATTTAGGAGCTCAATTTCTCTTGAATTGTGCAAGGAAATAGGGAATTCCCCTATTATTTAGGATCTCAATTTCTCCTAAATTGCGCAAAGAAATAGGAGGAAGTTGGAGCCTTGAATTGGCTAAGTGTTGGCCAGAGTAGGATAGTCAGCAAGAGAACAGGTTTACAGTGCAGGGTGTGCTTGAAGATTGAAGCAAGACATTGTAATAGTTTCTCATTATCATATGATTAATGAAAAGTAGTGGAGGGTTTTTTCCCAGTTTGGTTCCCTTATAAAATCAATATGTTCTTGCGGTTTTGATAGTTGCATTTCATTGCATGTGTTTCTAAATTATGGTTTCCATTCCACAAAATTGTAGAGGAAACTTATAATCTCTTGTTTTCAATTTGAATTCATTAGTAGTAGAAATTTTCTATTAATTACTACAAATAGGGGAGTTTAGGTGTGAGAATTCATTGATTTTATGCAAGTACAATGTGTCCTAGAAAAGGAAAAATATCTCAGAAATTGAAGACCTTACCTAAAGAATTTATGAAGGGATAGAAGTGATCATCTTCAAGGAAGAGAGGGAACAAGATTGGGTTTAGGTAGAACAGATTGTGAAGGTACATATTTGGACATTTGTTGAGCATATAAAGGTTGTTTGGGAGGGCAACAAGTAGGTTCCCAAGGAGGCCCTAAGTGCGGATCAGAGAAGGACATTTGTTCTGTTAGGAGAGGCAGATTTGAACGAAGCTCAATGACTGATCTTTGAAGGACTAAAGAAGGAAGTCAAGGGAGTAGTTTATTTAGCCTAAGTTGATAGTTGGAGAAGGATGCATGATAGTCATAGTGGTTAGCCCTTCATGCCTTAAGTTTTTCTTCATTGGTAAGAACATGAAGGCAATAGAGGGAAGAAGTCCCTAAGAGTTGTGTCCTTGAAGGACTAAGGAGTAGCTAGTGGCAAGAAGTCCCAAAGTGTTGACTACTTGAAGGATTAAGGAGTAGAAAATGGGCAATTGATGAAGACCATATGTGTTGATTCATTGATGGACCTATGATCAACTAGAAGGAAGATTGGAGTCATGTTCAATGACCTAAAGGAGTAGGGTCATTGATAGAGGTAAATTAGTGTTGTTGTAGAGTGGGAGCCAAAGGACTAGGAAGATGTGTTTAGGGTACAACCATTGGAGCTATGAAGTGCACTATATTAGCCAATAGGTTAATGTATCTTGTTCAGGGTAGATTGGTTGTCATAGTTGATGACACCAAATCCTAGTTTATCTTATATCAGTGATTGTATGAAGGACATGACCCCTGGTGTAGGATCCCTAGAGTGTTGTACTATAGTTTGATAATATAACGAATTTGGGTTGTTGAAAATTATAAAAGGTTGTATATTTGTGCACGTATTGTTTTACGGATGTTTATCTTCGCTATACAAAGTAGTTTGTTGTGGAATTTGAGTTTGTAGTGTCATAGATTCTACGACCCTAACGTATATTCTTCAGTGTCGTGGAAAAACAACACCGAGAAGGGTTGCAATTCGGAGTAAGAATGATTCAAGCTAAGGAGGGTGTTAATAGGATCATAGGGAGTTAGCAGCTCAAAGGAACACAACCTTTTAGTTAGGAATTCATGGTACAAGATGGCCATCCAGGATGCTCAGGAGCAAGAGGTTTCTAGGAGCATGGGGTATTTGAAGAAGGGTCCCTGTCATACAATATGAATTGCTTCTATGTCGTATGGAACAGTTTTGGTAGTAGATCAAGGGTGAAAATGTATTTTCGAGTTTGAACGCAGAGCCATTTCCAGGGAGTGTTATGAGAATACATCCATCGCTAAGGGGGAGTGTTGATGTTTTGGGTAGCATCGAAAGTATTATCATGTGCAGGGAAAGTGGGCTAAGTGTATGGGGCTTTGCACCCATAAACCCATGATATAGACATATGGTATTCTCATAACCCATGGTATTACACTCTTTGGAAAAGTATAAGGGTGATTGATTCATTATTGTGGTTTGGAAATAGAGTCAAGAGGGCCTGTGGAGAGCCGAGAGGGTCGAGCAGGGCATGGATACCTGCAAGGGCATGATACATTGAGAGAGAGATTCGTTCAAGTTAGGAAAATATCTTCGTGAGTAATATCGTAGGTTTATTGTGAGTGAGATCCTCAATTGGTCAGGTTCAAGGAAAAAGTACATAGTAACAAAGGAGATCTAGATCAGTCAAATCGAGGACGGATCTAGGGCTTGATCCACTTGATCAAATTCAAGGTAATTGTTTTATATGTAATTTTCTCAAGGGAAATTATCCCTTGTATGGGAGCCCTAGATTTTTGTTGAAGGACTAGTAAGAATTGTGTTTTTGGGCTAAAAAAGTGTGTTTACTATGCATGATTTGGTTATTGGTTTGATAAATTTCATGTGCTAAATTTGTATATAGTTAAACACATCAATGTCATTCAATTACTATCTATGTAAAGTAAATAAAAAGGTGGTGCCAGATCTGATGTGTATGTGTGCACTAAATCTAGTGCCCAAAATCTAACACAAGCATTTTATCCTCTCAAAGCTAAGCTCGAAGATTCAGTTACACAAAATCTTAGAGATCAATTACATAGCAAGAACGTGACAGGCATCCTCAATATTTAATGCATCAATGGATTAGTGACAACTCGGCTTGGCCTTGATTAGTGAACTCACTTCCATGGGACTTGGCCTCATGGGAATCAATATATGTAAATTAATACGTCATAAATCTGTATTTGATAAAATAAAGGTCAAAACTTTAAAGTAAATGCATTAATTTATGCTTGATCTACATTGGAAACTAATGTAAAACAACAAACCGGTTAAAATATTTTTGTTACCTTAAGTCAGGGAGTCCAAATCCAAATCAAACAAGAGTCCAAATCAACACATTACTCTCTATAATTAAACAAGAGTCAAATCAAGGTTAGATTGAAAATAGACTAAACTAGCATTTGCACCAGATGTTGCAAAGAAAACGCCGTAAGGCATAAATTGAAGAACACAAATACAACAAAAAAAATACTTATAAAGGATAAAACGCTCAAATCAATATATCGAAAGCTCAACTCAATGACCTCAATGACTAAACCATTTAGTAGACACATCTATCTAACATAGATAGAGCAAAAAATACTTACTTTGATAAATGATACAAATATATTGAATGCTCAAATCAATACCCTAACAGAAGGCAATTCCTCTACTTACCATAATGTTGGCTCTTACAGCACAAATGATGTGTCATCAACACCCAACAGATACTAAAAATGACAGTACAATACAAAATATATCACAAGATAATAGCTAAAAAGGAGCATATATCATATGGCCAACGGTGATAATACAGTTGCTCCTGATCATTCAGAGGAAAATTAGTTTTACAATGAACATATTAATGGAGGAGGTATTCCCTTCCACTTTTGCAGCCCCAAACCTTCTGAGTCTCCATTTCCTTCTTAGAAAAATCATTCCATGTGAAATCTTAGTTTTACAATGAACATATTAATGGAGGAGGTATTCCCTTCCACTTTTGCAGCCCCAAACCTTCTGAGTCTCCATTTCCTTCTTAGAAAAATCATTCCATGTGAAATATTCTTCTTATAGTGGCGCTAGCAACCATTTCCCAAACTGGAGATTTTCTAGTTTCACATTCTAGTTAATTTTTCCACTGCAACATTCAGTTCCAACTTATTCAAATGTAATCAGCGAGATTCATTACAGTTATAAAATGGCTATTTGATCTTATCTTCATGGCAACAATTTGTTCACCAATTGCCATGTGTTCTTATATACTTATTTACTCTCAATTTGGAGAGCGTGTACATGCAACTTGAAATTTGGTAATTTATCTTCACTGCCAAATGTACACCTGCATCAAAGCACTTGAGAGAAGAAATAATGAATTTGGATTAGCAATTAAAAAAATATACATACAGATGGACTGGTTATGATGCTTCATTTTGAACATAATGTATTGGTTTTTTATTTATACTTAATAATAACTAGCGTTTTTTCTTACCGAAAGAAAAAAAAAAAAAAAAAACAAAACAAAAAAAAAAAAGCAAAAACAAAAACAAAAACAAAAAAACAAAACAAAACAAAAACAAAAACAAAAACAAAAAAAACAAAAAACAAAAAACAAAAAAAACTTTCGAATTTACAAGGTGTTGCATTTGTTTATCCATGTTTATGGCTTCACTTTAAGAACAAAGGGAAAATGTAACAATTACTTGGTGAAAATGGAGCATTTATTTTACCAGTGTAAAATGAAATATGGAACATTGGAAAATGTAACTGAAAACAAAAACTGATAACAATCATGAAAATGACGAGAAATCATAAAGCCCAAATCATTTAAATTATGAATGGCTTAAAGTAAATTCATTTACCCAACATACTAAGAATATGAATTCCCATGACCAATGTCAGGTGAAAGACCAGAAAGAAAGTTTGAAAGTTTTTAAAAATCATAGTGACCATTAGAAATCACCTTCAGGGGAATGCAAGAAAATGTAATCAACTATTTGCAAACTTGTGAAATCAAACAACATTTATGAATATGAGGTTTTGGGTTAGGATTCTGGACATACAACATTAAATGAATTTTTAGTGCCCCTTTGATTAACCACCTAAATCAAGATGTTAAGCAACTATCAAATTAGTCACTGAATGATGTATGCAACTTCGAATTTACCCCTGGGTGCTCTGGCACATATGCTATTGGTTTTTTATTTATACTTAATAATAACCAGCGTTTTTTTCTTATTGAAAAAAAAAAATCAAATTTACAGGGTGTTGCATTCATCTATCCATGTTTGTGGCTTCACTTTAAGAATAAAGGAAAAATGTAACAATTACTTGGTGACAATGGAGCATTTATTTTATGAGTGTAAAATGCAATATGGAACATTGGAAAATGTAATTGAAAGCAGAAACTGATAACAATCATGAAAATGACGAGAAATCATAAAGCCCAAATCTTTCAAATTATGAATGGCTTAAAGTAAATTCATTTACACAACATACTAAGAAGATGAATTACCATGAGCATAAAAAAACAATGGAGAATTCCTTGGTTGTTGAACATTTTTTCTTCAAAAGTAACACTCTAATCCATTAATTAATATCATATTCTTCTTTTAAAGGAATTTTTTTCTGTTCCTATAAAGAGAAAATGTCTTAAACCTCTTTATTATTGAAAATATAAGGCATACATTTCAAGTTCAAAGGCCCTCATGCACCATAAAAAATAGTCCACATCCCCAAGCTGGGGACTCTGCCTACTCAGAATACACACAGGTGCAGAAGATATCACAGCAATCATAACATGATCAGAAACCTAAGATTAGAAACTAAGGTGTGATACAAACTTACAAGTCAATAAGTTTTGGGGTAAGAATTTTAATGAAATCAAATTCTGGAAAAGGGTGGTTTGCAATATACCTGATGGATGAAGAATAGTATCTGTCAGTGTCACTAATATGAAGATAATAATATTGATGATAACCAAGTCCCTGTTACCAATCTTGTACTATCAATTGGTTTTGAAGCTATTAATTTCTTCTTGCAACCGGACACCTTCCAAGTATTTTTGTGTAACAACCCCAATTTTGCTAATTTGTGTAACAGCCTCAGTTTTGCTAAAATAATTAAACCCCAGGTACAACACTTACATTAAGCCTATTCTCTGCACCATCAAAATCTATCCAGCACTGAATGCTTTTCTGAGCTTTCAGATTACTAATCTCCAAACTAAGGACTGTAATATAACTAGAAATAAATAAAGTAAATAATAAAATATCTGAAAGATGAAGACCACCAACTGGTTCATTTACCCAACATACTAAGAATATGAATTCCCATGACCAATGTCAGGTGAAAGACCAGAAAGTACATTTGAAAGTTTTTAAAAATCATAGTGACGATCAGAAATCACCTTCAAGGGAATGCAAGAAAATGTAATCAACTATTTGCAAACTTGTGAAATCAAACAACATTTATGAATATGAGTTTTGGGTTAGGATTCTGGACATACAACATTAAATGAATTTTTAGTGCCCCTTTGATTAACCACCTAAATCAAGATGTTAAGCATCTATCAAATTAGTCACTGAATGATGTATGCAACTTCGAATTTACACCTGGGTGCTCTGGCACATACAATACTGGTTTTTTATTTATACTTAATAATAACCAGCGTTTTTTTCTTACGGGAAAAAAATTCAAATTTACAGGGTGTTGCATTTGTCTATCCATGTTTGTGGCTTCACTTTAAGAACAAAAGAAATGTAACAATTACTTGGTGACAATGGAACATTTATTTTGAGTGTAAAATGCAATATGGAACATTGGAAAATGTAACTGAAAGCAAAAACTGATAACAATCATGAAAATTCATTACAGTTATAAAATGGATATTTGATCTTATCTTCATGGCAACAATTTGTTCACCAATTGCCATGTGTTCTTATATACTCATTTACTCTCAATTTGGAGAGCGTGTACATGCAACTTGAAATTTGGTAATTTATCTTCACTGCCAAATGTACACCTGCATCAAAGCACTTGAGAGAAGAAATAATGATTTTGGATTAGCAATTAAAAAAATATACATACAGATGGACTGGTTACGATGCTTCATTTTGAACATAATGTATTGGTTTTTTATTTATACTTAATAATAACTAGTGTTTTCTCTTACTAAAAAAACCTTCGAATTTACAGGGTGTTGCATTTGTTTATCCATGTTTATGGCTTCACTTTAAGAACAAAGGAAAAATGTAACAATTACTTGGTGAGAATGGAGCATTTATTTTACCAGTGTAAAATGAAATATGGAACATTGGAAAATGTAACTGAAAACAAAAACTGATAACAATCATGAAAATGACGAGAAATCATAAAGCCCAAATCTTTTAAATTATGAATGGCTTAAAGTAAATTCATTTACCCAACATACTAAGAATATGAATTCCCATGACCAATGTCAGGTGAAAGACCAGAAAGAACATTTGAAAGTTTTTAAAAATCATAGTGACAATCAGACATCACCTCTAGGTGAATGCAAGAAAATGTAATCAACTATTTCAAACTTGTGAAATCAAACAACATTTATGAATATGAGGTTTTGGGTTAGGATTCTGGACATACAACATTAAATGTATTTTTAGTGCCCCTTTGATTAACCACCTAATCAAGATGTTAAGAAACTATCGAATTAGTCACTGAATGATGTATGCAACTTCGAATTTACACCTGGGTGCTCTGGCACATACGCTATTGGTTTTTTATTTATACTTAATAATAACCAGCGTTTTTTTCTTACTGAAAAAAAATTCAAATTTACAGGGTGTTGCATTCATCTATCCATGTTTGTGGCTTCACTTTAAGAACAAAGGAAAAATGTAACAATTACTTGGTGACAATGGAGCATTTATTTTACGAGTGTAAAATGCAATATGGAACATTGGAAAATGTAATTGAAAGCAGAAACTGATAACAATCATGAAAATGACGAGAAATCATAAAGCCCAAATCTTTCAAATTATGAATGGCTTAAAGTAAATTCATTTACACAACATACTAAGAAGATGAATTACCATGATCGTACAAAAAACAATGGAGAATTCCTTCGTTGTTGAACATTTTTCTTCAAAAGTAACACTCTAATCCATTAATTAATATCATATTCTTCTTTTAAAGGAATTTTTTTCTGTTCCTATAAAGAGAAAATGTCTTAAACCTCTCTATTATTGAAAATATAAGGCGTACATTTCAAGTTCAAAGGCCCTCACGCACCATCAAAAATAGTCCACAACCCCAAGCTGGGGACTCTGCCTACTCAGAATACACATAGGTGCAGAAGATATCACAGCAATCATAACATGATCAGAAACCTAAGATTAGAAACTAAGGTGTGATACAAACTTACAAGTCAATAAGTTTCCGGGTAAGAATTTTAATGAAATCATTTTCTAGAAAAGGGTGGTTTGCAATATACCTGATGGATGAAGAATAGTATCTGTCAGTGTCACTAATATGAAGATAATAATATTGATGCTAACCAAGTCCCTGTTACCAATCTTGTACTATCAATTGGTTTTGAAGCTATTAATTTCTTCTTGCAACCGGACACCTTCCAGGTATTTTTGTGTAACAGCCGCAATTTTGCTAATTTGTGTAACAGCCTCAGTTTGGCTAAAATAATTAAACCCCAGGTACAACACTTACATTAAGCCTATTCTCTGCACCATCAAAATCTATCCAGCACTGAATCATTTTCTGAGCTTTCAGATTACTAATCTCCAAACTAAGGATTGTAATATAACAAGAAATAAATAAAGTAAATAAATAAAATATCTGAAAGATGAAGACCACCAGCTGGTTCATTTACCCAACATACTAAGAATATGAATTCCCATGACCAATGTCAGGTGAAAGACCAGAAAGAACGTTTGAAAGTTTTTAAAAATCATAGTGACGATCAGAAATCACCTTCAAGGGAATGCAAGAAAATGTAATCAACTATTTGCAAACTTGTGAAATCAAACAACATTTATGAATATGAGGTTTTGGGTTAGGATTCTGGACATACAACATTAAATGAATTTTTAGTGCCCCTTTGATTAACCACCTAAATCAAGATGTTAAGCAACTATCAAATTAGTCACTGAATGACGTATGCAACTTCGAATTTACACCTGGGTGCTCTGGCACATACGATACTGGTTTTTTATTTATACTTAATAATAACCAGCATTTTTTCTTACGGAAAAAAAAATTCAAATTTACAGGGTGTTGCATTTGTCTATCCATGTTTGTGGCTTCACTTTAAGAACAAAAGAAATGTAACAATTACTTGGTGACAATGGAACATTTATTTTATGAGTGTAAAATGCAATATGGAACATTGGAAAATGTAACTGAAAGCAAAAACTGATAACAATCATGAAAATGATGAGAAATCATAAAGCCCAAATCTTTCAAATTATGAATGGCTTAAAGTAAATTCATCTACACAACATACTAAGAAGATGAATTACCATGATCGTACAAAAAACAATGGAGAATTCCTTGGTTGTTGAACATTTTTCCTTCAAAAGTAACACTCTAATCCATTAATTAATATCATATTCTTCTTTTAAAGGAAATTTTTTCTGTTCCTATAAAGAGAAAATGTCTTAAACCTCTCTATTATTGAAAATATCTCTATTATTGAAAATATAAGGCGTACATTTCAAGTTCAAAGGCCCTCACGCACCATCAAAAATAGTCCACATCCCCAAGCTTTGCCTACTCAGAATACACACAGGTGCAAAAGATATCACAACAATCATAACATGATCAGAAACCTAAGATTAGAAACTATGGTGCAATACAAACTTACAAGTCAATAAGTTTTGGGGTAAGAATTTTAATGAAATCATTTTCTGGAAAAGGGTGGTTTGCAATATCCCTGATGGATGAAGAATAGTATCTGTCAGTGTCACTAATATGAAGATAATAATATTGATGATAACCAAGTCTCTGTTACCACTCTTGTACTATCAAATGGTTTTGAAGCTATAAATTTCTTCTTGCAACCGGACACCTTCCAGGTATTTTTGTGTAACAACCCCAGTTTTGCTAATTTGTAGTATCTGTCAGTGTCACTAATATGAAGATAATAATATTGATGATAACCAAGTCTCTGTTACCAATCTTGTACTATCAAATGGTTTTGAAGCTATTAATTTCTTCCTGCAACCGGACACCTTCTAGGTATTTTTCTGTAACAGCCCCGGTTTTGCTAAAATAATTAAACCCCAGGTACAACACTTACATTAAGCCTATTCTCTACACAATCAAAATCTATCCAGCACTGAATGCTTTTCTGAGCTTTCAGATTACTAATCTCCAAACTAAGGACTGTAATATATTAGAAATAAATAAAGTAAATAAATAAAATATCTGAAAGATGAAGACCAGCTGGTTGCCTTATTTCTCTTAGTTGGTAACATCATTGAAGGTCATGGATATAACATTTTCCAATGTCATAAAGGAAAAAGGATGTTAAAATTTTAACTGATCAAATTATTATTCACCATATTGCTTGCATGATGTACGCAACTTCGAATTTACATCTGGGTGCTCTGGCACATACGCTACTGGTTTTTTATTTATGCTAATAATAACCAACGTTTTTTTCTTACTGGAAATTTTACCAGTGTAAAATGCAATATGGAACATTGGAAAATGTAACTGAAAACAGAAACTGATAACAATCAATCATGAAAATGACGAGAAATCATAAAGCCCAAATCTTTCAAATTATGAATGGCTTAAAGTAAATTCATTTACACAACATACTAAGAAGATGAATTCCCATGACCAATGTCAGGTGATGCTTTTTTTAGTTAACGACCTAAACCAAGATGTATGCAAGAAAATGTAATCAACTATCTGCAAACTTGAGAAATCAAACAACATTTGTGAATATGAGATTTTGGGTTAGGATTCTGGACATACAAAATGATGGGGCCAGCCCACGTGATTCGCCACCAATGTATTCCACAATGGGTGTGTAGGCAAGTAATAATTAAATGGGGATTTCCTTTACCTATACAGACGATTGTAAACGGTGTTGAATTAAATGATGGGTCTGGTGATTAGTACGATGGTCTTTGTTTGCTTGACAACTGTCCCTCCTTGGGATTCCCCGAGCCCGCCTTGGTATAGGTGTTCACAATCTCGCGCCCAGACTATTCATTCGATCATTTCTCCCGGTCCTGTATGTTGTGTGCTCTCGGCGGTTCTTTGCGGCTTCAATGTGGGTTTTGTGGTTGCATTCCCCTGCTTCGCTTCGTCTTGGCAGTCTCTTTCACTGGTCTGGCAAGGGTTACATAAGCCTGGTAAGATTCAGCTCCTTCTTGGTTCCTTTTCAAGCGTCGACTGTTGTTGTGAGCTGGTAACCAATTGTTATGCCTCTGCGCTCCTTCTTACTTGTTCTACAGTTCTGGTACTTGTGCTTTTCTTGGTCGTTACAGTCGTTTACTGGATATGTCAATTCTGGTAGGGTTCTCTGGTTCCAAGTTCGACTTCTCCACAGGGTTCTCTGGTTCCAAGTTCGACTTCTCCACGGGTTTGAGAGGACTATGGTGACGAGCTCCTTCAATTCCTCCGCCACTCTCTCAGGGTAAGTTCGCTTGTTCTATGCTAGCAATGTCTGTTTCTTTTTATTCAGTCACCTAACCTTTCGGCTCCTTGTGAGCAGGGCCAACCTAGTGGAGTTATGGCAGTGGCGGCTTACCTTCGTCAGGTAAGCAAACCAGCTGTATTTTTGTTTTAATTACTCTGTTCAGTTTTGAAGTCCTCCTCCTTTGATATTACCAGCATTCACTCCGTTCTTTTTTTTTTCGTTGCAGGTATGGTCGCTCGAGGGTTTCAGTGCATGGACACTTGACTCCTCCCACTGAGTATAGGTAGTGTCGTTCTCTATTTGTTAGTTGCTTCTGTTCAGCTTCATACTATGACTGTAGGGTCAGTGGGTTTTTGGTTTTCGAGTCACCTTCGGTGCTCAGTTCCTCTGTAGGTTGTCACTGCTGTTTGGTTGTTGTAGTGGACCGAGGGTTACTGGGCCTAGTTCCCGCTTGTCTTAAGCATGAGTCATATTTTTTTATGGAGTGGTTTCCTTCTTTTCGCTTCGAAGAGAATGTATATGCATAAAGAAATAGAATGCTATCTTTCTTTTATATTGATTCAGTTATGAAACTGTGTGGCTATTTATTCACATACTTGGTGACTGTAGAATTTAATTGGTTGGCTGGTTTCGTTAACTCCAGTTTTCGTGACTTTGTTCACACAATTGATTTCAAGCCTATTTGTTTGTTTAAATTCTGCCTATGCGCGGTCACGCTCCTCCTCTGTTGTTATCGCTCCAATGGCGTTGTGACCTGTAAGGGTTTTACCCAAAATCTCCACAAACGTAATTTCAACAAATCATATACACAGTATTAGGGACACTGAAGAGGTGAATATATGCATAGTAAACTACTACCCTTTTCTCTTTTTTTTATTTCTCTGACAGTCGAACCCCTTTACATTGTGTTCTATCCCTCTTTTAAGAACAAGGTTCTGAAACTGTTACTAACTGCTGTTAGTTATGTTCAATTGGTTACATCAGTTATTTATCGTATAGAACTGTTCATTGTCTGTTGGCATATATTTTTTTTTAAGTTTTTACAAAAATAAATTAACTGTCTGGAAGCAATGACATTAACTAATTCCTACTGTTCCTAATTACAATTCACTAAATTAACTTAGGCAACTTAATAAAAGAAAAACACAAGTACGTATCCATTCAGCGAATTAACTCCTTCGTCCCCTTCAGAGACCATGCCGCCTTCATTTTATCTTTATCCTGTCAGCCAGATGCTCCTGCATCACAAAATTAAATGAAGTTTTAATGCTTTCTTTAATTAACCACCTAAACCAAGATGTTGGAGACTGTAAATTCTTATAGCTGCCCCGTACAAAAAAAATGGAGAATTCCTTGGTTGTTGAACATATTTTCTTCAAAAGTAGCACTCCAATCCATTAATTAATATCATATTCTTCTTTTAAAGGAATCTTTTCCTGTTCCTATAAAGAAAAGATGTCTTAAACCTCTCTATTATTGAAAATATAAGGCGTACATTTCAAGTTCAAAGGCCCTCACGCACCATCAAAAATAGTTCACATCCCCAAGCTGGGGATTCTGCCTACTCAGAATACAGAAAGGTGCAGAATATATCACAGCAATCATAACATGATCAGAAACCTAAGATTAGAAACTAAGGTCTCATACAAACTTACAAGTCAATAATTTTTGGGGTAAGAATTTTATTGAAAGCAGAAAAGGGTGGTTTGCAATATACCTGATGGATGAAGAATAGAATGTGTCAGTGTCACTAATATGAAGACAATAATATTGATGATAACCAAGTCCCTGTTACCAATCTTGTACTATCAATTGGTTTTTAAAGTATTAATTTCTTCTTGCAACGGACCCCTTTCAGGTATTTTTGTGTAACAGCCCCAGTTTTGCTAAAAATAATTAAACCCCACATACATATAATCAAGAAGGGCAACCGAGAGCTTAACCTGAATAGATATCAATGGCCAATCAGGATTGGGTATCCTTGGGTACAACACTTACATTAAGCCTATTCTGTGCACCATCAAAATCTATACAGCACTGAATGCTTTTCTGAGCTTTCAGATTAAATGTCTGAACTGTCCCATTACCAGTTCTGTACGCAGTTGTTGCAGACATATTTGATATCAGACTGTTAATATCGATACCCGCATGATTATCGCCAATATCCGCAAACTCAAAATCCCGAACGGTATCGAACTCCACGGCAAATATATGATTATAATCCTTTCCATTACTGGAATCATTGAAGAGACCAAACTGGGAAAAGCTCTGTGCAATCCCTTAACTGGAAATCCTGCTATACAAGTCATCAGGGTCGGCTATTTATGATACAAACGAATATGGAGCTCCGCTCCTGTGATCTAAGAAAACTATTGGAAATGATAAATTCAAGATACCACACCGTAATCGGTTTTGCCAACTAGTCCGCAAACCGTTTCCGCAACAAATTTGTAACGAATTTGATCGAATGGCTGAAAATATTGCAATCGTCTAACATGTAATCTTATGGCCTACGGAGATGACAGGTGGGCAGAGAGGTGAGTTTATTTCAAAGGGAAACGCCTTACGACGTAATAAATATAGTGTTTAAATCGCACCCACCAAGTCGCAACACAACGAATCATTGGCTAGTTAAGTCTTGCAGATTCGATGGTTTAAAAAAGAAGATTATTAAAGTAATAATAGGAAGTATCTTTTAAAGTAAAACCTTAACCCTTGAAACTAATATTAGCCATTATTCATATATACTTTTAATGAGAGAAGAGTCTATCATTAAGTAACCACAAGAAAATATGAGTGATTACACATCAAATTTTTAGAATTAATAAATCACTTTCGAAGATTTTCGAGAAATAATGTTTTTAAATTTTAATGTGATTTTTTTTTTTAATAAAAATAAAGTAAAGGAAAGAGAAGAATATCAATTCATTATTTAATAAAAATTGAAATTGTGGATTTGGCAAAAGATTTTATTTAATAATTAGATTTTTTTTGAATTATGATCAAATTTCATACTATTTGAATAATAAAGTGATATAAAAATATTTTGGCAAATTATTTAAAAAACGAGGATAAACTAATTAAATAACGAAAAAGATATTAATATTTGATGATAAATTATTAGAAAAAGATTAAGTAAAATTTTCAACTAAAAGATCATAATAATAAAATATTTGCACAAATCACTAAGAGAAAAAGTAACAAAACAATATAATATATATTAAAGAAAACAAGAGTAGAAAGATTTTATGAAACCAACTCACAAAAAGATAGAAAAGATAGATCAACGCTTTAGAATTCAGCTTCTTCGAGGGGGCAACCTCTTTTACATTACGCAAATGAACGATTCTTGGATGATACAAATGACTAAACCTCCCTTCTATATATAGGAGTCTAAGGGATCACAATATAATCAAGCCGACATAACATTAATAACATAAGGGCACAACAATAACAATAATGGGTTTCTATGGGGCACAATAATAACAATATGGGGACAATAAGGGCACAATAACAGCCATAAGGGATACAATGACAATAGTAATGGGGAAATCACTAGTATTATAGGGACCTAACATGCCCCTCTCCTTTCGAAAAATGTTGTCCTCAATGCTTGAGTAGTTTTCGGTGCTTCTGTATAAAATTCTCATCCTCCCATGTAGAATATTCAACAAATAAGTTCTTCCACTTGATGAGATACTCTTAAATTGATTGATTTCATAGCTATTGAGTTCTTGTTTTTATCACTTCTTGCGGTTCCAATATGATTTTTCCTTCCTCTTCAAGTTCTAGCAATATTGTTTGAACTGGGAGCTTGTCACCTATAGCCTTCTTTAAACATGAAAGATGGAAAACTGGGTGCACTCGGGAAGCTGTAGGAAGTTCCAATTTGTATGCCATAATACCAATATTTTGCAACACCTTGTATGGACCATAATACTTTGGTGATAATTTATTATCCTTCTTATCTTAGTTGAGGGACATTTGTTTATATGGTTGTAGCCGTAGGAATACCCAATCACCTACATCAAAACTTCTTTCGCTGTGATGTTGATCTGCCTGTTGTTTCATTCTATTTTGTGCCAACGTGAGGTTATCCTTTAAGAGTTGGAGAACTTGTTGTTGATGCTCGATGTGATGTTGTTCGGCACGGAATCTCCCCCAAGGCATGTTTTGGGGCTCAAAGCCCAAGTTTTTACCCAACCTTGCTGTAAAGCTCCGCGAATTGTGGGCACGGAGTGCGAAAAGTATGATAGAGTCACAGGGTTGTCTGCCCTAGTTTTGTAATGTAATGTCGACTGGATAGACCTACCCATGGTCCGTGCCACACAGAGAAACACTACGGAAATACTCCCTATGAACTTGTTTATGGGAAGCAGGTCTTATTTCCTATTGAGTTCCAGATAAAGGCCTTCAAGACAACACTTAAATTATGTCTTGATAAGAAAAGAAACAAAAAATGGAGCAGTTGAATGAACTAGATGAGATAAGACAAGATGTTATTCAAAGAGCCAACATAGTTCAACAAAAAAGATTCAGGTTGCATGACAGGTACATAAATGAATGAAAATTTCAACTATGAGATTGGGAATTACTTTTTAACTCAAAGTTTAAAGATTTTCAGGGAAAATTTCAAACTCATTCGCTTGGGCCTTATGAGATTGAAACTGTCTTTGATAATGGTGCAGTCAAGATCGAAACCATTAATGAAGAAAGAGTGACCTTCCTTGTAAATGTTCATCGATTGAGAATTTATCACAAACCATTGACAAAGGAGGAATTTGTTAAAAACCTGCATAACAATATTGATTTGAACATGATTATGAATGATTTTCATTCCTCTCCAACTTGATTTGTAAACATTTTTGTTTTCCTTATATATATATATAAACATGAAAAAAAACTCTGTTGACATGTTTATACAAAAAATTTAGGGTGAAAACCAAGTAATTTTGGCACCTTAAATTTTCTTTTTCAATCCTATTCTAATTCCCATTTCCTTTTTATCCCTATTTTTCTTTTCAGAATAAGTAGCTATAGAATTGATGAGAATTTGTATTTTTGACACAATTCTCCAGCTGACATTTACAAGAACCATCAACTAGGACAGTTGAAGACTTCAGCAAAAGAGGAAGATCAAACCTACAATTGCAAGTATCTAAAGACAATTCAAGTAGAACAATCAAGTGTTAGAATCATAAATTCAAAGGTATGCAAATATTATACTTGGAAATAAAGGAAAAACATTAGATTATGAATGGAATAGATGTTATACCTCGATTTAGAATAATGATTGCTATTCTAACTTTGGACTGAGTTGTAAACATTATATCACATTAATGAAATCAGCCACGAAGAGCCTAATTACCATTCATCATTACATGAACACTCCATTTTAACCTCGCTTACTCATATCTATTTAATACCCTGTCCTCGCAACCCCATTCTTCAAATAGTAATTGTACTCTATGTCGTCACATTCTCTCATATTCATCCTTAGAACTAATATCATTCCAAAGCCTTTTCGAGGAAGAAACTGTGAAGCGAAACTTTTGCCGACATGGGGCACATCATCCAAACAGAACCAAATGGGAGAAATTTTATGCAAGGGTATCAACAGGTCATGCAACTCCTCTAGCAAGCACAGTGGCTAAATTTCATAGAAAATTTTGATGGCCATGATCAAGAGGTGACCAAATCCTTTGCTCGAGCTTTTGATGGAATAGAGGCAGAAATTAGAGACATTAAAATTGTGGTGACAGAGTCCTTCTTAGCTGAAGTAACTGGACTACCAAGAATTGGTGAAAGATGGTTCAAAAATAGGGGCATCGAAGGAAGCAAATGGAAGGTATTCTTGAAGAACCCAGGTATGGATACAACTATTTTCAAAAAGGGTATTCCAAGAACAACTTTGAAAAACAAATGGAGAAATTTGCTATTAGTAATCCAGAAGTTCATCACCTGTGAGGGAAGGTTTAGTAGTATGTTCTTTTATCATGTTAGATTAATGATGCATTTTATGGAGGGAAATGAAATTAATCTACCTTATTTTCTACTTAATAGTCTAAAGAAGATGTTTGGCAACACTAAAAGGAAAATTCAATTCATTGAAAACACTTTATATCATCATGGCCTTATGAAAATGCTTATTGAAGCCCATCTTGAGAGCATAGGAGATAATTGGGATAGTTTCCTAATTAGAAATCATTTCAAGGAGTTAGAGAAAGAAGAGCCTAATGAAAGTAATATAAAAAGAAGCAGAAGGAAATTGCTAGAAAATCCTGTTGAAAATATCATTGACAACCTTACTTATAATTCGCCTCTACAACCAGAAAAACACTCAAAAGATGAGATTCTGCTGGTGAATATTTTAGAAAACATAAAGAAACAAAATGTTAGAAGAAAGAAAGCCAACACAAAGAAGAATCTTCCATCCATTGTAAGAATAAGTGCCAGACTTAATAAAACAGTGAAGGATTCAATTCAACAGTTTATAGAGGTTTTTAATTTGGAAGAGGAAGAGGAGTTGAAGGTTCCATCACCCACTATTCTTACATAAATCCATAGTCCAACAAGAAGAACACCGGAGATTGATCCAACTCAACAAGAAATATATGACTACATTGAGTCTCTGGAGAGAAAAGTTGTAGAAAAGGCATCTTCTTCTACAATCCATAACAAATAAATCTAGTCTAACATTACACAAGAACCTCCAATTGTGAAAACTCTGAAACAAGAAGTCTTTGAGTTTGAGACACTAAATAGAAATCTAAAGAAGGAACATGAGGCATTAAAGGTGCAAAATGAAATCCAAAGAACCAAAAATGATAACATTATGTTGCATCTAGGTTTATGGTATGAAAAGAACAAGAAATTAAAGGAAAGGAATAAGTCTCTCAAAAGAAAGGTCATGAGTTTAAAATGCAGGATTTTGATGAAGAAGCCCAGAATGACAGTTGCCAGAAAGAAGGTAAAAAGGACAAACTTGGATGTTCTGGCCCAAGTTTCTGAGAAAGTGCAGTGACAGAGAAAGACTACCAGTTTTGAATTTTTGCATGAGGACATGCAATGACCTCCGTGTGGGGGAATGTTGAGCCTCATAGTTGTTTCCTTTTTGACACCTTTTTCACTCATTTCACTTGATTTTGACCACCATAATCACTCCATGGGCATCAAATAACAAGAATAATGGCATGCCAGGTATATATTTATCTTGTCTTTTATAAATTCATAATGTTCCTTATTATTAATCTAATATTTATTCCATCTTATGAAACAGGGTGATTCTGCAACTAACATCTGATTCTGCAGTTAAACTCATGGTTTGTTAGATTCTGGAGCACCAGCTAGAGTGAGAAATATACAAGAAGGTGGATAAACATGTGTACAAGGATTTCCTCCTATCTACGCGAACCAGATTAGCAAAGGAAGCTTCTAGTCATGCAGACAAAGGAAAAGTCAACTCTATTAGCTAAATCAGGCGAGCGAGAAATTGTTAAACACACATGGACAACAAGAATAATCTGAAGGATAAAACATGAGAGTACAATTTTTATTAACAACTGATATACATTTATAGTACATATTGTGACCGTTGGGTTCCACATCCCAAGGTCTCTTGGACTCCTTTTGTCTATTCGGCTTCCACGCTAACCCATTGAGGATTAGGTGTTCAACATCCCCCCCTAATCCGAAGGGTTTTGTATGAGTCCAAGAAGAGAGCTGTAATACAAAATGTGCAAAAATGCATGGCAGCACTAGGCTAAATGTGCTCTCTGAAATGTTGGTATAAAGGGCAGTGGTTTAAGGATGACCACCAACACTGGAACGCTTAGTGCAGTTCCTGGAACTCTTCCAAAACTGGCAAGAAATTGAAGTCTTCTGCTAGAGGAAGTGCTCCTATTGTTTTAAAGAGGGAAACCTTCAACCATGAAAGGGAGGTCTCACCCCGCATAAAAAGGAGAACTTCAACCTAAAAAGGGAAGTCTCAACCTGCGATGGTTTAAGGATGACCAACAACTCTGGAATGCTTAATGCAATTCTTGGAACTCTTCCATAAATGGCAAGAAGCTGGAGTCTTCTGCTAGAGTAAGTGTTCTCAATTTTGTTCCTGGAATTCTTCCGAAACTAGCGAGTAGCTGAAGTCTTCTTCTAGGGGAAGTGTCCCAGATTACCAACTAAAGGCATGTTCACAGGCATCTTTGTCTCTGGCTACAACCTTGAATCTGGTGTGATAGGTTGTGGCTCAGGCTCGCTTGATGTGACTTTGAAGCTTGTAGATGACCATCATTTCCCCCCTTGTCAGATACAAGGTGAGATGATGGAGAAAACTCAACTGCAAGACTGTTCAATACTCTGGAACAAGTTCTGACATGTTTTTGGAATATCTTCTTAGATGTTGATGCCCATTGCCAAGAAGCGATCCATCCAAGATGAATCTTTGTTCTTGCAGGATGTTTGTTTATGAAGCATCTGTGTGAAGAATGACTGGTTTTATGACAGTGCTTACATGGATGAAGATCAAAACAGTGATCTTTTAGATGGCCAACTCGGTCACAGTGTTGGCATTTCATAATCTATTGTTGTTGTTGTTGCTGTGGAAGAGGGGCAGAATCTGGAACAACTGGATGTGAATTGTCATGAAGGAATCCAATGCTCTGAAACTGAATGGGATTTGAGTAGTCTGGAATATGAAAGGACAAGTCCTTGTCATATCCAAGACTAGTTTTGTGCTTGTTGTGGACAAGCTATTCCCAAGGTCTGATGATGGGCTTGGGAGGTGCAGACTGAGTTTCTGCATCTGTATGTATAACTGCCGCTTTATGGGGTACTAAATTTGAATGAATTGTAACATTATTGTCTTACTGTTTATGGGAGTCTCTTTCAATCTTCTAAACAGAAACAGGTTCAGAATGATGACTCCACTGCTGTAATTCTTCCTGTTGTAGCTTTGTCTCAAGCTACAAAAACTCAATATTCTCTTGTACATTATGCAAACAGGTTCTAATGTCAACAAGAGAAGCTTTGCTTATTCTTAATGTACCATGATCATAGGAATGTATCGAACTTTTTAATAACTCCAATACTTCACCAATTCTGGCTATTTTATTCATTTTCAAATTTACACTGATCACAACTATGAACTTGAATAGAAAAATCAACACTCACTCGCAATATGTCAATGCAATTGGATTTTACAACAGATTGCAATTGTCTTCAAAAATAGTGATGGCTCTCGATTTCAGTTGTGTTTGGTTATATAAGCTTCATATTCCAACACATTTGAAATAACATAAAGTAATCAACGCCATATAAGGAGCATGAATCAACAAGAAAAATGACCAACGCATATGCTAGAATGAGGAGCAACCATGGGATTTTAATAGGCAAATTTCTTAATATATAAAACCTAAAAAAGGAACAATGCTTTGAAATCTAGATTCAAAACCTCTCACGCTTCCATTTATTCATCGGGAAGGGATCCATTTAAAATCATTTTCACACCATACACTATCATACCATAAGCGACCTCTTCATACGCAATGCATACACTTTGGGAAACACTGATAAACACAGCCTCCTCACCTCTACTTTACAATGCCTACTACAACCACGGTTGAAGATGCATGTCCAGCAACTCGACCTTTCTGAAATTAGCAGAGGAATTCACACCCAGATTTGTGCAATCCCAATGATCTCTGGCAATACTAAGTCAGCCTCCAACTATAATCAAAATTTGTCTCTGGATTAAGAAAATTGACTTGCCCAGAAAATAATAAATTCGTTCAAGAAGATTATTGCTTCAAGAATTAAATGCATAGTTGCATCACTCATTACAGGACGATAGCAGCAATTCTTATACCAGTGAAGTATTTGATCTCCAACAATCACACTACAGGCATCTAGTCTTTGAAAGCGACAACGTACACAGAATTTGTTCAGAATTTCAGCAAGCATTCATATGTGGCAGCAGGTTTCAGTGGATTAAGACCCTTACACCCTCAATTTGGACATTTCTCACACCATCGAACCATGTACAAGGGAACTTGTCCATCAAGCCATGCACAGAGAAACCCGTCTCAAAACTTGATCTGCCCAAATGAGGATGACTGCAATCAGCGCCTGGCTTACTCGAATAATAAATTTCGGCTTAAATGAATGGCTTTCCTCAGCCCAGCGTCCTAGCGTATGGCAATTTCATGACCTATCCTCGACCTTCTAAAGACAACGTCCCTTCTTTGGCATCAGAAATTTCTGTACATATCCCTAAATGTCCTGTGGCTCTGGTTGTGACAATATTTCACATCCTACAATCCATACGCTCCAGACTTCAAGTAACACGCAGCCCAGTGATACATGAATTTTTTTGACATTGATTTAGCAGCCTTTAAACAAGTATTCAGCTCTTTCCATAGGGTGCAATCAATTCAACATTCGTGACAGTCATTGATGTTCCAAAAATAATGCGACCTTCTCCCCAATACGTTCAGGTGACAGAGCAAGGCTCTCAGCCTCCCAGAGCAAAGGAACACAGCTCTTCCCGCAAGGTTCGACCTTCAGTTAGGAGGTTCACTCAGTCAGCATCAAATAGTTGGGGTATCACTGCCACAGAACTTCACGTTCCGTACCTCCAGCCATATGAATACAACCCATGAATCTATTGACAACGCTTAGAACAATTTGGCCCTGGTGTTCAAACTACTTCTTTTGATATTAACTCGACCTCTAATCTCTAAGAAAGAACAGCGGCTAGGTTTTGTTGAACACGACTCTCTTTAGGCATAAGAAAGAACATTCGGACTCCTGAAATTTCAATGGGATTCGGCTCTTTCCCATGAGTTCGACTTCTACGAATGATGGTGGAAGATGTAGTTTTGGAATATGATACATAGTAGACAATACGGCTAATGCATCAACACCATACTCATAACATTCACCAAATGCAAGATATTCAGGATTGCTTCAGTGGCTTGACCACATTCAACGCACAGTGATTCAAACGAGAGTGATTCTAGGCATGGTTAGTAATCGAAGGCTTGTAACGGTCCCTTTGTATAGCAGATGAATTATGATTGATTACAGGGCAGAGAATCGACAAAGTATATGGGAAGAGATCCAGGCATTAGGCAGGCAGAGAGACAAATGATACAAGGAACGTTCATGTTGACATTTTCTGCAACTAGAGGAGGCAGACAATGTAACTGTTATGATAGTGGACAATGGGTAGCGTAGTTGTCTGACATGAAAAGATGGCAGAGGAACAGAGTCATACCACCATCGATTCCATTCCAGCAAGTTGGACCAACGATATCACTGAGCATAACGGTTTGAAGGGTGGAACATTTCAGAGAGAATAAAACATATATGACAAATACCACAGATTATATGAGAGCTAGCTGCGTATTACAGTGAGGAGCAGCGTATATATTAGAAACTGAATTATGTCAGATGGGCAGCGTATTATATGGGAATCCTGAGGTTTCAATGATGGGTCTCTCAGTAAGGACACATGCATACAGTGTAGCAGTAATAAATAAACCATTTCAAGGCAACAAAGACCCAAATTTTAAATCCTCCATAGCAC
This sequence comes from Pinus tabuliformis, assembly GCA_031772625.1. Taxonomy (NCBI): domain Eukaryota; kingdom Viridiplantae; phylum Streptophyta; class Pinopsida; order Pinales; family Pinaceae; genus Pinus; species Pinus tabuliformis. Next base: position 460,789,055 of record CM062819.1, on the reverse strand, counting down.
TGCAAAGCGGCAAACAATCTTTTTTTTTTAATACAACAGGAAACTCAGAAACAACATTTTGGGGTCTTGAGATTTTATTCCAAATCAATTTTATAAGAACAAATCCTGAAATTCATTATTTCATCGCTTTATTCTGAGTAACGCTTCAAACACCAGCATACAGAACTCAATGCAGCTGACTGAAATGAATGCAGTGTCTAAACTTGCAACGTATACATCCTACATATCATGAGCATCGACCAGAATGACACGCAAAGAAAGACCACACAAACATAGTGGCTCACACTTGAGCAGGGCAGGAATTCGCCCGCTCTGATACCATGTTAAATACACATCTGCAACAAGAATAATCTGAACGATAAAACATGAGAGTACAATTTTTAATAACAACTGATATACATTTATAGTACATATTGTGACCATTGGGTTCCACATCCCAACGTCTCTTGGACTCCTTTTGTATATTCGACTTCCACGCTAACCCATTGAGGATTAGGTGTCCAACATAAATGATATGTGTGCCTCACAATTTTCTTTGTCAAATAGAAAATCGTGAGCAGATCTCGTGATATTATCATTTATTTTTAATTGTATTATTTTGTTATAAAAGTTTAAGCTTTGAACATTTATGATACGGGCTTATAAAAGATCTCGTAGCCGATAATTTACAGTGACTTATGTTATGCAATAGTGATCATTAAAAACTATGTTTCAATTCAATTACATGACATCCTTCTTGTTTCAATGCGTGGCTGAGTGTTGATTTCAATTCGCAAACATCTTCTTATGGGGGGGCCCTTCAAGTAGTCAAGTTTTTCAATTTATTTGTTATTTTCTTCATTAGAATTTCTGCTTAACTTAGTTCATTAGTTGTTTTTGATTAAGTAGATGCATTTGTTAAAATGTTTTCTTTGAACTGATCTTATATTTTGTAACAGGATTTGAAGGATAAATTCAGCATATGGATTGAATCTAGAGGTAGTGAAATTGATAAAATTATGTACTTAGAATAAGATTCAGCTTTATAAAACAGAGATTTATTTACAGATTGTATTCATAGTTGATTTATAAATTCAAGTGAGTGTGATTCTTTTCAAACAAGGTTTTGGTTTGTTTTGATTTATGCAAAGAGTGTGTTTTATTGATTCAAGTTTCTTACAAAATAGAGTGATCGATATGCAATAGAATTTGAAGAGTTTCATGAATTGAGTCTTATTAATTTTTATTTTTTTTTGGAAGTGTGAGATTGATTGTCTAGATTAAGAGTTTGATTATTTTCTTTTTGAGTTTTATTGCTTAAACATCATTTTCATAATAATGTGCTCACATTTCATAGGATTAATCTCAATAATGAATTCAATCATATGCATTTCTATTTGAATAATTAAAGGCTTCTAGCAAACATAATGCACTTACACTTCACCAGTTTACTGATCCTGGTCAATAATTCATGTAACAATTTAAGACAATTAAATTGACAAACATAGTCGCCACATATATTTTTGTAGATAAGCTACCATCGCCCAAGCTAGTTTATTTCCATTCAGTTCATAAGCACATTTTAGTATTTTGATATTAATGAAATGAAGTGTTATTTTTGTTGCATATTTTTATTTATGGTTATATCTGTAATTTGTTGCATTCCTGTTTAAGTTCAGACTAGTGGTATTAGAGCGGTCTGCTCTTTTTCTGTTTTTGTTTGCATGTTCCCAACGAGGTCAGGGTATAAGGAGTTAGGGATCAAACTGGTTGAACCTTTGCAAGACCAGTCTTGCAAACCCCAATGGCCTCCCATGCCAAAAGAAAACAAAGGCAAGGGGCAGGAGATCCTTTCAAAATATTGCTAGAGGAAGCTCTCAAGAAAAAGAGGAACGCGATGATGTATAACGTTTCCCAGATCCTCCGACGGCTACCCACAAGTGATGCATCTTCATCCAACTGCCACTCTGGAAGCGCCACTCCTTTTGAGGTATGATTTAACTTTGATATTTCCATATTTGTGGGCCAGATATATGCCAACATCGTAGATAAATGGTTGAATATGTTGGAAGGATATTTTTCAATTTATGTGTTTTCCAATTGGAAAAACATAACTTTGTCACTTCTCAAAGCTACCCCACACGTCAAATATTGGTGGGAAGCCTACTTTGAACAAAAGGACGAGAGGGGATCCTCACTTTTTTAAGCCACACCCACTTGGGATTATTTCTGAGACGTCATCAAGGAACAATATTACCCTGTCGGGAGCTATGAATATAAATGCATAAAGTGGACCACGCTATAGCAAGGAAGGGACAAAGATTTGTTGGAGTTCACAAATTGTTTTCGTACCCTCTGCACGAAGTTGGGTATCTAAGGATTCTGAAAGGCATTTGGTACTCAAGTACTGCGACTATCTATGTAAGTACATCCAGGAAGAGATGGAGTTTATGGACATCTCCTCGCTTTGCATGGCATACCGATACATTGTCAAGATTGAGCAAAAGTTTAAACATAGGAAGCAAGAATTTGGATCTAGGAATCCCAAGCAAGGAAAAGGCGCCCCTTAACCATAGAAAAAAGGCCAAAGCCAAGGTGGGGCGACCCAGGACAACCCTCCAAAGCTGCAAGCAAATAATAACACCACGAAGACAAAGAAGGATACAGGAAAATGGTGTGAGTTCCATAAGAGATCCACTCACAAGACAAGTGAGTGTCAGGCCAAGCAGTCACTGGTGGTCGAGCTGAAGGCTTTCGATTCAAACACATGTTCTGATTTTGAGTCAGAACCTGACAAGGGGAATGACAAAGGGAAGAAGATCATTGACATGGAGCCTAGTGCCACCGTGGCCACCACCAAGGTCCAGAAGAATGAGCCTGCAAATCTATAGGAGGGGGAATGCCTCTTCCACTCACAAATGTGTGTGAAGAGTTCTCCACTGTAGCTCATTGTCGACAGTGGGAGCCAAAACATCCTGATTTTAACAGAGGTCATGAAGTGGTTGGGCCTACCAACAATAACACATCTACATCCGTACACCATCGTGTGACTTCATCAAGGATTAAATCTACGTTTCAACTAGAAGTGTCGCCTTCCTTACAACATCAAGCCCTTCATAGATGAGGTACTCTGTGATGTTTCTCCTCTTGAATTTTGTGATGTATTATCAGGACAACCATACTTGTGGAAGTGACTTGTTATATATGATTCTAGACCTCACTTTGTGATTATTACTTTGGGAAATATGTTGTACAGGATACCGGAGGTAACCTTGCCTACGGCCATCTCTTTGATCACTACAAAGAAAAGCAGTAGGACCATTTCCCAGACGAGGAAATTTGTTTTCCTTATGATTCACCCTCAGGGAAAGAAGAAGGTTATGGCCATGGCTTCTAGACAGGGCTCCTCTGCACAACAACAATAGATGGAAAAGTTCGTGGAGGAGTACAGGGATATTTTCGCCTCACCTACCGGGGTACCTCTGAACTGTCAGGTCAAGCACTCCATCGATCTAACCCCATGCTCGACAGTACCCAATGGACTGATCTATTGATGCTCTATTCTGGAGAATGATGAGATCAAGATGAATATTCAGGATTTGTTGCAGAAAGGGCACATCAGGCCAACCTCATCACCCTGTGGGATCCCGATTGTATTGGTACAAAAGAAGGACGGGACCTGGAGAATCTGTATTAACTATCGTGCATTGAAAAATATCACTATTCGGAATAGGTACCCAAACCCACGATAGGTGACCTTTTGGACTAGATCAAGGGGGGGAATATTTCAGCAAGATTGACTTGAAGTCTGGTTATCACCAGGTGCCTATCAAACCCTCCAATGTGTGGAAGACTGCCTTCAAATCCAATGGGTCATTTTCAAATGGTTGGTCATGCCTTTCGAGTTGATGAATGCCCCCACTACCTTTATGATATTTATGGGTGACATCTTGCGAACCTTCACCAATGCATTTTTCATGGTGTATTTAGATGACAACTTGATCTTCAGCTAGAGTTGGGAAGAGCACCTCCACTATATTTGACAGGTCCTTCAAACCCTGCAACAAAACAGGTTGTGTGCCAATTTGGAGAAATGCACTTTTGTCATGACCTAGGTTCAATATCTGGGGTACATCATTGATGAGCAGGGTGTGCATGTGGACCCAGACAAGATACAAGTCATTCGGGATTGGCCAACTCCAACCACTCAAATAGATCTCTGCAATTTTCTGGGTCTTGCCAATTTCTATCGCAGGTTTGTGTTGGGGTTCTCTCATATCACTTGGCCTTAAAGTCAAGTCACCAAGGGTAGAGCGAAAGATTTTTTTTTTTTTGGTTTGAAACACAATAGAAGGCATTTTCTAAGATGAAGCATCAGTTCTCCTTTGCACCAGTGCTCACATTACCAGACCTACAACAACCATTTGAGATTGAGACAAACACCTCTGACTATGCCATTGGTGAAGTTATTACTTAGAAGGGGAATCCATTGGCTTACCACAGTGGGACACTTTCAAAAACAGTCCGAAAGTATCTCAGTTACGAAAAACAAATGTATGCCATTGTGTAGGCCTATCGTCAATGGAAGCATTACATTGTGAGTAAGGAAACGATCATCCACATAGACCACTGACCCCTACAGTTCATACAGACACAAGGGAAGTTGTAGAACAACCGCAATAAAAAATGGTACACCTACCTACAACAATTCCATTTGAACATTAAGTACAAGAAGGGTATCACCAATAATGTTGCAGACTGTCTCAACTGACCACTAGTCATGGCATTGATCACTGTGCTCGACTCCTTTGGGCAAGAGACTTCGGGGTGGCTACATCTTTACCAGAGCGATCCAGAATTTGGCAGAACATTCCAAACACTCCTAGAAGTGAAGAAAGTTCCAAATCTTCACCTTCAGGATGCACTGTTATGCCACCTGGGACACATATTTGTTCCTTCAAGCAAGTGTGCCAAGATGATTTTGGAGGCACACTACAATTGGGTCGTTGGACATTTCAGAGTAGAGAAAATATTGATAGTACTACAAAAGTATTTTTATTGGCCAAAACTTCATCGGGATGTTGGGAAGTACATTAGATCCTGCACTGCCTGCGCCATTTCCAAACCAACCATCAAGAAGCAAGGCATATATACTCCTCTACCTACTCTTAGGCTACCTTGGGAATCTATCTCCATGGATTACATGTTGGGCCTTCATTCTACTAAGCACGACAATGATTTATTTTTCATGGTTGTCGATAGATTCTCTAAGATGGCCATCATGGCGGTCTGCAAGAAGAGTATCATGACCGAGGCCATTGTAAAGCTCTTCTTTGAGTGAGTTTGGGTACAATTTGCAATCCCAAATTCCATTGTCTCAGATCGGGACAACATATTTCTAAGTGCATTTTGGTCAAGTCTCTAGTTGATGCTGGATACACAAATTACAAAGTCCACAGTTTTCCATCCCCAAATTCATGACCGAACATAGGTTGTCAATAGGATTATCGTACATATTTTGTGCATGTACAATGAGAAGCATCCACGCAAATGGGATAAAAGCCTCCCATATGTCTAGCATAGCTGCAACACATCTCTCCATAGCTCAACGAGCCACAACCCCTTTCAGGTAGGGTTGGGATTTCAGCTGTTATGACCCATTGATGTGGCCATACCATTTGCAGCCACTTAAGCAGATTCATCTCACGTCCAGTCTAAATCCGACAAGGCTAATAGCTTCATTAAGCACATTCAACACATCCTCCATTAGATTCATGATATATTGGATAGATCCAATGCTAGGTACAAGCAGTGCCATGATCGACATCAAGTGTCGCACAAATTCCATTGGGGCAACAAATTTTTGATACATTTGCAGAAGGAGAACCTCACTAGAACCCATCACAAGCTTCGCCCGCTCTGATATGGGCCATACACCATCACCAAGGTTATAGGTGAAAATGCCTTCGAGCTTAGCATCCCATCATTCCTTGGTTTTCACCTAGTGTTCAATGCATATTGCCTTCGACCATACTTTCTACCATTGTTGGACACATCTGACATTGCAGAACACCTCACACCAACAGAGCTCAACCCGAACTACATGGAACAAGCCATAACTGATCATCTCATGGAAACACAGATCAATAAAACTCTCCAATAGAGGATCCAATTATGTCGAGTTGTCAAAGCCAACCAACTCCACCATGGCAAGTGGTTCACCAAGGACCAGATTCAACAGAAATTTTCTAACCTCATGGAGGCTCTGCACGCAATGGGGACCATTGCTTCCTAAGGGAGGAGGACTGATCTAGGTTGATATTTGTGGCCACCCACCTATTCCACCTAGAACTCCATTTGGTTTCATTTTCTTCCTTTTTTGTTTCAGTATTTACTATTTTTAGCAGTTTTTCTAGTCCCAAACTTCTAGAGAAATTTTGACCCCCTAAACGACGTTTTTTTGAGGTCCACAAAAGTCTTATGCCTTTAGTACTTGGAGATACATTTCCAACAAGGTATCGGATGAACCAAACAGAGATAATATGACCAAGTTATGACCCTAGGAAGTTGGCTGCCCAACTAACCCCAATGGGGCCTAGAAACTCTTGGTGTTACATCCCTTGGGGTTAAGGTTTTGGTTGTGTAGGGTTTTCTCTTGTTGTTCAATAATAAATAGGCCCTTTAGGCTCATTGTAACACATTTCATAAGAATGTAGCCACCACATCTCTTCTCATAGATAAGCTACCATCGCGCGATCTAGTTTATTTCCATTTTGTTTGTAAACATATTTCATTATTTTGATATTAATGAAATGGAGTGCTATTTCTATTGCATCTTTGTATTTATGGTTATGTTTGTAATTTGTTTCATTCCTGTTTAAGTTCAGATCATGGAGATCATGTATACTCAGAGGGAATCTAGATTTAGAGGGATTATCCCTATGGAAGTGTTAAGATCTTTAGGTTTAGATGAGATGATGCAAAGGCACTACTGATAGTGTGGTTCATTTTGTAGAGTATACTATAGTGACAGAAACTAGAAAGGTCGGTGTCACTAGTGATGATGATGGAGACTTCGTAGTGTTGGGGGTACTTACCTCAAAAAGGGGGAGTGTTGATATTTGTAGCTTGGGAGGTACTCCAAACCTTAGGGTTCAGAGTTGTAGAGGAATTGGCATCACATGATCACTTGTGGGCTAAGAACCTAAGCATGTGGGCTTTGAAACCAATCTTATGGGTGTGAATCCACAAGGAGTTTTAATGGCTTAGCACATGGAGATGGAAGAGCACTCTTTAAGGAGCAAGTGGCAGCTTCAAGCACCATGAGAACCCTTGTCAAAGTGAACATATTAATTTTTTAATGTTTTATGTGGGCTTGTGGCATAAGAAGCAAGTCATCCTTGACTTAGTTCATGCCCTTAAGGGATAGAAGTTGCGGCAAGAGGAAAGATATAAATAGGAGTGAGGAGGAGCCTCATTTCTCATCCAATCATCACATCTCTCTCTCTCATGTGAAGAATGAAACAAGGAGGTTGATTTTACCTTAGAAGTCACATCCCTAGAAGACCAAACAAAGGAGACAACATTACATTCTTGTGGCTGTTTGAATTTGGTTTTGTGCAGGAATAGGTAGTGAAGAACGAGAGTTAGGGTCGAGTTTATTTGGGGTTGTTCTGGGTATAAAAATAGTGAAGTTATCCCTTAGTAACAAGATGATTTTTTCTTTTTAAGTTGCAGAATGAAGATTCAAGGTTTTTGGAGGCCAAGTAATCCTATTTGGTTTCCATATTAGGACAGATTCTTCTATGGGAATTGTTACGACGCAAACTAGCAGGGGATCCTATGGAGAAACTACTAGGTCAAGGGAAACAATGGAGTGATAACCCATTGTCACCTCAGCTAAGTCTCCCTGCTCTTTATGGATTTTCATTGGTGAGAGGAGACCTAGTATAAGATGAATCACAATAATGGATGTGTCAATGAGAGGATAAAGGGTGATTCCCAAGGCCTATTTGTAAGAGAGACTTAATTGTGTAACTTTATTGCTTGGAAAGCAAGGTGATAGGCTCTATAGGAAGGGCTAAGAGGATTCTCGAGGCTAGGGTTTGGGAATTTATCTTGTAAGGATGATTCCTAGGCCTAGAAATCCTTATGGAGACTTGGTCTTTATGTGATCTTTGTGGAGTTGGATTTGTAAGGTTGTGGGACCACACGAGACCAAGTGGACCTAGAATTAGGTCAAGGGTATGGAGTTGATCAACCAAGGAGGGTCTTGACCTAATTATGGAAGAGAAGAGGATCAAAGGACAAATTTTATTTTGAGATTTGGATGCAATGACCCTAATGAGGTCCAAAATCAATCTAGGGAAAGAAATGGTCTTATGGCTAGGGCTTGTTATATCTGAGGATTCCATCATCGGAATTGCTTGAAATTTGGAGGACCCCTTGAGAAAAATACAACACAATAGTGGACCAATTTTCAAGGGTTTTGTAGGGCTAAAAATGATTTCATGTGATTCCCTAGGATAACTCCTAGGTTTAGTCCTAGAATTGGAAGAAATGAAGAAAAGAAATGTTATTTTGACCACCAAAGGGATAGGAGGATCAGTGCCTTATTGATTGAGCTTAATGGAGTCAAGATACACATAAATCATGAAATTTTTTGAGCTAAGGAGACTTAATTGATCTTTGTTAGCCTCTCCAAGGGAAGCAACTAGATCAATAGAGATTTATACTTCAAATTTGCGAAGGAGACAAAGTTTTGAGGTATTTATCCTAAGAGGTGCCTATAATAACACTTTCCCAATCCCTAAAAGGTCAATGCATGCTTTTAATCACTAGTTCAAGATACCAAAAGAATTTCACATTAAATTTAACTGATACAAGAATAAAGATAACAACATACATGCAATTAGCTAGTAATATAGTAAGAATAGCATCAAAATTTTGAATTACATGAGAGAGGGAGTATATCCATTTATCAACTTTGCATTAGAGAAGCTCCAAAGACAATAGAGAAATCCAAACATCATAGTCAATCAAGAAAAGATACAAAAAATCATCCCAGCAAAAAGTGTGAAAATCTCATAAGAGATACTAATTCAATCCAAGTGATGATGGGAGAATGAATCACCTCTCATCTATTTATACAATCTATAATAAGTTAGAATTGCCTAATTTGGCCTAATTGACCCCCAAATAATAAAATAATGTGCAATAATAACATCCCTTGGTGACAATCCTACCAAGATAGCTCAATAACATAAGAATAAGCCTCTCAAGTTGGTATAATGATCAATAAAATGAATCTTCAAGCCTTTGAGGAGGCCTAATTAAGTCCTGAGTGTTACATGATGCAAGAATGGACCTCAAATATAAGGGAGAAGGGGTTGGCCCCTTGTTTTCCAAGAAAATCCCTGTGGTGCCCCCAAGTGGGTGTAAGGGGCACAAGAACACCTCATGGGTTTCCAAATGGATCAAAAATTCTTGTAGACCATACGTAAGGGCTAGGATGATGACATAACCCTCATCTAGACCCCGATCATCTGCCAAGTGTATGGTGCAAGTTTGGATTCCAGCTGGGCACGGTGAACCAAGTGTGTCATCCTCATCCGAAAGGTGGAACACGATCAATCAATAAGTGGTTTTTTGGATCCATGAAGTACTCTCTGCTATGGTGGGTGCCCATGGCTCTCAAGATCACCCTACAAGTGCCAATGTGGCCCTCTTGAGGGTTAGTACCCCGCATAGGGAGACCAATCCCTAAATGGATACCCACCTGCAATCTTGCATAAGATCCAATGCATCTCGTTGCCCTCCAATACAAAAATCATTAGAATAATCAAGTAAAAGAGCTTACAAGTCATGGAACCAATGGGGCACTTCATGGTGGCATGCCCTTCCATAGTGGGTTTTGACATGTACAAATGTTTCCAAGCTCAATAAGGGGGTTAATCAAGGACCATATTAGGTGGTTTTAACCTCTAAAGGGGGTGACATGTACATGGTACATCCTCCAAGTGGTAGGTGGAAAATGATATAGTAACGGAATGGAGTGGGGACCAAGGGAAACATCTAGACCACATGTCATGGTACAAGGGTAGCTACAATAAGGGAAACCCACACGTGGGTATATGAGTGTAGGAGGGATAAAATTATGGTACATGAGTTACCCTCACCTTTGTTTTTCCACCCTTCTTCATATTCCTTTTTCCTTTGACTGATTTTCCTTCATAATTTCTCTGGGCTCTAAGGGATGAGAGCATGATGTGTAATATATAGCAGTGGATACCCCTTTAAGGTGGGGCAGTTCATCTCCCACCAGGGATTGGGACAATCATGGTTTCCTTAATGATGGAGGGGGCTCATCTAGGGCCCATATGAACTAGGGTGATGGCCATGGATAAGGGGTAGAGCTCATGTTTGGCTTTTGTCGACATCCTAAATATGTAAGTCTCAACCATCTTTTTCATTTTGTAGTAAATTTCCTGTTGAGAATGGCCAAATTATGTTTTTTCTTTTTCTTAGCTACATCAATCTCAGGGGCATCGTTCCAAGCCCAACCCAAGGTGTGGAAGAGGGGAGGGGGAGGCTAACCCTATGTGGACCCAGTGGACACATGTGGACCTGAATGGGAAAATAGAGGAATGGGGATAAAATGAGTGGAAGGGGGGAATGTATGTGGTTTCGAGTAGTGTGACCATGCAACCAAAGTCGAGATTTCCAAAGTAGTGCCAAGCTTGAAGCTAAGGGCCACTAAAGGAGATCCCATGGGACTAGGATACAAGGCTAACCACATAATTGGGCATTCCAGACAAGAGTACATACCTAGCCCACTCTTTCCATCGAATCCCCTTACCAATCCATACCCAAAGTGCCCATGACAACTAAGTAAAATGACTCAGCTATTACAATGAAAATTCATACCTTTGGGGTAAGGAGGCCCACCTTCAAACATACGATCATAATAAGTGGGCGAGGGACCACATGGTTGGCTCACGTGGCAGAGATAATGCTACATTGAGCTATCTGTTGGCTGCAAGGGGTTGTTAGCTTCCTGCTGAGGACCATTTGAGAGAAAAAAAAAATCTCCTATATAGACTACCCACAAGTGGTGTGTAATATATGGCTCCAACTAGGACATGAGCTCTCAGGAATGCGCGCAAAGCTACTCGAACGAGAGGTCATGATAACACCAACAATATCTTGGTACCATAGACCTATTACTTGCACATATCAAATACCAAGCACACGAGGAAGCATATTTTTGTTGTGTCTTATGATCAACCATGCTTAGGAAGGCTATAAAAATAAACAAGAAGTAAAAATGGCATTTTAATCTAAATTCAGGTTATCTAGCATGATGATATCATATGATGTTAGTTCTAATGGGTAAAATAAGAATGCAATTCATCCTACCCTAACATGCAAGTTACATTACCCAAATACTAAGTGTAATCATAAACCCAATGTAACCAACATATCATCTAGTTAATATGAAAGAAACTACCCTTATGCTCACTCAGGCAATAGATCCAAAGGCAGGGGTAGGAATGACAACATGGAAGGTCACAAGTGTAGGAGGCAGGAAAATGAAGTGAGCATGCATGGAGTATCACAGGAAAAGAGGGGCCCAAGGGATGCAATCTATTCCACAAGATCCTTTCTTCCAACAAAAATATAGAGATATGAAAAATTAAGCTCATAAACCTCTGGTGGATAGAAACCTCGGGCATATCATCCCCATTATGGTCCCGATCATTAATGTCATGCTTTATGACCAACATAATGTCATGACTGGGAGGAAAGGGAGATCAATGACAAGGGGAGACACAACAAATAGGTTTCTCATGATTATTATATTCAGAATCATGATGGTATGAGGGGGGAGGAGGGATACAACTAATGGGCGGTTCTTCCTCAACATCATACCTAGGAGGTGAAAAGGATTATTAATGATGGTGCTAATGTGAGAAAGGAAAAGGTGTAGGCTCAGTGGTAACATAGCTATTCTATCAGGATTCTGGGGAAGGTATGGGAAAACAAGGCCTTCGTCAGTGTCATCATCGATGTCATAAATGTGGCCTACGATTCCCAATAAACCTTCTTCATGTGAGGGAAAACCACAATCCTCCCTTTCGATGGTGTGAGTAGGGATATCATTATGAGTAATGTCCTAGAGAAAAGCATAATCACTTTCAACCTCATTTTGCATATCAGTATCATAAAGAAGGTCACTGTTAAAATAATGGTTGTCGATATCCCATTTTCCTTCACTAATGCACAAGAAATCAGAAATGGCATCTTCACAGGGAGCTACAGTATTCAAATCCTCAAACACCCTTTCTTGAAGGAAAGTCTTTGCTTCACATGCTTCAATATGGTTTTCACTCATGCCATGCATATTCTCAATCCTTAAGTTTGCATCCTAAAGGTCCTCATCAATATCTTCTTTATATTAATTCCACTCTTCCATATATTCCTCACTTTCATGACGATCCTTCACATTTAACTTTCTTCAGTGTCACCTTGATCATCCAATTAGTTACCTTTTCTGGGGCTTTGTGACTGATTATTATATTTTTCATTCATTAGGCCAGTCAAGATACTAAAAGCACAGGATAGACTAGCAAAGTCAAAGAGATGACTAGGATCATTCTCAGAGGCACATATCATTATGTAGATTTTCTCTTGTGTTGACCAATGAAACCTGAGCATGAAGTCCTTATCCATGTTCTCCAATAAATCTTCATAAAACTCAACATATTTGTCCATGTTATTTTTCAGTTCCTGAAGGTCTTGATCTTTGAGTTTTACAAATGTAGAACCATGATTAATCTCTTTTTGACAATCATCCATTGTTCAGGATTTTGCATATTAGGATTAAAATGGAGTCACAAGGGTGAATTAAATGCCTTGATAGATGTTTGCTTCACCCTACAAGAATTAACTTTGAAATTCAATCAACAATTATGGCTTTGTTCTTTCAATGGAGTCATCAATAATGATATGTCAATATGTGATGCAGGAGCATGTAACCAGGGAAAATTTTAAGGATGGAAAATTATCTTGAAGTTTAGAAATATTGGCGAATCTCACTAGTCCCTAAATCAAACTATAAGATGTTTATTGATATATTTATAAAATTATTCAAATTCATAATGAATATATATATATATATATATATATATATATATATATATATATATAATGTTGGTGAATTTGAAGGTAAAATAATTTTATATTGTAAAATTTGAGCGGATTGTTTTATAAAAAATGGAAATTGGCGAATCTTTTTTGTTGAAAAATCATGGAAAATAAGCCCACTTGCTAATATTAGCCCCCTAAAATTTTCCATGCATCTAACCTAGGATATCATATTTACTAAGGGAGTTAGTTCCCTAAGTTAGGATTTAATTATTTAATATATTTTCCTATAGTTTCTAAGAGAAAATGAGAATTATTGTAATTAGGAGAAAGTTCAAGAGTATTTTGGAAGGGTTGAGATATTTCAGGGTTAGATCTCATCTAGAGATAAGAGATTAGGTGAAAGTTTTTATGGATCATGAGAAATATTTTGGGAGTTTGTTTAGGATCTAGAACCTACTTTGGGTTCAGATCCACTTGTATAAATATAGGTGAGCCCATGAGGCACATAACTGAGAGAGAGAGAGGAATGAGAGGCCAATGATTAGGCCAATAGTTCTCCTGTAAATATCTTATTTCTTTAATGACTTATTTTTTAATATTTATATGCATTTGTTGTGTGTTAATTATTACTTTGCAGGCCCTATGGCTTGCAATGTCATTTTGGTATCAGAGCGGGTGTAATGAATTTTTGTTGTGCCTATGGTTTTTGCTACTGTTGTGTAAAATTTGATTGTTGGACAAATCTGTGAGACCTATGTGCTGAGTGAAATTGTATTGGAGAGATACTGGGCATCCATGCAATCACGCAGAGGCAAATCTGGATAACATTGAAGACGATGACCATGAACAATAAATTTGATGTAGAAAATGAGCTTCTCTCTAATTTCTTTAGCAGATTTAAGGCTTCAACATAGTTGTCACGAGCCAACGAGTGAGCCAATTCCTGAAAGCGAAGATACTTGTAGCTGGTAGTCGTGCTACAAAGGATCATGGAGCATTTCCGTACAACACTTGATAACATTGGTGAATTGAGCAAAAGACTAAAAAATAAATCCACGGCATAGGAGTTAAGTGTTTGTGGAAATTTGCGCGCAAAAGTCAAAGTAGCATCTCCTCCTTTGGCGAATTAAAAGACGTGGAGTGATCCTTATGAACAAGCGAAAGGAGAAAGCCCCGAGAAGAAAAAGATCATAATAATATTCATTCAATAAGTAATGTGGCAACATTCTCTAAACAAAGGCATGAAAATTTCTAGGTCTCCATTTCATTAATGAGCATATGTTCATTACCTAATGAATTAATGAGAGCTCTAAAATAAATTTGAAAAGAAAGCATTATTATATTGTTACAAGCGAGATGAAAGTTGAATAAAGAAAAGTGAAATTGTGGTGATACCCAGCTAAGGAATTTTGTGGAGTTCAATTTATTTAGAGTAGGAACATGGTTTTAATTAGAATTATTAAATTTTTATCCAAAGCATCCATAGAGTAAAGGGCCTAGGATTATGAATATACTACCTTATCAAAGTATTGTCAATTTGTTATATAGGAGAAGTTGATGTTGGTCATTAAAGAAAGAAAAAAGTGTTGTATCAAGATTAATAAGAAAGGGAGATCAAAGGTTTTTATGTTCTTTAGTACCAGTGGATTTGTGATACAAGCAAAAAGCATTAAGGATTATTAAATCTCTGCAATCAAAGCAATTTAAAGAAATCAAGATACATAGTTAGTCTTATTCAATGATAAATCAAGATACATAGTTAGTCAACATTCAATGATAAATCAACGATAGTTACTTGCAATAGATTTTTTTTGTAAGTGAATCAAAATTGAATTATATTGCAATTAGTAAATCCTCATATTTTGTAAGTTGTGCTGGGTGAATTTTCAGTTGTACCTAACACCCAAGGTTCATTAATGTAAAGAGTTGACATCAAGTTTGGATTCAAAAGGAAAATTAGAATCATAAGTCAAGTCAAAAGTGCATTTAAGTTGAGTCGTTATTTGTAGTTGGGTGCATGATCAGTACAGACGAACACCCAGAGTCTGGTCAATTTATTGACAATTTGAAGGGATATTATAGTAGTTTGCATCTTATCCAAGGGAACAAGGAGATGAAGATGACTATGGATAGTCATTTTCAAAATCGAGGGAAAAGCCACACTAATGCCATAACAGTTGATGAAGAGTTTGAGAAAGAGAACATTGAGTTGAAGGCATGACTTAACATGTTGATGGAGCTGATACAGAATCAGAAAGATGGATGGCTAATGAAGACGATAGCTAGATGGCCAATCAAGCAATTGACTGCAAGAAGACAAAAGTACAAGTTGAAAATTTTGTTAAGGGAAGCAGAGAAAATCCAAATAACTGAGATGAATGTATGCATTTGTGAACAAGAACAAGGACTGATGCTTGGTGAGAATGATGATGATGTTGAAATGAAATATGTTGATTTGATTCCCATAGATGGTGCCGCAAATTGTTTAGAATATCAACATAACTACTTGAGGACAAAATCATCTCTCGATACTATAAAGCCTTATGTTTTTTAATCTGACAATTGGTGTGTGGATGCATGATGTGTGGTATATGATGGGCATGACACTGATTATGTTTCATGTAGGAACAAAGACCATTCTATTATAATGATTTATGAAAGTGACCTTAAAATGCTTATGAAATGTGAAGAAGAATTACAATTGCTAGAGAAGATGTTAATGGAACCTGAATCTAAGCAAGTTGCGGATAAAGAAGAGGAATGTTCAAGCAGTAAAAATGTGGAATGTGAGATAAAATGTAATTTGCAATTTAATGTTAAAGATAATGAATTGATTTTCCAAACTACTAATAGTAAAATTCAATCACAAACTAAATTGGATGATGAGACTGAAGAATTAATAAAACTAATGGAAAAGGGGCATAAACCAAGATATTGCAAGATAAGGTAGAAAGAAAACAACCTGATGCATTTGATTGCTCGAGTATACATCAACAAAGAAGGAGGATAACTACAACATAAAATTTGGAAGCTTGAAAGAAGGAAAAAGATCATAATAATATCCATTCAATAAGTAAAGTAATGTGGCAACATTCTCTAAACAAAGGCATGAAAATTTCTAGGTCTCCATTTCATTAATGAGCATATGTTCATTACCTAATGAATTAATGAGAGCTCTAAAATAAATTTGAAAAGAATGCATTATTATATTGTTACAAGCGAGATGAAAGTTGAATAAAGAAATTTGAAAAGAAAGCATTATTATGTTGTTACAAGCGAGATGAAAGTTGAATAAAGTAAAGTGAAATTGTGGTGATACCCAGCTAAGGAATTTTGTGGAGTTCAATTTATTTAGAGTAGGAACATGGTTTTAATTAGAATTATTACATTTTCATCTAAAGCATCAATATAAAAAAACATTGAGTAAAGGGCCTAGGATTATGAATATACTACCTTATCAAAGTATTGTCAATTTGTTATAAAGGAGAAGTTGATGTTGGTCATTAAAGAAAGAAAAAAGTGTTGTATCAAGATTAATAAGAAAGGGAGATCAAAGGTTTTTATGTTCTTTAGTAGCAGTGGACTTGTGTTACAAGCACAAAGCATTAAGGATTATTAAACCTCTGCAATCAAAGCAATTTAAAGAAATCAAGACACATAGTTAGTCTTATTCAAACAAAGATAGTCAAAGAACTTGCAATTAAGAAGCTGCAAAGAACAAATTCCAGCATTCAAGTGGCATCAACTACATCAATATTTTAGTGACAAGACTAGATCAACATTCAATGATAAATCAACGGTAGTTACTTGCAAGATTTTTTTTGTAAGTGAATCAAAATTTAATTATATTGCAATTAGTAAATCCTCATATTTTGTAAGTTGTACTGGGTGAATTTTCAGTTGTACCTAACACTCAAGGTTCATTAATGTAAAGAGTTGACATCAATTTTGGATTCAAAAGGAAAATTAGAGTCATAAGTCAAGTCAAAAGTGCATTTAAGTTGAGTCATTATTTGTAGTTGGGTGCATGATCAGTAGAAACGAACACCCAGAGTCTGGTCAATTTATTGACAATTTGAAGGGATATTATAGTAGTTTGCATCTTATCCAAGGGAACAAGGAGATGAACATGACTATGGATAGTCATTTTCAAAATCCAGGGAAAAGCCACACTCATGCCATAACAGTTGATGAAGAGTTTGAGAAATAGAACGTTGAGTTGAAGGCATGACCTAACATGTTGATGGAGCTGATACAGAATCAGAAACATGGATGGATAATGAATATGATAGCTAGATGGACAATCAAGCAGTTGACTGCAAGAAGACAAAAGCACAAGTTGAAAATTTTGTTAAGGGAAGCAGAGAAAATCCAAATAGTTGAGATGAATGTATGCATTTGTGAACAAGAACAATGATTGATGCTTGGTGAGAATGATGACGATGTTGAAATGAAATATGTTGATTTGATTTCCATAGATGGTGCTGCAAATTGTTTAGAATATCAACATAAATACTTGAGGACAAAATCATCTGTCGATACTATAAAGCCATATGTTTTTGAATCTGACAATTGGTGTGTGGATGCATGATCTGTTGTATATGATGGACATGACACTAATTATGTTTCATGTAGGAATGAAGACCATTCTATTATAATGATTTATGAAAGTGACCTTAAAATGCTTATGAAATGTGAAGAAGACTTACAATTGCTAGAGAAGATGTTAATGGAACCTGAATCTAAGCAAGTTGCGGATAAAGAAGAGGAATGTTCAAGCAATAAAAATGTGGAATGTGAGATAAAATGTAATTTGCAATTTAATGTTAAAGATAATGAATTGATTTTCCAAACTACTAACAGTAAAATTCAATCACAAAATAAATTGGATGATGAGACTGAAGAATTAAGAAAACTAATGGAAAAGGGGCATAAACCAAGATATTGCAAGATAAGGTAGAAAGAAAACAACCTGATGCATTTGATTGCTCGAGTATACATCAAAAAAGAAGGAAGATAACTACAACATAAAATTTGGAAGCTTGAAAGAAGGAAAAAGACAAAAATAGCATGGCAACAATATGACAAAGTAGTTGATTAGTGACAGACTAAAGTTTGGGATACGAGAGGAGTTTAATCAGTTGATGAAGACATATGGTTAGGAGACCATGATTTTCTTTTACCTGGGGAGTCTGATGCAGGAGCATCTAACCTAGGGTATCATATTTACTAAGGGAGTTAGTTCCCTAAGTTACGATTTAATTATTTAATGTATTTTCCTATAGTTTTAAGAGAAAATGAGAATTATTCTAATTAGGAGAAAGTTCGAGAGTATTTTAAAAGAGATGAGATATTTGAGGGTTAGTTAGATCTCATTTAGAGATAAGGGATTAGGTGATAGTTTTTATGGATCATGAGAGATATTGTGGGAGTTTGTTTAGGATCTAGAACCTACTTTGGGTTTAGATCCACTTGTATAAATCTAGGTGAGCCCATGAGGCATGTAAGTGAGTGAGAGAGAGGAATGAGAGGCCAATGATTAGGCCAATATTTCTCTTGTAAATACATTATTTCTTTAATGAATTATTTCTGAATATTTATATCCATTCGTTGTGTGTGTATTTTAGTTTTATGCATTGTGTGTTAATTATTAATTTGTAGACCCTATGGGCTGCAATATCAATATGTCGTATGGGGAACAAAACATGTCTCATGTACCCGGTAACGACGCTAAAATGTTACTACTCAAACTGGCAGGGGTCCTAGGAGGGGAACCTATGGAGCAACTACTAGGTTAAGGGAAACAATGGAGCGATAACCCACTTCCACCTCAACTAAGGCTCGTTGCTCTTTACATACATTCGCTGATGGGAGGAGACCTGGTATAAGAGGAATCACAATAATGGATTTTTGAATGAGAGGATAAAGGGTGGTTCCCAAGGCCTATTCGTAAGAGAGACTCAATTTTGCAACTTTCTTACTTAGAAAGCAAGGTGATAGGCTCTCTAGGAAGGGCTAAGAGGATTCTCGAGGATAGTGTTTGGGAATGTATCTTGTAAGGATGATTCTTAGGCCTAGAAATCCTCATGGATACTTGGTCTTTATGTGATCTTTGTTGAGTTGGAGTTGTAGGGTTGTGGGACCACACAGGACCAAGTGGACCCAGAATTAGGTCAAGGATATGGAGTTGATCAACCAAGGAGGGGCTTGACGTAATTAGGGAAGATAAGAGGATCAAAGGAGAAATTTTGTTTTGAGATTTGGATTCAATGACCCTAATGAGGTCACTAAACCAAAATCAACCTTGGGCAATAAATGGTCTTGTGGCTAGGGCTTGCTATATCTCAGGATTGCACCACCAGAATTGCTTAAAATTGGAGTTCCCCTTAAGCAAACTACATCCTAATAGTGGACTAATTTTCAAGGGTTTTGGATAGCTACAAATGATTTCGTGTGATTCCCTAGTAGATCTTCTGGGGTTAGGCCTGGAATTTGAAGAAATGAAGAATATAAATATTATTTTGACCACAAAAGAGATATGAGGATCAATTCCTTATTTCTTGGGCTTGATGAAGTCAATACACACATTGATAATGAATTTTCGTGAGCTAAGGAGCCCTAATTAATCTTTTCTAGCCTCTCCAAGGGAAGCAACTAGATCAATAGATATTTATACTTCAAATTTGCAAAGGAGAAAAAGTTTCAAGGTCTTTAACCTAAGAGGTGCCTCTATGAACATTAACTCAATCCCTCAAAGGTCAACACATGCATTTAATCACTTATTCAAGGTCCTAGAAGAATTTCACATTACATTTAACCCATACAAGAATAAAGATAACAACATACATGTAGTTAACTAGCAAGATAACAAGAATAGCATAAAATTTCGACCGTACCTTCTCTGCTACATAGTCCCTTGGGAAATCTGGTCACCCCTTCCATGTAATTACTCACCTTCCAAGTTACCTGGAATCCCCTATCCGAGGCGATCCATCCCTTGGTAAGGCTTCCTCGCATCAAAAATTCAAATAACCAAGGTATATACCTGCCTCAAACCATCATACTGAGCATAGCATGCTCATGGAAATCAATGGACACTATTGGGTACTAGAGTCCCACAATGGCCCTACTCCTGAAGTGTTTTATCAGCATACTAATGCATGTTCCAATTCCTTTTGTTGTTGTTGTTAATTCTTGCAGTCGATTTTAACCACCCAACCGGGAATTTCATGCTTTCTTGTACCAAGCACATAACTTCCATTCGATTCAAAATAAATTGAAATAACTTCAAATCATACCTCTTTGGTAGCTCGTCAATAAGGTACACTTGCAATCCTGTTTACTTCATGTCACAAGTCAAACTATCATCTTTGACCAAATCATCATGTATAAATATATCACATCAGTTTATCTCAAAACACAACCATCATAGATCAGAATCATAAATCACATGTAACCATCATAAACCAGAATCATAATTCACACACATAATAAAACTGAAATAAAATACTGATACTTATCGTTTAATCAATCCTTAGCTTCTACCTTTGTCTTTATTTCATATGCACTCCGAATCGGTTTCCACAATCGAAAAAAACCTACTGCCTTCTCTCAACCATGTGCACCATACACATAGTGTGCATCATATACATACAACCACACATAGCATACAACGCCATGCAACACATGCACCTATAGCTAAAATACAACGCATACACTTACACCCAGCATACAACACAACACAATACATACACCTACATCTGATGTGCACCACAACACAATACATACACTTATAGCCGATGTACAACACAATACATATACGTACATAGAGTACAACACGAGGAATACACATGTCATGATACCACGACTACACCATGCACATACATAATACCACATGTACACAACATAACATGTACGAAATGCACGTAATACCGCATGTACACCAGTACCACATGTACAACATGTACATTGTACCACCTCTACACAACACCACCTGCATAACATGTACACAACATCACATGTACATTGCAACACATGTACAATGTGTACACAACACCACATGTACATTGTACCACCTGTACAACATGTACATAACGCTAGACGTACACAGCACCACGTGCACTACATGTACACAATGCCACATGTACACAGTACCATATACACGACATGTACACAACACCACATGCACACAACACCATATGTACAACATGTACACAACACTACATGCTCACAACACTACTTGTACAATCGTGCACACAACACCATATGTGCATAGCACCACATGTAAAACATGCATGCAACACCACATGTACATAGCATTGCATATCGAACATGTACATAGCATCATCTGTACACAACACTGCATATCCGACATGCACACAACACCACATATCCAACATTTACATAGCACCATCTATGCCCAACACTACAAATGCAATATTCGCACAACACTATCTGTACCACCCTATACATAACATTGCATAAACAACATGTACACACACTATACATACACAATATTGCATGGGCACAACATCACATATGCAACATGTATAATATATACAACATATGCACATCAGTAGTACCACACATCCAAAACCACACTGTCTCTACCAAGAAACCTAGCTTCCAGTGTCTCTTTTCCATCCATGCTTATTCTAGCATGTCCCAAAGAACACTACTTTCATCTCATTGATGTATCTCTCAGCATTAGCCTACCCATAACATAAACATAGACATAGTATAATCACACAATATTAATTCATATCCACATGATACTGACCTTAGAGATCTGTCAGGCTACTCTTCCCACTTGATTCCTCATGAACCAGGAATCTCTTCATGCCATTCACCTTCATAAGCAATCATTTCTCCACAAGAACGATTCCTGATGACCTTGTCAGACAATGACACAAATACATGCATACATACATATATATAACATTAACACAAAATAGTCATGATCTCATCATAAAACGACGTACCTACATACATGCATGTATACATATATACATCGACACAATCATGATCACAACATAATTACCAGATGTCATAAGTTCAAGGTTAAGAGAACTTCTTTTATCCATGCAACGCAAGTAAAAAATCGAGAACAACAATTCCCAATGTAGCTAAGGCATATGGTGCCTCAAATATATTTACTTTACCTTTCCTGATTACTTTTCTCATGATTGTCCCACCATCATCCATTTGCACCAATGAACCCAACCAATCCAACTGGTTGTTATATGCTTGCCTTCAACTGCCCTTATACATGCACTGAGATGCATCCAGGCCTTACATCACCTGTTGGATTTCATTCAACTCTCTCTATCCTCCATTAACTTTCCTCTTTCCCAGCCAATTCCCAAGACCCCAAACATAAAAGGCAAGACAAGAAGAAAATAAGAAGAAGACCATGGAAAAACAATAGAAATACGACACCAAAACCAAAGTGGCATGGCCATGCACAAGACGCAAAAAAAACTGCAATCAAGAACAAAAAATCACCAAAATACCAAAATCACAAGACTAACAACATACGCCATGACTCAATCCCCATGGTTCCCAATGCTTCCCAGGGAAAGCTCAACTTTAGCCTTCTTCAAGATTCCATGGAAATTTATTTTCCATGCAATCCCTTGCATCATACTTCCATTAACACATAATTGTACGTGCTTAAATAAACATAACAATACACTGGTTACCTTACCTTGTTGTGCCAACCACATTTCTTGCAACTGAACATATCCATGCCATCTCTCAAGGGAATCCAATCCCATTGACAGATCCGCCTATAACTAGAGACTAGCTAATATACCTGTCAAATACAAGTTCATGAATCTAGCACATATCCACATAATGTCAAACAAGATTAAGGTTTAGAATACTTCCTATATGCGAAGCACTCATTCGTTTGGAATTAGGGTTTCCAAAAATAGCCAAAAGAATTCCTGCCCAATTCCTTTATTTGACCTTTTCCTTGCTGCAATTGAGTGTTACTATGTACTGCCACATCACCCAACTGTTAGTTATATAAACACATCAACTATTACCTTGTCATGCTAATACCAAGCATGGTACCTTGCAACTTCTCACACATGTCAACCACATGTTCCAAACATCAAGACAATCATATCTATCAATTTGAAATGAACTTTTACCAAGACTAAGAATCATGTCATAATCCATAGTCAACTCATAGTCATTAGGCATAATGCTACAACTATCACCTACTTACACTCAAGTACATATCAAATGTCTCAACACATATTTGTTAGTACAACCATTTTAAAACAAGATCATTCATTCAGGCAATCTTACGAACACATACTCATATCATGCAAGTAATCAAACATTTAGACAACATATAGGTGACATAATAGACACCAACACACAAACACCAATTAAACGACATAATCAAACACTCAAACACAAAGTATATGACATAAGAAAACACATACCTTGATGTATCTCAGGGGAGGCTATCTTGTCTACACAATCAATCTAGATTAAGATGATATAACTTCACAACATATCATCTCAAACATAAATAAGATCATGATATCCATAATCGTAACTATCTAATCATGTTGACATCATAAACTCATAAACAATTTTCATTCATGCATAACAATCACATATGCATTGTCAGTCTAGATTAGTATGACATAATATCACAATATATTAACTCATACTTGAATGTCATAACCATGATCATCTACATAGGTCAATCCAAATTAGCAAAAGACATAATAACATCAAGATCTTAATGTAATAACCCTAATCATCAAGCTAACTATCATATAACAACAACAAGTTAACCTTTAACATACTCATTAACAATATATAACATAATCATCAAGTTATCTAACATAAAACAACCATTTTAAAACAAGATCATTCATTCAGGCAATCTTACGGACACATACTCATATCATGCAAGTAATCAAACATTTAGACAACATATAGGTGACATAATAGACACCAACACTCAAACACCAATTAAATGACATAATCAAACACTCAAACACAAAGTATATGACATAAGAAAACACATACCTTGATGTATCTCAGGGGAGGCTATCTTGTCTACACAATCAATCTAGATTAAGATGATATAACTTCACAACATATCATCTCAAACATAAATAAGATCATGATATCCATAATCGTAACTATCTAATCATGTTGACATCATAAACTCATAAACAATTTTCATTCATGCATAAAAATCACATATGCATTGTCAGTCTAGATTAGTATGACATAATATCACAATATATTAACTCATACTTGAATGTCATAACCATGATCATCTACATAGGTCAATCCAAATTAGCAAAAGACATAATAACATCAAGATCTTAATGTAATAACCCTAATCATCAATCTAACTATCATATAACAACAACAAGTTAACCTTTAACATACTCATTAACAATATATAACATAATCATCAAGTTATCTAACATAAAACAACAATAGTAATTCATACAACCACAGGTTACTATCATTCATGACTATCCAACACATGTGCATATGACTACACTAATAAACTAGCATCTATCATGTATGTGACCATAACATCAATAGCCATGCACATAAACCTAATGTATGTAACCCTAATGCATATAACAATCCATTAACTAACATACCTGCATGCCCAACATCCAAACCTGTATGATGACATGTTCTTGCCTCAATGTCCAATGCTGCAACTTCACTTTAATGATATGTATCTCCTGCTCTAACTCATCCAACACATCAGCATCATAACAACCAACAACATCATGATGACCTAATTGCATACAGTGAGCTCACAATGCATGTTTGACCTACCATACATGCATAACAAATGAATATACAACCATACACTCATGACGACACATCCCACAACAATGCCCTCAACATTCACATGGTGACATCACTAAAACCATGATCAACACCATGTAAATGCAACACGCACATGGAATACAAGCATAAGAAACACATATGAAACTGACATGAATGCATGAGCAACACACTGCCCACCCAGTCTGAGGGATGAACCATGCTTTGATACCACTATGTGGTATCAGATATGACCCAAAAAAGGTGCAACCTATTATGATACCAATATGTAACCACCCTCCTCCCACATCTACCTAAGTAACCGGCCAACCAGGGTAAACATGTGACGAGAGGCTACTATGATAGGATTCAACCTCCTTGGTGACCTTAAGCAAATGGAATCAATGGAAACACATCAACCATACCTTCCACATCAGCAACAACACTCCGAGGAGGTAACCCAACCACTCAGGCATCCTTCCCCTGGGTCCCACTAAGTTTTTAGACCTCTTGACCTTTGGAAGTCTCATGCTATGGGCATGCCAGCGTCTAAGGAGCTTTGGACACTCTCACAAGCCTGCATTCCTATGTCCAGGGACTTTTCCCAACATACTTGTGCTAGCGTCCACGAAATTTAAGGAACTTTTCTAGTCCATAATTCCTACCACTGCCCATAACTTGTTGTAACTTCCAAAATCCATTAAACACATGGTGACAAGACTAATAAACCAAAAATAAACTTCAGGACTAGGCCTGACCATCCCCAACCAGGACTGGCATTCTGTCAAAAACTTGGCATCAATGTAATCTACAGTTCTAGGATACAAAACATAACATGGATGACTGAAAAATATTATGAAACATGACAAGAAGAATCACCATCTTCTCCCTTGAAATGTTATGACATCAATTACGTCTCGCATCCATCATTTTAACCATTACAAGTAAATACATGAAGTAACCATAACATGAACCAGTCACTTAACCATGCTTATAACCAACCTAAAACCATGGAAATAGCAGTGAGGTAACATACATTAAATCCACATATAAACAAGTACAAAAGCTAGAGAACTTAGCTTTTATTAGCCATAGGCAAATCCAACCAGGTTCGAGACTTCCACGTACCACCTTACCGTAGACATGGCTGAACCAAATATTTCTTTGAGCCAGTCACCCCCATGCCATATTCCAAGCATGAATGTGGGATATCATGGATAAACCAATCCAAGAATAACCAGGGAAATCCATAGGTTAAACCACCTCCATACTCGCCAAACCGTGATCACACCAAAATCGCTGCTCCGATCACAAAACCGAATCAAACTTGGAATGCCATCCAAAATCCATCACTATCCTTGAGGAATTTTTTGTCTCCTTATCGCTTAGGCTTTACTTCAATCCAATCCCATATCACTAGGCCCTAAACCGAGACACCAACCTCACAGGCTTTACTGCAATCCACACCTGATCATTATGCCCTAAACCAACACTCCTCCCTCAGGCTTTACTATGTACCCTACCAAAACATGTCAAGGGATTCCTAGGCCTTTGGGAATGAACCTTGAGACTGCCTCCACCCTGGATTTCAAAATCCATCTGGTAATTCCAAAGCTCAAAACCAAGATCAACATCCCAACACACCATGGCATCCGAAAAAAGGAAAGGCTAGGCTAAAAACCATTGTCATAACCCGACAAAACCATGCCACCGACAACAAGAGAACCATACACCAACATGCAAAGCCATGCATGTCAAAACCAACTAGGAAATCACACATGCAATATGTTACCTGCAAGTATTCCTGTTGAAGCTGCTTGATCATGCTCTTCCTTGCTTGCTCCTTGCTTTCCTTCCTTTCCTTTGCTTTCTTTTCTTTCCTTGCTCCAAAGCTAGAGTTCTCCAAGAAAACTCTAAGTGTCCAAGAGTGTGAGAGAGAGAGAGAATAATGAGAGAGCTCCAAAACTAAACTGACCAATCTTACACTGACTAATCCTTGAGCCAAAACTTGAGAAAAATCTTTCCAAACGATCCTCAAAAGCCTTTTTATTAAGTAGTCCTCTATTGTCTTCATTTTCCATTATTTTCCTTTAATTTCCTCCTCACATGCAACCTGTGACCTTTCACCTTACTTTTCTCCTATTTTCCTTTATTTTCATAAATAAATGTGCCAAAGAGGCCTTTTTACCTTTCTAAAGCCTATTCCATTGCCTTTGCCAATTTATTTAGCCATAATAAACCGAATGGACACCCACTAAGATGTTTTTCCCAACATTTAGCTTGGAATATGTGTCCCTTATCCATGGTCTTATTTTTCCTTTATTAACTTTTATTACATGGAATTTTCACCAGGGCTGTTACACACATGTCATGGTACAAGGGTAGCTATAATAAGGGAAACCCACACCTAGGTATATGAATGTAGGAGGGAGAAAATTGTGGTACATGAGTTACCCCAGCCTTTGTTTTTCCACCCTTATTCATATGCCTTTTTCCTTTGACTTATTTTTCTTCATAACGGCTTGGGGCTCCAGGGGATGAGAGCATGATGTGTAATATATAGCAGAGGATACCCTCTTAAGGTGGGGTAGTTCACTGCCGACCAGGGGTTGGGACAATCACAGGTTCCTTAATGGTGGGGGGGGCTCATTTAGGGCCCATAGGGACCAGGGTGATGACCATGGAT
Source organism: Pinus tabuliformis (assembly GCA_031772625.1). Lineage (NCBI taxonomy): Eukaryota > Viridiplantae > Streptophyta > Pinopsida > Pinales > Pinaceae > Pinus > Pinus tabuliformis. Next base: position 460,761,415 of record CM062819.1, on the reverse strand, counting down.
AAGGGGTAGAGCTCATGTTTGACTTTTTCCCACGTGCTAAATTTGTATGTCTTGACCATCTTTTGCATTTTTTGGTACATTTCCTTTTGAGAGTGGAGAAATTATGCATTTTCTTTTATTTTATATGCTTCAACCTCCAGGGCATTGTTCCAGGCCCGACCCAAGGCATGGAAGAGGGGAGGGGGAAGTTAACCCTATGTGGACCCAATGGACACATGTGGACCCAGATGGGAAAATATTTCAATGGGGCTAAAATGAGTGGAAGGGGGGAACATATGTGGTGTCCAAGGGCAGGACCACACAACCAAAGTTGGGATTTCCCAAGTAGTTCCAAGCCTGAAGCTAGGATCTAGTAAAGGAAGTCCCATGTGACTAGGATACAAGGCTAACCTATTATTTAGGATCTCAATTTCTCCTAAATTGCGCAAAGAAATAGGAGGAAGTTGGAGCCGTGAATTGGCTAAGTGTTTGCCAGAGTAGGATAGTCAGCAAGAGAATAGGTTTACAGTGCAGGGTGTGCTTGAAGATTGAAGCAAGACATTGTAATAGTTTCTCATTATCATATGATTAATGAAAAGCAGTGGACGGTTTTTTCCCAGTTTGGTTCCCCTATAAAATCAATATGTTCTTACGGTTTTGATGGTTGCATTTCATTGCATGTGTTTCTAAATTATGGTTTCCATTCCACAAAATTGTAGAGGAAACTTATAATCTCTTGTTTTCAATTTGAATTCATTAGTAGTATAAATTTTCTATTAATTACTACAAATAGGGGAGTTAAGGTGTGAGAATTCATTGATTTTATGCAAGTACAATGTGCCCTAGAAAAGGAAAAATATCTCAGAAATTGAAGACCTTACCTAAAGAATTTATGAAGGGATAGAAGTGATCGTCTTCAAGGAAGAGAGGGAACAAGATTGGGTTTAGGTGGAACAGATTGTGAAGGTCCATATTTGGACATTTGTTGAGCATATAAAGGTTGTTTGGGAGGGCAACAAGTAGGTTCCCAAGGAGGCCCTAATTGCGGATCAGAGAAGGACATTTGTTCTGTTAGGAGAGGTAGATTTGAAGGAAGCTCAATGACTGATCTTTGAAGGACTAAAGAAGGAAGTCAAGGGAGTAGTTTATTTAGCCTAAGTTGATAGTTGGAGAAGGACGCATGATAGTCATAATGGTTAGCCCTTCATGCCCTAAGTTTTTCTTCATAGGTAAGAACATGAAGGCAATAGAGGGAAGAAGTCCCAAAGAGTTGTGTCCTTGAAGGACTAAGGAGTAGCTAGTGGTAAGAAGTCCCAAAGTGTTGACTACTTGAAGGATTAAGGAGTAGAAAATGGGCAGTTGATGAAGACCATATGTGTTGAGTCATTGATGGACCTATGATCAACTAGAAGGAAGATTGGAGTCATGTTCAATGACCTAAAGGAGTAGGGTCATTGATAGAGGTAGATTAGTGTTGTTGTAGAGTGGGAGCCAAAGGACTAGGAAGATGTGTTTAGGGTACAACCATTGGAGCTATGAAGTGCACTATATTAGCCAATAGGTCAATGTATCTTGTTCAGGGTAGATTGGTTGTCATAGTTGATGACACCAAATCCTAGTTTGTAATCTTATATCAGTGATTGTATGAAGGACATGATCCCTGGTGTAGGAGCCCTAGAGTGTTGTACTATAGTTTGATAATATAACGAATTTGGGTTGTTGAAAACTATAAAAAGTTGTATATTTGTGCGCGTATTGATTTAATGATGTTTATATTCGCTATACAAAGTAGTTTATTGTGGAATTTGAGTTTGTAGTGTCATAGATTCTACGACCCTAACATATATTCTCTAGTGTCGTGGAAAAACAACACCGAGAAGGCTTGCAATTTGGAGTAAGAATGATTCAAGCTAAGGAGGGAGTCAATAGGATCATAGTGAGTTAGCAGCTCAAAGGAACACAACCTTTTAGTTAGGAATTCATGGTACAAGATGGCCATCTAGGATGCTCAGGAGCAAGAGGCTTCTAGGAGCATGGGGTCTTTGAAGAAGGGTCCCTATCATACAACAAGAATTGCTTCTATGTCGTATGGAACAATTGTGGTAGTAGATCAAGGGTGAAAATGTATTTTCGAGTTTGAACGCAGAGCCATTTCTAGGGAGTGTTATGAGAATACATCCACCGCTAAGGGGGAGTGTTGATGTTTTGAGTAGCATCGAAAGTATTATCATGTGCGGGGCAAGTGGGCTAAGTGTATGGGGCTTTGCACCCATAAACCCATGATATAGACGCATGGTATTCTCATAACCCATGGTATTGCACTCTTTGGAAAAGTATAAGGGTGATTGATTCATTATTGTGGTTTGGAAAAAGAGTCAAGAGGGCCTCTGGAGAGCCGAGAGGGTCGAGCAGGGCACGGATACATGCAAGGGCATGAGACATTGAGAGAGAGATTCGTTCAAGTTAGGAAAATTATCTTCGGGAGTAATATTGTAGGTTTATTGTGACTGAGATCCTCAATTGTGTCAGGTTCCAGGAAAAAGTACATAGTAACAAAGGAGATCTAGATCAGTCAAATCGAGGACGGATCTAGGGCTTGATCCACTGGATCAAATTCAAGGTAATCGTTGTATATGTACTTTGCTCAAGGGACATTATCCCTTGTATGGGAGCCCTAGATTTTTGTTGAAGGACTAGTAAGAATTGTGTTTTTGGGCTAAAAAATTGTGTTTATTATGCATGATTTGGTTATTGGTTTGATAAATTTCATTGTGCTAAATTTGTATATAGTTAAACACATCAATGTCATTCAATTACTACCTATGTAAAGTAAATAAAAAGGTGGTACCAGATCTGATGTGTATGTGTGCACTAAATCTAGTGCCCAAAATCTAACACAAGCATTGTATCCTCTCAAAGCTAAGCTCAAAGATTCAGTTACACAAAATCTTAGAGATCAATTACATAGCAAGAATGTGACAGGCATCCTCAATATTTAATGCATCAATGGATTAGTCACAACTCGACCTGGCCTTGATTAATGAACTCACTTCCATGGGACTTGGCCTCATGGGAATCAATATATGTAAATTAATACGTCATAAATCTGTATTTGATAAAATAAAAGTCAAAACTTTAGAGTAAATGCATTAATTTATGCTTGATCTACATTGGAAACTAATGTAAAACAACAAACCGGTTAAAATATTCTTGTTACCTTAAGTCAGGGAGTCCAAATCCAAATCAAACAAGAGTCCAAATCAACACATTACTCTCTATAATTAAACAAGAGTCAAATCAAGGTTAGATTGAAAATAGACTAAAATAATCAAGGTTTAAATCGCACCCATCAAGTCGCAACACAACGAATCGTTGGCTAGTTAAGTTGTGCAGATTCCATGGTTTAAAAGAAGATTATTAAAGTAATAATAGGAAGTATCTTTTAAAGTAAAACCTTAACCCTTGAAACTAATACTAGTCATTATTCATATGTACTTTTAATGAGAGAAGAGTCTATCACTAGCATTTGCACCAGATGTTGCAAAGAAAACGCCGTAAGGCATAAAGTGCGGAAATCCATCATCCATGTAATGTGTGCATTATTCAACAAGGTGGATCTCTCTAAATTTGTTGCAAACATTTATGTTGTTGCATTTCTAATTTATTTAGAATCTACTACTACCTCCTCTTCTTGGAATATTAAATTTCTTATCACCCCATGATGACAATCCCTCTAATTATTGGCATCACAGTTTTTCCACTTTAGTGGGTTTACCTTCAACCTAAAGAAACATGAATTTGAGTCACTCAATTAAAAAGAAATTGCTAAATTGCTATTTATCAGGTTTTGAGTAAAAACAATTAATAGCTCATATTTACAACCCTTTAAATATTTACAACCTTTTAAGTCTTGTATTTATAACTCATATTTATAACCCTTTAAAATGAAACTGACTATCTATATTTTTATTAATAATAAAAAGAATCTTCTTTATAAAGCTGACACTCACATGCTACTCCTATATATTTATGTTATATTTAATATTCAATGTCTTTCAATTGAATGACAAGATGAAAGCTCAACTTAATTGCACCTTTAAAACGTGACTTAAAAGTTTAATTGGTAATTATTTATTCAGTAATTTGTACATTATTAATTGCAATCTCTCTTGAAAACCAATGTTTATATCAAAATTTTAAAAATTAACACTCACTTCTCCCGTAGTCTGGTGTTTCTTTATTTGATCGTGGTACTCAAGATTGCTTTTCTCCAAAGTATCCAACGTGAAGATGATATCTTATGTGTTTCCGTGTTTCTTTATTTGATAATGGTACTCAAGATTGCCTTTCTCCAAAGTATCCAATGTGAAGATGATATCTTATGTGTTTCCACTTTCTCAGTAGGTTCATGTGATTATTATTATTTTTGGTGTTAATGTTTATGTTTTTTTATGCCCATCCATTATTTACTATCTAAACATTGATTGAAAATCCGTAAGTGGCTAGTGTGAAAATTGCAAGGTATGCTGAGAATTTGGTTATCTAGTAAGGTTAGAGTCATTCTTGAGTCATTATCTTTACCATCTCAAGAAGAAGAAGAAGAAAAGCCTATTGAATTGAAAAAGAACCCTAAAAAGTATTAGGATCCATGGGTCATTTTTTTTGCATCATGTAGCAAGATCACATGGTTAATTGATCATGCCACATGAAGAATTAGCCTTTGCCAATTTTTAGGCTAGGTGATTTTTTCTACTAATATTCTTATACCAATTTACCATGATAATTCTCTTTTAAATTAAAAGGCAAGCACAATTTTTTAGTGCTTCAACTTCATTTATAAAGAGTTTAGTGCTGATAATTAGTAGATTATATGAAATTTTGAAAATTGCACTAATATATTATTGTTGTAAGGCTCTACATTCCCAATGGAACTCATATAGTGAGTGGATAAAGAAATAAGAAGTTTTTCAAATGGTGAAATAATTTTCATATGCGTGATATTGTGATCTAGATAAATAAAACCAAACTCTTCATTTATCATGTGTCTTAAGTCTTTTATATCTCCAGTGTATTTTTCGTACAAATAAGAGGCATTTGTTAATCATGCATCATGTAATATGATCTCCAATCAGTAGAAAAAACTTAATATCAAAGAAAGAAAGACAGAGGAAAATGCTTTTAATGTCCACAAATGACTCAATGTTACAAAAGAGATGCTTGCTAATGAACAGGATAAGGTAGCTTGGGAAAAGTGTAGTAACAACTTTTATAAAGAATCTTATATAGATTTCCTGTTAACAACATATTAAGATATTTTAGAGAGTAGTTAAGTATGTTTAGAGATGTGCTAAAGAAGATAAGGTCATTAAATAAAAAAAGAAGATAAACATCAATTCTTATTCGAAAATGATACAAAAAAGAATTTGTGGGAACTTACTACTCTTGAGAGAAGCTTCCTAAAATTTCCTAATGGTGCTTCTCCTTAAATAAATAGGTTTAAGGCTACATCTAATTACATCAACATGGATAACACAAGCTCTCAAGGATATGGATGTAATGGAGTTGCACACCATTTCCCAGTTGATGCATGCAAGTTTGGAACTATGATCATTTATTAATTAGTAATGCACTTGCAAGATAGACTTCAAAACTATGTTTATTTAACAATAAAATTTTATTGGGACAAAATATGATACACGACTACCTTAAAGGAATAAGGTAGTACTCCCCGAATGGGATGCCAGAAGCATGAGAGGGTGGGGGATGGGATGCCACCATCCCACCAATCAACACGCGCAGGGGACGTGGGAGCACACCCCTCTAGAGGATTGAAAGGTACATGGAACAAGCAAGGGAGTTCCAACACACACATGAAGCTCCTCCCTCATTACACCATACACTGCTCAATGAGACGTAGCACCATCCAACTTGATTTTGTATTTTTGATGGATTTCAGCTCAATCAAGAGCTTTGTCATTTTGCTCTGCCCCATCAATTCAACATTTATTCAAGGGCAGGCAAAGGCACTTAGCTTTTGCATTTTTCTCCAAGCTTTTATTATGCATTGTATATTGGAAAGCCTCTAGACAGTTCTCAAGTCTCGGGATGTTTATCAAGAAAATGCTCGTCCTTGGCTCTTGCAATTTCATTGTCTTCTAGTTGTTGTGGAGAGCGAATTCGGGATTATGTTGTTACGGTTTTGTGTCTTGTGGCTATTTTGGGATAATGCACACATTGGCAGTGGAGTCAGACGTTTAGGCTGAGACCTCTAGCCTGCCTCAGTGGTTCCCTAGTGACCTCCTAGTCCATTGTTAGGCTTTCCTGAATCTCAGTGAGGAAGGGGATGGAATTAGCCATGCCAGTAGGAGCACTCATTCCAAATTTCACTCTCTTCCAATGATGGAATGTGTTCGTGCCACATTTTGCAGGTCTAGGGTCTTTTCTTTACGGCATTTTTTTTTAAATTCTCACTATGGTCGTTTTTGAGTGGTCTGTAGTTTTCAGTTAAGGGGTTAGCAGTAGCACAAGGCTTGCCCCTAGATATGGGCCTATTAGCTCCCCTTCGCCCCCCGCCCAAGCCAATGACGATCATCCTTGGATCTTCACAGCCCATCCCAAGACACTCTGGGAGGTCCAACCTCGAGTCAAAAACACTTTCCATTCCAGCAGACTCCCCTACTCTGTTTGAGCAGCAAGACATGCTGCATCAACATGCTCAGTCCGCTTAGGTGCGACTCATTACCAGGAGCGTGGCTTCGCCAAGGCCCAAACGAGAGTAGAAAGCTCAGCAGCCAGGTTTAGGGAACTTACACTACAGCCAATTCAAGATGAATTGATTCAGCTTAAACGAGAGTTGGAAAATGAGCAGTGCACCCTCACTGATTCCGAAGTTTTCGCTGAGGTTGCATAGTGGATGACCAACATTGGTCATACTCGAGGAAGATACAACCAATATATGTACACTGTGGACATCCACTGGCACCTGAAATTTTTCCTTGGTAGGGTTCTCCTTGAAAAAATGCAACCAGAGAGGACATGCTTCTCTCCCTAGATCGTATGCGAAGACAATTAGTGTTTATGGTTCAGAGGCTTGGACAAATTGAAAGGCACATGGGCATCCTTCTAGAACCAGGCTGCTCTCCAGGAAGCTTCTCTCCTTGGATCGTATGCAAAGACAATTGGCAGCAATAGATCAAAGGCTTTGACACATTGAAAGGCACATGGTCATCCCTCCAAAACCAAGTTGCTCTCTCGGCAGCAATAAGTAGCCCATACAAGTAAAAGCCACTGAATCTAATCACTCCTCATGATGGTTTTCTCAATTAGTTTGTTTATCCTCATGCAACATTTTTGTTTTTTTAGTTCCTTACAGGCCCTAGAGGCCTAGTTACATTTTTTAGACTTCTAGATATAGTCAACAAGGCTAGTTTTTGGACTAAAACTCTTTTGAAAAGACTGAAATTTTGTATCTGGTTGGGCCTGTCCAATGGAAGACTGTATCAACACTAAAATGTAACCCTATGTTATCAGGGAATAGAAATATTTACTTCACAAGACAAAAAGGAATAAGGTGATACCTTTTCACTTCTGGCCCTAGGAATGAGAATATGGTGGAAATTATTGATGGTCATCCTCCTAACTAATAACCATCAAACTCTATCTTGTCATTGGGCTTACTTTGGTGTTAGACATGGAAGCTCCTAAGAGAGATGAATCCAAATTGGTGACCCCAACTATGCATCCTGCTTTCTATGTCCTCGGTTGAGCCGCAAGAGCAAGTCAATGTCTCATTTAAGGCTGAAAAACTCGGTTGTGTGAAGAATTAGGTCTGAGACAGACCACAGATCCGAATTGAAGTTTGAGGAGTAGCAAGGAAGCCGAGTTGGGAATGTTTTTGGCATAATATTTTGGGAAGGGTTTCTGCTTGTTTGAAGCAAGTTTCAAGGGCAGAGTGCTGGTCTATTAAAAGCTGAATTACAGTTTTGTTAAGGCTGAATTTCAGGTCCCTTGAAGAGGCTGAGATGCAGCCTTGTTGAGGCCAAGTCTCAGACCTGTTCAAGAGACCAAGTTGCAGCCCCGTTGAAACTGAGTTCAGGGATTAACGTTGAGGACGAGATTTGGTATCTTGAGGGCTGAAGTTCTGGTGTGTTGATGGCCAAGTTCAGCAGTTAAGGAGACCAAGCCCTAGCCCTTTTGGAGATCTTTTTAAGGCGAGATGTGTGGCCCATTTTAACACTGAAAAATTGGGTTGTGTGAAGAATTAGGTCTGAGACAGACCACAGATCCGAACTGAAGGAGAGCTAAGTTTGAGGAGTAGCAAGGAAGCCCAGCTGGGAAGGTTTTTGGCATAATTTTTTGGGAAGGGTTTCTGGTTGCTTGAAGTATGTTTTAAGGGCAGAGTGCAGGCATATTAAAAGCTGAAGTACAGTTTCATTAAGGCCAAATTTCAGGCCTGTTAAAGAGGCTGAGATGCAGCCCTGTTGAGGGCTAGTCTGAGGCTTGTTGAAGAGGCCAAATTGCAGCCCTGTTGAAGCCGAGATCAAGGACTAATGTTGAGGCTGAGTTCTGGTATCTTCAAGGCCTGTCTTGAGGGCTGAAGTTCTGATGTGTCGAGGGCCAAGTTCAGCAGTCACGGAGATCAAGCCCTAGCCCTGTTGGAGGTCTTTTTAAGGCCACATGTGTGGCTCATTTTAAGGCTGGAAAACTTGGTTGAGTGAAGAATTAGGTCTGAGACAGACCACAAATCCGAACTGAAGGAGAGCCAAGTTTGAGGAGTAGCAAGGAAGCCGAGTTGGGAAGGTTTTTAGCATAATTTTTTGGGACGGGTTTCTGGTTGTTTGAAGTGTGTTTTAAGGGCAGAGTGCTGGTATCTTAAGAGCTGAATTACAGTTTTGTTAAGGATAAATTTCCGGCCTGTTGAAGAGGCCAAGATGCAGCCTTGTTCAGTCCAAGTCTCAGGCCTGTTGATGAGGCCAAGTTGTAGCCCTATTGAATCCAAGTTCAGGGACTAATGTTGAGAGCGAGTTCTGGTATCTTGAAGGCCTGTCTTGAGGGCTAAAGTTTTGGTGTGTTTAGGGCCAAGTTCAGCAGTTAAGGAAACCAAGCCCTAGCCCTGTTGGAGGTCTTTCTATAGCACAGTTCTGAGGCCAAATTCAGTGTTACTTCTGCTGGATATTTAGGAGACCGAACTCTGTTTTGAAGGCCGAGTTTTAGCCCTGTGGAGGCCATGTTTCAGCCCTGTGTAGTTCAAGTCCAGATGTTGTTGAGTTTCAGTCTCTTTTAAGGGCTAGTTGCAGGCCGAGTTCTGGCTTTTTGTGGAGGCTAGTTCGCTGTCCTACCCGAGTTCTGTTGAAGAGGGCAAAGTCTGGCCGAGTTCTGTTCAGGAGGTAAAGTTGAGGAGTCCGAGTTATGTTTCAGTATGAGGCAGGTGTGTTACACGCAGAAGTGGATGAAGTGAAGACTTCATGGTGACTAGGGCAGAAGAATTGGGGTTGAATAGGTCAAGAGGAACAGATCAGAAACAAGAAGGAAAAACAAGGATTAACGACAAGTCAAGGACCAGAAAGCAGGACAAAGAAGAAGGACAAGTGGCTGTGACCAGGATTGAAGGTGCAAACTTGAGAGTGGCATTGTTGGGTGACAACCCTTAGTAAAGAAAGGCAATTTGTGGGAACCAGGAAAAGTGAAATATTTTGAAAAAATAGGTTAGTGCCTACAAATCGCTGAGTTGGTGCTCAGCTGAGGAGATTGGAGTCTCCTGTAGGTTGGTACCTACAAAAATAGTAAATTGGTTCTTACTAAGGATTGGTGTCCTCATCTTCTTGACAGGTTGGATCTGCTAATTTTGTAAGTCGGTGCTTACAGAGGAGTGGTGTCCTCACAAGTGTTGTAATAAGTTGAAGATTGTTTTTGAAAAGCATTCAAGTGTTTCTTATAAAATATCTGTTTCATAATTTAGGTGTATTAAATAAGTTGAAGACTGTTTTGAAAAGCATTCTAAGTGTTTCTTATATTATATCTGTTTCATAATTTAGGTGTATTAAATGTTTTCAAAGCTAAAAAATTGTTAATTGTAATGAAACACTGATTAACCCCATCTCTCAGTATTTCCAACAAACAATTGTAATTAAGTATTACTGTCTACAGTATTAGAGTTCACTAAGCAAAAAATTGTTAATTGTAATGAAACACTGATTAACCCCATCTCTCAGTATTTCCAACAATTGTAATTAAGTATTACTGTCTACAGTATTAGAGTTCACTAAGCAATGCAACTGATCCATTTAATTTGACAATGCAGCTTGCATGCAAATAAAGAGAAATCTAGTCATGCAACCTCATAATTCCTAAGCTGAGAATTCATATGTATGGGTTTTAAATTTTAATAGGACCAAAAGCCTATGGGTCAACAGGCTTAACAGTAGAAGCACATCCATATGAGACATTCACGTATCCAAAAGATTAGCAGCTTTTCATTTATTAATTATTTTATAAAGGGGCAAACTGGGATGGACATAAACTTATGAACAATTGCACCCTTATGGTATGTTTTCTTTGGGAATTCAAAAACATGGACATTTTGGGAAGAGAATAAAAACACTAAAAGAAACCCTCTGTGGCAACTGTAACACCAAACAGGAGGAGTAGATTGCTCGTAATTTTGATTCATTACATGTGCAAGGTACTATAGCCAGTAAGCATCGCCAAGTATAATGATTTTCAAGAAACTGGTGAAGGAGCTTTCATATCTTTAAAGCATCTGCTCCAATCATTTGAAAAAATTAAGCCCAAGTTTGGTCAGGAGACTGGATGTATTAGAATTGAAAGGACTGGATTCTCAGCCTTGAATTCCATACTCGGAAAAAAATATGGAACGGCCATGACTAGCTCAGTGCAGGATGTTGTAATTGTGTTAAGCGCTTCACAAGTTGCCTCAGTGAAGGAGAAGCCGAAAGTATATCTACAGGACACATTATAGCAAGGTGAAGTGATTTTGAGATCTTCACGAGGCGCTGTGTCCCGTAAGCCAGGGGTGAAAACCTCATGTTCCCTACCTTCGTTAACAAGCATGCATGCCCAAGCAATGATGTTGCATCTATTCCCATAGCAAGAAAACGATGGATCCAAAGACTTCTTGCCAGAGGTGGCAAGTAATTCCAAAAGCGCCACTCCATTACCATAAACATCTCTGCCTTAGCAGACGCACCACATGTCACAGCATGTTCTTAAGTAACATACGCAAGGGCCAAAAATGCTAGTTATATCTGTTGTTGCATTAGTTTCAGAACCTCCAAGAGCATGTATACACAAGTTTATTGTCACTTCAAGCTTTCTCAAAATCAATTCTGAGCCTCGTATATTTACAGTATTTGACAGATTTAATAGACTCCAAGGTTGGAAATCATTGCCGCAATAGTATTAACTTTAATCCCTTGCTGCCATTTTATTCCACTTTCCCCACCTGACCATAGATATAGCTTGCCCTAGAGTATGAATTTTGTGCACATTTAATAAAGAACGAAGCTTTGTTTCAGTCTCACGGTAATCTTAAGTAAGAATATGTTCAGACAGATCATTTCTTGTTATGAAGATTATACAATGAATTGTAAACTGTTTCCCATGCCTGTGCAGAATCCATCTGGTGCACAACTTGGGATGCATGTCGCAACTTTTCAAGGCCACGTCCTAATCGGGCTATTGTAGGCATTGCATGAGCAGATTCAACAGCACATTCTATCCCATCCCCGAAAGCTAAAAGCCCTGTACAAGCCAGAATGCTGCCACCAAAGCTTACCCAAGGAGTACCTCCAGTTGCCTTTCCATGTCTTTTACGCATGATACCATAAAAGGCTGTTCTCATAGCTGACAAGCTCGACCGTTCAGCAGCTGCTATAACACTGTGAGTTGCAGCTCGGAGCTTTTCTGCTGCAGCTGCTGTCTTCGCAGTAGCAGGAACATGAACTCCATAACCAAAGCCTATTTTCCCAGGAATAATTCCCTTAGAAGCTGGAGCTAGAAGTTTAGCAGGAGTGAAAACTTTTCCTAAGGTAACAGCTGCAGTTCTCTTTGTTTGCAGTAGGCCAAATTTCACAATAGTAGGAACTTTAAAGGTGACCATCTTCGCTATAGTTGAAACAGGAACAATTTTTGAAAATGAGGTTACACCCACAACAGTTGCTGCTCCTGCACCGACTGCTACTACAGGTTTTCCTCCAAGCACATTTCTTCTCTTTGGATCTTCCCCTTCAGAAGCATCGTCAAAAGTATCAGATATAAAACAATTGTCAGCTAAGTCGGCCACGTCTCGGGGCAAAGAAGTATTCCAATAACTTCTAATTCCAGCGAAGCTACTGGCGTCGACAATTGCAACTACTGTTCCAAAATCTTTAGCCTGTCTTTTCAGGGCTTGGGCAAACAGAGCATGGCACTTGTCTTCATAAGGAAGCTCATAGAAGTCTGCATCTTTCGGGAGCTTTTGCTCTTGCTTAAGAGGACTACGTGCCTTAGAATTCAGAGCAACTCTGAGTCCCTCAACAGCAATCCGAAACTTGTTAACATGAGATAACACTTCGCAATCCACCTCTTTGCCTTTCTCCACCTCAAGAAGCATCTTCCGAACACAAACTAATGCCCTTTCTAGGGCAGGAAGATTGTTAAACATATCATGCAAATCTACAAGTAAGGAATAGAAAGAATGTGCAAACGCAGGAATTTGATCCACATCACGGAAGTCACAACCTGCAGAAGAAGAGGCAGAACTTGCAGTGGAAGCACAATTTGATCCCGAATCCAGTGCCAATAAATTTTGCGATGTGAAAGCCGATGAGGCTAAAGCCTTTAGGGCAGAAGAGTGAAGTGGACTGGCCAAGATATGCCTCTGTGAGCCCATGGGAACACTTGAAGCCATGTCACCTGGTGATGGTGTCATTTTTCCCAAAAGGCCACTGCCCTGAGCTATCTCTGCTAAGGGTTTTATGGCACTTTTATTTGGTACATCCTGCTTGGAATCATGTTCACTATTGGTGCCTAATTCACCACCTTGACCGTCTCTATGTGGAGTTTCAAGAATAAAGAACAGGGAATGATTTTCTTGAGCAGCTTGTTTTGCAGCCAAAACATGACCATAAAATCCTGTTCCAAAAATTGTGCGTAAAATTTGTGAGCCAGCATAGAGTCGGTCCCAGTATAAAAATGATTATGTGAGTTTGAATTAAGAACTGAAATGCTGTGGGTTGGGCTGAAGACTTGCCACCACGACATTCCATTGCCCTCGGTGACTGGAAGGAAAAATAGCAGAGTTATGTTTATTAAAAGGTGAAAATTTCAGAAACAAGATAGTTATACTACATTAAATCAAGAGAAATGGAAGACTAATTTTTCCTTATGAGCATAGCATAAACCATAGACAAAGTGCCTTTCAACTGTGATAATTTAAAGGATGAAATCCTATTTAAGTATATTCAATAATCAAGAAACAAAACTCAGAATCTATACAGAAGCATAATAGAATAAACCCGTTATGGGCAGTTTCAGTTCCAAATAAACTCAGCCTGTATAGCTTAAGGCCAATGGGGCTCCCTCAATGTTAACGGTTATCAATATACATTTGGTTAATATCAGGCCATTGCCGCAAATTAAAATTCTTGTAGATAGAACTTCTTCAGACATGTTAACAAGTAATCACACCTGGGGCTTTCCTTGTTTTGTATTTCATTTCAAGCTTCCTTGTTTTGTATTTCAAGCTTCCTAGGGCGATCAAGCTTCCTTGTTTTGTATTTCATTTCAATCCATTTGTCTTTAACATAAGCGATGGTGTATCCACTCTCTGTGGTAATTGTTGAAATCAGATCTTAGCCAAGATGGCCATTTTAAAAAACGTATAGATACCCCTGGGCCCTCACACTGGGCCAAAGCACAGATGCTAGCTATCCTTATTTGTGTACCAAGGGAGATTTGGTATAAAATTTCTATTTTACCTAGATGAGTCAATCTTAATTTAGACCTATATTGATTGCTAATGGATTATATAATTCATTTTCATGAAAAGAGGGATAGCTGAAAGAAAATGGCCATCAAAATATTTAGTCCCATACCGTTCTTTGTGGATCAACATTTGCAAGGTGAAGAGCCTGCTTCATGGCCTCTTTTGAGGGCTTACAAATTATGGGTGCCTTCCGGGTTGTAGAGTTATGAGTGGGCATATCCAAGTCGTTATTGCTTTCAGTAATTTCTGAAGGAGGGTTAAGTGTCTCAAAGCATATTATGCCTTCAAAGTAATCATCCAACCCTAGCTTGTTAAGGACCTTTAACATGAACTTTTTCATTGTTTGTAAATATCTGTTTTACACAACAAAGTTACAAAAGGTTGAGAAGTATGTTTATATATTTCCAAATAAAACTACGACTTCATCATGTGTTATCATCATATAAAGAATTTGAAGGGATGCATATGATCTTACAATTTTCCTCTCAGGCATGCTTAATAACAAGTTCTTCAGCACAGGGTCTGGTTTAAGATTCTCATATGGAAATCCTCCATGAAAAAAGTTGTATAAGAAATATTTGATTCCAGTGGGTGAAGAAAGACACTGTTTTTTACCAAAAGCAATATATGGTATTCCAAACAACGTAAACAATGCAAGTCAAATCAATGGAATTTATTGTAATTTTTCTTTTATCAAAAACTGTTTAGCTTAAACTTAAATCTTAAACTTAAAGACTACCGATAATTGGAGTTTCCTCTAACCAGAGACAAACGCTCCAAAGGGATTAGTCGAGTCCACCATTCCCTTATTCAATGAGGGTATGGATTATGCAGTGACAACAGTTTCAATAGTTGCACTTGCTAGTCTTGAACGCACAACATTTTTGGTGCTCTCTACATCTTTTTCTTCCCATATCTCAGGCAGGGCTTCTCTAATTTTGTTGTGAATACTTTCAAGGGAAAAACATGATTCCTTTGTTCGGACTGAAGTTCACACCTGATGATGACAGTGAACACCAATATTGAATTTTGAGAAGATTGGACCAATTAAACGATCTTACAAAAGCCTCAGATCCCATTTAGAAAGATATAGTCTTACCAATACAGTTTGCAGGCCTACACGCTTTCCTGTGGCTATATTCCAGTGACTGTCATCAAATAAAATCTGCAAGGAAACACAATAGATTTAATAGCAACTCCTGCAATAGACGCTTTTGAAATGACCTGCATACTGTAAAGAAAAATGGATGTTGTATGGTATGCCACAAGCCAGAAATGGCTGAAGTATGTGTTTCTAAAATTTCAAAAATAAACACATATAAATGTTATTCCACGAATTCCCTAAACTCGAGTACGCCCAGAATAGGTTTTGATTTTGCTTTTGATTGGTTAATATGAGTTAAGAGTTTATTTTTCTAAATACGTAAGTCACTCCAGATCCAGAAGCATAAGTATTTGTTAAAAGTATTTTTTTTTATGATCTGAAGAGTATGGTCTACTCAACATCCAGAGGTATAAGTATTTGTCAAGAGTTAAAGCCTAACTCCTTACTGTAAATCATCAGCAGAGTTAAAACTCCTAGTCTTGAACGCACAACATTTTTGGTGCTCTCTACATCTTTTTCTTCCCATATCTCAGGCAGGGCTTCTCTAATTTTGTTGTGAATACTTTCAAGGGAAAAACATGATTCCTTTGTTCGGACTGAAGTTCACACCTGATGATGACAGTGAACACCAATATTGAATTTTGAGAAGATTGGACCAATTAAACGATCTTACAAAAGCCTCAGATCCCATTTAGAAAGATATAGTCTTACCAATACAGTTTGCAGGCCTACACGCTTTCCTGTGGCTATATTCCAGTGACTGTCATCAAATAAAATCTGCAAGGAAACCCAATAGATTTAATAGCAACTCCTGCAATAGACGCTTTTGAAATGACCTGCATACTGTAAAGAAAAATGGATGTTGTATGGTATGCCACAAGCCAGAAATGGCTGAAGTATGTGTTTCTAAAATTTCAAAAATAAACACATATAAATGTTATTCCACGAATTCCCTAAACTCGAGTACGCCCAGAATAGGTTTTGATTTTGCTTTTGATTGGTTAATATGAGTTAAGAGTTTATTTTTCTAAATACGTAAGTCACTCCAGATCCAGAAGCATAAGTATTTGTTAAAAGTATTTTTTTTTATGATCTGAAGAGTATGGTCTACTCAACATCCAGAGGTATAAGTATTTGTCAAGAGTTAAAGCCTAACTCCTTACTGTAAATCATCAGCAGAGTTAAAACTCAGCTTCTTACACACCATTATCAACCATTTATCACAACAGATAATTCAAAATGGTATGGTTTTCTTGGTATATAGTGATAATTTCACCTACATTCCCAAATAACACAAGTGATAACTAATATTATTCATATTTCCAAAAAATAAATCTTTCTGATTTCTGAAGTATGATGTATGGATGTTTAAGCTATGAGAAGGGCGATCAAGCTTCCTTGTTTTGTATTTCATTTCAATCCATTTGTCTTTAACATAATCGATGGTGTATCCACTCTCTGTGGTAATTGTTGAAAGCAGATCTTAGCCAAGATGGCCATTTTAAAAAACATATAGATAACCCTGGGCCCTCACACTGGGCCAAAGCACAGATGCTAGCTATCCTTATTTGTGTACCAAGGGAGGTTTGGTATAAAATTTCTATTTTACCTAGATGAGTCAATCTTAATTTAGACCTATATTGATTGCTAATGGATTATATAATTCATTTTCATGAAAAGAGGGATAGCTGAAAGAAAATGGCCATCAAAATATTTAGTCCCATACCGTTCTTTGTGGATCAACATTTGCAAGGTGAAGAGCCTGCTTCATGGCCTCTTTTGAGGGCTTACAAATTATGGGTGCCTTCCGGGTTGTAGAGTTATGAGTGGGCATATCCAAGTCGTTATTGCTTTCAGTAATTTCTGAAGGAGGGTTAAGTGTCTCAAAGCATATTATGCCTTCAAAGTAATCATCCAACCCTAGCTTGTTAAGGACCTTTAACATGAACTTTTTCATTGTTTGTAAATATCTGTTTTACACAACAAAGTTACAAAAGGTTGAGAAGTATGTTTATATATTTCCAAATAAAACTACGACTTCATCATGTGTTATCATCATATAAAGAATTTGAAGGGATCCATATGATCTTACAATTTTCCTCTCAGGCATGCTTAATAACAAGTTCTTCAGCACAGGGTCTGGTTTAATCTTAAACTTAAAGACTACCGATAATTGGAGTTTCCTCTAACCAGAGACAAACGCTCCAAAGGGATTAGTCGAGTCCACCATTCCCTTATTCAATGAGGGTATGGATTATGCAGTGACAACAGTTTCAATAGTTGCACTTGCTAGTCTTGAACGCACAACATTTTTGGTGCTCTCTACATCTTTTTCTTCCCATATCTCAGGCAGGGCTTCTCTAATGTTGTTGTGAATACTTTCAAGGGAAAAACATGATTCCTTTGTTCGGACTGAAGTTCACACCTGATGATGACAGTGAACACCAATATTGAATTTGGAGAAGATTGGACCAATTAAACGATCTTACAAAAGCCTCATATCCCATTTAGAAAGATATAGTCTTACCAATACAGTTTGCAGGCCTACACGCTTTCCTGTGGCTATATTCCAGTGACTGTCATCTAATAAAATCTGCAAGGAAACACAATAGATTTAATAGCAACTCCTGCAATAGACACTTTTGAAATGACCTGCATACTGTAAAGAAAAATGGATGTTGTATGGTATGCCACAAGCCAGAAATGGCTGAAGTATGTGTTTCTAAAATTTCAAAAATAAACACATATAAATGTTATTCCACGAATTCCCTAAACTCGAGTACGCCCAGAATAGGTTTTGATTTTGCTTCTGATTGGTTAATATGAGTTAAGAGTTTATTTTTCTAAATACGTAAGTCACTCCAGATCCAGAAGCATAAGTATTTGTTAAAAGTATTTTTTTTTATGATCTGAAGAGTATGGTCTACTCAACATCCAGAGGTATAAGTATTTGTCAAGAGTTAAAGCCTAACCCAGAGGTATAAGTATTTGTCAAGAGTTAAAGCCTAACTCCTTACTGTAAATCATCAGCAGAGTTAAAACTCAGCTTCTTACACACCATTATCAACCATTTATCACAGCAGATAATTCAAAATGGTATGGTTTTCTTGGTATATAGTGATAATTTCACCTACATTCCCAAATAACACAAGTGATAACTAATATTATTCATATTTCCAAAAAATAAATCTTTCTGATTTCTGAAGTATGATGTATGGATGTTTATGCTATGAGAAGGGCGATCAAGCTTCATAGTGTAAAGAAAAATGGATGTTGTATGGTATGCCACAAGCCAGAAATGGCTGAAGTATGTGTTTCTAAAATTTCAAAAATAAACACATATAAATGTTATTCCACGAATTCCCTAAACTCGAGTACGCCCAGAATAGGTTTTGATTTTGCTTCTGATTGGTTAATATGAGTTAAGAGTTTATTTTTCTAAATACGTAAGTCACTCCAGATCCAGAAGCATAAGTATTTGTTAAAAGTATTTTTTTTATGATCTGAAGAGTATGGTCTACTCAACATCCAGAGGTATGAGTATTTGTCAAGAGTTAAAGCCTAACTCCTTACTGTAAATCATCAGCAGAGTTAAAACTCCGCTTCTTACACACCATTATCAACCATTTATCACAGGAGATAATTCAAAATGGTATGGTTTTCTTGGTATATAGTGATTATTTCACCTACATTCCCAAATAACACAAGTGATAACTAATATTATTCATATTTCCAAAAAATAAATCTTTCTGATTTCTGAAGTATGATGTATGGATGTTTATGCTATGAGAAGGGCGATCAAGCTTCATACTGTAAAGAAAAATGGATGTTGTATGGTATGCCACAAGCCAGAAATGGCTGAAGTATGTGTTTCTAAAATTTCATAAATAAACACATATAAATGTTATTCCATGAATTCCCTAAACTCGAGTACGCCCAGAATAGGTTTTGATTTTGCTTCTGATTGGTTAATATGAGTTAAGAGTTTATTTTTCTAAATACGTAAGTCACTCCAGATCCAGAAGCATAAGTATTTGTTAAAAGTATTTTTTTTTATGATCTGAAGAGTATGGTCTACTCAAAATCCAGAGGTATAAGTATTTGTCAAGAGCCAAGAACAAGAATTGAAATTGCCTTAAAACAGTTGCCAAGAACAAGAATTGAAATTGCCTTAAAATCGTATGAAAACAGAACAAAATTGTTTCGCTTAGCAAATAAAAATTGATTGATTCCATTGAAAGAAAAAAGAATGACCTGAAGCGTTTCTTAAAAATGGAACTTTACAATTCTTCATGCTTTGTCCAAAGGAATCAGATTCCAAAATGTGTAAAAATCCTGTCAGGGCACAGCTTCTGAGATGTATACTTAACCCGCTCTCCAGCGACATTTTTTGCCATGAAATCGTTCCGATAAACTCAACATTTTGACCAACAAATTTTCCAGTCAAAAGTTGTCAATTTCCCAACCACGCTTACACTTGAAATTAAGTTTATGACTTAAATTGATCCTCGTCCAACTAACCAAGAAGAAAGTCATAAGAGAGACGGATCACGCGGGTGATCAAAGGGACAACTCATGGCGGAAATGCATTCCCCAAAACCAACAATTAAAAAGATGACGACGACCACCTAATATTCCAATGAAATATTATTCGGATTACTTTGGCACAAAAGCAATCTCCGTGGAAGTGCGCGTATCGACAGAAACAAACCTAAATGAGAAGAAACCCTAACAACACAATTTCAGGCCCTAGATAACAGAAATACTCCCAAAAAAGAAGAATTCGAGCCCAGGATCGTCGAGACCGGGAATCTAAGAGAAGATCTATGGCCTAAATTATCGAAATTCGACAAAGACCGTTCAAAATTACGGTCGGCGACAATAAAATACTTGATTTCTAATAAACCCAGCCGATTAATCCTTCATAAGATGGCAAATTCCAGGGCTTTCGGCCCATTTACAGATAAATCAAAATCCACACTACATTTTCGGAACTATTCAAAGAAAAAACATGAGACCTTGAAGCTTTACCTTTCTGTGCTTATCGTTGAGCTCCTTCGTGACGGAGGCCTTGTCGTTTGACACCATTTTCAGCGCAGAATGTGGAAGAATATATTATTTACACAATAAACCGGAGTAACAGAGGAAGAAATATCGGTATGTGGAATGGCGATTGGCACTCCGCGCTCTTCATTACCCCGACCGTCTCAGTGACATTTTTGATCGACGGTTCTGGTGTTTGTAATCGTCTAACATTTCATCGTACGGCGTCAGAGGAGGACACGTAGGCAAAATGGGGGATCGATCTCAGAGGGAAACGCCTTACGGCGTAATTAAGTAACTACAAGAAAATATGAGTGATTACACATCAAATTTTTAGATTTAATAAATCACTTTCGAAGATTTTCGAGAAATAATGTTTTTAAATTTTAATGTGATTTTATTTTTTAATAAAAATAAAGTAAAGGAAAGAGAAGAATATTAATTCATTATTTAATATAAAATTTGGAATTATGGATTTGGAAAAAGATTTTATTTAATAATTAGATTTTTTTTTGAATTATGATCAAATTTCATACTATTTTAATAATAAAGTGATATAAAAATATTTTGGCAAATTATTTAAAAAATGAGGATCAACTAATTAAATAACGAAAAAGATATTAATATTTGATGATAAATTATTGGAAAAACATTAAGTAAAATTTTCAACTAAAAGATCATAATAAAAAAATATTTGCACAAATCACTAAGAGAAAAAGTAACAAAACAATATAATAAATATTAAAGAAAACAAGAGTAGAAAGATTTTATGAAACCAATTCACAAAAAGATAGAAAAGATAGATCAACACTTTAGAATTCAACTTCTTTGAGGGGACAACCTCTTTTACATTACACAAATGAACAATTCTTGGATGATACAAATGACTAAACCTCCCTTCTATATATAGGAGTCTAAGGGATCACAATATAATCAAGCCGACATAAAATTAATAACATAAGGGCACAACAATAACAATAATGGGTTTATATGGTGCACAATAATAACAATATGGGGACAATAAGGGCACAATAACAGCCATAAGGGATACAATGACAATAGTAATGGGAAATCACTAGTATTACAGGGACCTAACATGCCCCTCTCCTTTCGAAAAACGTTGTCCTCAATGCTTGAGTAGTTTTGGATGCTTCTGTATAAAATTTTCATCCTCCCATGTAGAATATTCAGCAAATAAGTTCTTCCACTTGATGAGATACTCTGAAATTGATTGATTTCATAGCTATCGAGTTCTTGTTTCTATCACTGCTTGCGGTTCCAATATGATTTTTCCTTCCTCTTCAAGTTCTGGCAATATTGTTTGAACTGGGAGCTTGTCACCTATAGCCTTCTTTAAACATGAAAGATGGAAAACTGGGTGCACTCGAGAAGTTGTAGGAAGTTCCAATTTGTATGCCATAGTACCAATATTTTGCAACACCTTGTACGGACCATAATAATTTGGTGATAATTTATTATCCTTCTTAGCTTGCTTGAGGGTCATTTGTTTATATGGTTGTAGTCGTAGGAATACCCAATCACCTACATCAAAACTTCTTTCACTGTGATGTTGATCTGCCTGTTGTTTCATTCTATTCTGTGCCAACGTGAGGTTATCCTTTAAGAGTTGGAGAACTTGTTGTTGATGCTCGATGTGATGTTGTTCGGCATGGAATCCCCCCCAAGGCATGTTTTGGGGCTCAAAGCCCAAGTTTTTACCCAACCTTGCTGTAAAGCTCCGCAAATTGTGGGCGCGGAGCGCGAAAAGTATGATAGAGTCATAGGGTTGTCCGCCCTAGTTTTGTAATGTAATGTCGGCTGGATAGACCTACCCATGGTCCGCAGACCATAAGATTGTATAAATAGAGCGAGGCTCTAAGTGTAAAGAGGGAAGAGAAAAGGAGAGAGATAGGAATAGAAGCAAGGGAAGTAAGGTGAAGTGTGTCTTTGGGTCATAGAGTAGGAGAAGGCTCTGCAGCTAAGTGCGCAGAGGCCTAGTAGTCCGCAGCTGAGTGCACGAACCCCTGCAGTTGAGTGTGCAGGGCAGAGTCGAGTCTATAACCAAATAAGGAATTAATAAAGAGAAGTTTTATCATAATTCTGTTTATTTGTTCTTGAGTTAATGCATGTTTGATATAATTTGAAACTATACTGTGTATTTACTGCGTGCACTAGTATGAATGGTTTATGTTGTTAAGTATAACTGAAAACACACAAGTAGGCTAAAATAATCAACTAATATTGGAATAACAGTAAGGTCTTGGGTAGTAACGCAAAAGCACAACGTTCAGCCCCCGAATAAGTTTGCGTGAAGGCAGTATATCAGGGTGCGAGGTACGGGAAAGTGCGCGAAGCGACTTGCGTGCAAGGTCAAACCGCAGACCACTTGAACTCATCAGACATCTCCAGGGTGTGAAAACCTAGTTCTAGCACCCTCCCATACTACTTCAGGTGAGATCTCAGTCCATGCTCCATAGACTGTTGCCGAAAGGGCCAGTGGTACCAATATTTTTATGGCTAACTTAACTCTGAACGTGGGTCAAGCCCCTATAAGCCAAAAGATGTTCCACTACTTGAGCCTTATAATTTTCTCTTAAATATGATGTGATGGATGGTGGATGATATCCATAAAGTGCCATAAATGGGGTCATTTTTGCTGCAATATGGAAGGAAGTGTTATACCACCATTCAGCCGGAGGCAACCATTTGACCCATTGTTTTTGTTTATTAGATACAAAGCAACGAAGATATCCTTCCAAAAATTTGTTTACTATCTCAGTTTTCCCATCATATTGAGGATGATAAGATGAACTATGAGCTAACTGAGTACTGAGACAAGAAAATAATTCTCTCCAAAAATTTCTAGTGAAAATGGGATCCTTGTCGCTTACAATAATCTTTGGGTTTCCATGTAGATTTTGAATTATTTCCATAAATGCAATAGAAACTGTATTGGCTTTAAATGGATGCGATAATGCACAAAAGTGTGCATACTTGGTAAGTCTGGCAACTACCACCATGATGACACTCTTTCCTTTAGACTTGGGTAAACATGTGATAAAATCCATTGAAACCTCATCCCAACATTGGCTTGGAATGGATAAAGGTTGTAATAGACCTGGGGTCTTAATTGTTTCAACCTAATTTTGTTGGCAAACCAAACATTCCGCCACAAACTTTTGAATATTCGATTTAAGGCCATCCCAAAAAAATTCCTTCTTAACCCTGTGGTAAGTTTTTAAAAATACCGAGTGCCCTCCTAAGGGAGAAGTGTGCAATTCCATAAGAATCTTTTGTTCGAGTTGGGAATTCTTACATAGGTATAAGCAATCTTTGTACCATAACGAATCATTTTTCCAGCTAAATGTATCAGATGTACTGGGATATTGTTGTAGATTTTGAATGAGTGCCCACACTTCTTTGTCATTCTTCGATTCATCCCTTGCCTTGTTTATCCAATTTGGTTGGATAATAGAAATGGCACACAACAATGCTTCCACATCCTCATCCTTTCTTCAGAGTGCATTTGCCACAACATTTTTCTTCCATTTTTTGTAGATGATTTCAAAGACATAACCCAACATCTTTGTGACCCATTTTGTTGCTCTTCAAAGGATAATCTTTGTTCTAAAAAATATTTAAGACTATCATGATTCGTTTTTACCTTGAAGTGTCTTCCCATTAGGTAGGGTCGCCATTTCTTAAGTGCATGTAATATTGCCAACATTTCATTCTCATAAATAGATTTGTGTAAATACTTTTCTTTGATTGAATGAATTTCGAAAGCAATGGGTATTTCATCTTGCATTAAATAGCACAAATTCCATTTCCTGAAGCATCACATTCCACAATAAAGGTTTTTGTGAAGTCCTGCGTAGCTAAAACCGATGCTTGGCACATTGCCTCTTTAAGATGTTCGAAGGCCTTTATTGCTTTTGGAGTCCATGAAAATGCATCTTTCTTCAATAATTTTGTTAGAGGTGCTGCTATTCTCCAATAATTCTTAACAAACTTGTGATAATACCCTGTCAACCCAAGAAATCCTCGCAGATTCTTTATGGATATGGGGGTTTTCCATTCCTTAATGGATTTAATTTTTCTATGGCATACCTTAACACCTTCATGAGATACAAGATGACCCCAGATATTCCACCTCTTGTACTCCAAAGAACCATTTGGAGATTTTTTCATATAATTGTTTCTCCTTCAATAGTTTGAGCACCTTGTCAACATGTTGAACATGATCTTTCCAAGACTTGTTGTAGATTAGTATATCATCAAAAAATACTAACCCAAATTTTCTAGGGAAGGGTTTGAAAATGGGATTCATCAAACCTTGAAATGTAGAAGGTGCATTGGTAAGGCCAAAAAGCATGACCAAAAATTCATAATGACCCTCATGAGTTCTAAATGTTGTTTTCGGAATGTCTTTAGTCTTCATTCTGATTTGATGATATCCTGAACAAAGATCCAATTTGGTGAAGTAAATTGATCCATGCAATTCATCCAATAATTCATCAATGACATGAATGGGAAATTTATCTTTAATAGTGAGCTTGTTGAGCTCCATATAATCCGGACACATGCGCTATGATCCATCCTTCCTGTGCACCAATACTATTGGAGTAAAGAAAGAACTTTGACTAGGTTGAATTATACCAACCTCTAGCATTTCTACAACCATACATTCAATTTCACTCCTTTGGGCATAGGGATATCTGTATGACCTGATGTTTGGAGGAATACTTCCTAGAATCAAATGAATAGCACAATCATGATCACGAATAGGTGGGAGGCCTTTGGGAGTCTCAAATACCTTAGAATGATTGTCCAAGAATTTTTGGAGATCTAGAGAATTAGATGATTTCGATGCGGGAACCTCTAGCGAACATAATTGTGCAATTACGCCTCATTGTTCCTTCTTTAGAAGCTTTTTCATACTGTTAGAGCTGATTATCTTTCCTGGTTTCCCTGCAATACCCCTTAATTCAACTTCCTTTCCTTCCACACAAAATTTCAGGAAAATTTCTTGAAAATTAAAAGCTATTGTACCCAAGGATTGTAGCCATTGGACTCCTAGTACAACATCAGCACCACCCATTGGAATGGAAAGCATTGGGCTATTCAATACATATTCTCCCATGGATAGCTTGATATTATGGCACATTCTAGAGCAATTTATGGTTCCTCCACTTGCAACCATCACTTGAAATTTTGGTGCTGGATATAGGAAGAAATTCAATTCCTTGGCTATCTTACAATGAATAAAATTATGGGTACTTCCTGAATCAATTAACACTATTACCTTTTTCTTCTTGCTATGTCCTTCTATCTTGATAGTTTGAGGAGTGGTAATCCCAGCCAATGCATTACAATATATGGTCAGATTGATTTCTTCTTTATCTAAGGTTTGTTCCTGGAGTATGTTAGGAAACCAGCTCGCAAAAATATAGAAAAGATAGATCAATGCCTTAGAATTTAGCCTCTTCGAGGGGGAAACCTCCTTTACATTACACAAATGAACAATTCTTGGATGATACAAATGACTAAACCTCCCTTCTATATATAGGCGTCTAAGGGGTCACAATATAATCAAGCCGACCTAACAGTAATAACATAAGGGCACAACAATAACAATAGTGGGTTTCTATGGGGCACACTAATAACAATATAGGGACAATAGGGGCATAATAATAACAATAAGGGATACAATGACAATAGTAATGGGGGAATCACTAGTATTATGGGGACCTAATGTGCCCCTCTCCTTCTGAAAAGTGTTTTCCTCAACACTTGAGTAGTTCTGGATGCTTCTATATATAAGTCTCATCCTCCCATGTGGAATCTTTAGTGGGTAAGTTCTTCCACTTGATGAGATACTCTGAAATTGATCGATTTCGTAGCTGTTGAGTTCTTGTTTCTATCACTGCTTCCGGTTCCAATATGATTTTTTCTTCCTCATCAAGTTATAGCAATATTGTTTGAACTGGGAGCTTTTCACCTATAACCTTATTCAAACATGAAACATGGAAAACTGGGTGCA
The DNA here is from genome assembly GCA_031772625.1 of Pinus tabuliformis. Lineage (NCBI taxonomy): Eukaryota > Viridiplantae > Streptophyta > Pinopsida > Pinales > Pinaceae > Pinus > Pinus tabuliformis. The sequence continues at coordinate 460,735,261 of CM062819.1, read as the reverse complement.
CTCGGAAAGCTGTAGGAAGCTCCAATTTGTATGCCATAGTACAAATATTTTGCAGCACCTTGTATAGACCATAATACTTTAGTGATAATTTATTATCCTTCTTAGCTTGTTTGAGGGACATTTTTTTATATGGTTGTATCCGTAGGAATACCCAGTCACCTACATTAAAACTTCTTTCGCTGCAATGTTGATTTGCCTATTGTTTCATTCTATTTTGCGCCAACGTGAGGTTATCCTTTAAGAGTTGGAGAACTTGTTGTTAATGCTCGATGTGATGTTCCACTGCTTGAAACTTAGAATTATCTCTTAAATATGATGTGATGGATGGTGGATGATATCCATAAAGTGCCATAAATGGGGTCATTTTTGCTGTAGTATGGAAGGAAGTGTTATACCACCATTCAGCCAGAGGCAACCATTTGACCCATTGTATCTGTTTATCAAATACAAAGAAATGAATACATCCTTCCAAACATTTGTTTACTATCTCAGTTTTCTCATCATATTGAGGATGATAAGACGAGCTATGAGCTAACTAAGTACCAAGACAAGAAAATAATTATGTCCAAAAATTTCCAATGAAAATGGGATCTCTGTCGCTTACAATAATCTTTGGGTTTCCATGTAGCTTTTGAATTGTTTCCATAAATGCAGTAGAAACTGTACTAGCTTTAAATGGATGCAATAATCCACAAAAGTGTGCATACTTGGTAAGTCTATCAACTACCACCATGATGACACTCTTTCCTTCGGACTTGGGTAAACCTGTGATAAAATCCATTGAAACCTCCTCCCAATGTTGGATTGGAATGGAAAAAGATTGTAATAGCCCTGGGGTCTTAATTATTTCAACCTTATTTTGTTTTTGAATATCCGATTTAAGGCCATCCCAAAAAAATTCCTTCTTAACCCCATGGTAAGTTTTTAAAAATCCTAAGTGCCCTCCTAAGGGAGAAGTGTGCAATTCCATAAGAATCTTTTGTTTGAGTTGGGAATTCTTACATAGGTATAATTGATCTTTGTACCATAACGAATCATTTTTCCAGCTAAATGTATCAGATGTATTGGGATCTTGTTGTAGCTTTTGAACGAGTTCCCACATTTCTTCGTCATTCTTCCATTCATCCCTTGCTTCGTTTATCAAATCTAGTTGGATAATAGAAATGGCGCACAACAATGGTTCCACATCCTCATCCTTTCTTGAGAGTGCATCTACCACAACATTTTTCTTCCCTTTTTTGTAGATGTTTTAAAAGTCATAACCCAACATCTTTGTGACCCATTTTTGTTGCTCTTCAAAGGATAATCTTTGTTCTAAAAGGTATTTAAGACTATCATGAACTGTTTATACCTTGAAGTGTCTTCCCATTAGGTAGGGTCGCCATTTCTTAAGTGCATGTAGTATTGCCAACATTTCCTTCTCATAAATAGATTTGTGTAAATACTTTCCTTTGATTGGATGAATTTCAAAAGCAATGGATCTTTTATCTTGCATTAAAACAGCACCAATTCCATTTCCTGAAGCATCGCATTCCACAATAAAGGTTTTTGTGAATTCTGGTGTAGATAAGACCGGTGCTTGGCGCATTGCCTCTTTAAGATGTTCGAAGGCCTTTGTTGCTTCTGGAGTCCATGAAAATGATCTTTCTTCAATAATTTTGTTAGAGGTGATGCTATTCTCCCATAATTCTTAACAAACTTGCGATAATACCCTGTCAACCCAAGAAATCCTCGCAGATGCTTTATGGATATGGGGATCTTCCATTCCTTAATGGCTTTAATTTTTCTAGGGTCTACCTTAACACCTTCATGAGATATAATATGACCCAACTATTCCACCTCTTGTACTCCAAAGAGACTTTTGGAGCTTTTTGCATTTAATCGTTTCTCCTTCAATAGTTTGAGCACCCTATCAACATGTTAAACATATTCCTTCCAAGACTTGTTGTAGATTAGTATATCATCAAAAAATACTAACACAAATTTTCTAAGGAAGGGTTTGAAAATGGAAATCATCAAACCTTGAAATGTAGAAGGTGCATTGGTAAGGCCAAAAGGCATGACCAAAAATTCATAATGACCCTCATGAGTTCTACATGTTGTTTTCGGAATGTCTTCAGTCTTCATTCTGATTTGATGATATCCTGAACGAATATCCTATTTGGTGAAGTAAATTGATCCATGCAATTCATCCAATAATTCATCAATGGCAGGAATGGGAAATTTATCTTTAATAGTGAGCTTGTTGAGCTCCATATAATGCGAACACATGCGCCATGATCCATCCTTCTTGTGCACTAATACTACTGAAGCAGAGAAAGAACTTTGACTAGGTTGAATTATACTAACCTCTAGCATTTCTACAACCATACATTCAATTTCACTCTTTTGGGCATAGGGATAGCTGTACGACCTGATGTTTGGAGGAACACTTCCTAGAATTAAATGAATAGCATGATCATGATCACGAATAGGTGGGAGGCCTTTGGGAGTCTCAAATACCTTAGAATGATTGTCCAAGAATTTTTGAAGATCTAGAGAATTAGATGATTTTGATGTGGGAACCTCTAGCGAACATAATTGTGCAATTACTCCTCATTGCTCCTTCTTTAGGAGCTTTTTCATACCATTAGAACTGATTATCTTTCTTGGTTTCCCTGTAATACCCCTTAATTCAACTTCCTTTGCTTCCACAAAAAATTTCATGAGAAGTTCTTGAAAATTAAAAGCTATTGTACCCAAGGATTGTAGCCATTGGACTCCTAGCACAACATCAACACCACCCATTGGAATGAAAAGCATTGGGCTATTAAATACATATTATCCCATGAATAACTTGATATTATGGCACTTTCAAGAGCAATTTATGGTTCCTCCACTTGCAACCATCACTTGACACTCTGGTGCTGGATATAGGAAACAATTCAATTCCTTGGCTATCTTACATGAATAAAATTATGGGTACTTCCCTAATCAATCGACACTATTACCCTTTTATACCTGATATGTCCTTCTATCTTCATAGTTTGAGGAGTGGTAATTCTATCCAATGCATTACAAGATATGGTCGGATTCATTTCTTATTTATCTAGGGCTTGTTCCTGGAGTATATCCTCTTATTTTTACATTTCTTATTCCTTTTCTTCCTCCTTTTCATTATCCATGTAGAATAATTTCTTCTCAGCACACTTATGACCTTTAATGTATTCGCTATCACAACTGTAAGAAATCCATTTTTCTCTTTCTTCTTCCAATTGTTGTGGTGTCAACCTTGTAGGTTGTGGAAGGCTAGGGGAAGCGACACTTTCATCTTTATAGTTGTGAGTGGTAGGCTTCCTGGTTGCCATAATTTTTCTTTTCAATTTTCTTGCTAACCTGGATGCCTTCTCCAATGAATCAAGTTCCCAAAGGTGAGCCTCATGTTGGATATTATCCTTTAAAGTCCATGTGAACACATCAATCCTATGCTCCTATGGAATATCTTTTACCCTTATGTTCAATTTTTGGAAGTCCTCAATGTGCTCCATCATTGAACCCTTTTGTTTGAGATTTACCAATTGGCTAAAAAAGGTGTTTCTTTTTGTATCCTCATAATGTGCTATCATTTCTTCCATAAAAATTGCCCAAGTGACAATTTGTTTACGAGAGCAAAGCCATTAATACCATACAAATTGATTTGGTTCCAAATATAAAGTTGCAATATGTACCTTTTTTGTGTTTTGCACATTATGGAGATCGAAAAATTGCTCCATCTGTAGTATCCATGTTCCAGGATCCTTTCCATCAAACTTCCTCATATAAATTTTTGGAACATGGTGGTTCTTCAATCCAACATTAGAGTCTATGAAATCATGATTAACATTTCTTTTGTTCTCATCATGAGTTTCCTTTACTACCTTTTCACCATTAGTAACCATTTCTTGTAGCAACTTATTCAAATTTATCTTCAATTCTTCCATCTTAACATCCATGCCATTCATCTTAGCGTCCATGCCATCCATCTTAACTTGCATGCCATTCATATTAGCTTCCACGCAATTCATCTTGGCTTCCCTTACCTTTTGTGAGAGTGAAATTTGTTGTACTTGGTCTTGTAATTTTGATATATCATGTTGCATTTCTTTCTCTTCTTCATGATTCATGCTAGAGCTTTCAGGTTTCTTACTAGGTGTTTCCACTTTCTTTCTTCAGGGCATCAGTTAATGCTAATAATTCTTCAATATTCCCTTTGAATTCCTTCAAACTAATTTTTCAAACCAATCTTATGAAAATTTAAAAAAAAACTACACACCTTTCTTTCACTTTGTAAGAGCTCGACATTGAATCTGTTGTATCTCTGTAATTATGGATCTTTAATATCTAAATGCACATCTTGCAATAGCCCTTTGAGTCCTCTTTCTAGCCCACAAGTTTGATCAAGATTGGTGTTATAGACATTTTTGGGCACTGCAACCCCAATCATAAATGTCCATAAACCAAGGGCTCCTAAGTCCCTAAAAGTGTTGTTCCGACTCCTAAAAGAACAAGGTCAACTGATTACATCATCTCCTAGAAGTTCTCCATGAAAAACTACTCAGAACTGGTCAAAACTGGACCATCTCACCTACTCCATGGTCAAAGTGTGCTGCATCCCACCTAAATGCACACGGGAGGTGTGATGCATACTGAAAATCCCTTCTATGGGGTGCGATGGACGAGATTAGACAAATGGCAGGGTCAATTTGCGAGGTGGAAGATCATGGAATCTTCCAGAAACTTCTCCTGTGACACTTGCCTCTCTGCATTCGCCCAGGGATGAGTAAGATATCATCAATCTCCAAGTGGAATCAAGAACTATCAGAGAGAGGACACTAATCAAATCTCAAAATCTAACTCACCCCCCTTGCAAACATCTATATATGGATCCCTCATCCCAGAGATCCAGAGGCTGGAATTTTGTATCTTGTAAGGAAGTGTTGCTGGTTTCTTGGTGTAACATCATAGTGTTGGGTGATCTAAGCTTTTCATGAGGTGAAGAAGGGCTTTCTTGCTGAGAGGATGATGCTGGGTCAAAACAATTGGTTGTAATCCTCTTTGCTATTCTTGATTATTAATAAAGCTATTCAACTTTTCCTCCACATTCTTGTATGATTGATGATATATGCATTTGTGTGGTCAATATATATCTGGTCCTATATTGTTTATGATAGTAGATCTCTGTTCTTGGATAGTGTTATGCTACTTTGACTATACAGGTGCTCTTTGAAGCTGGGTAGACGAGGAAGCGAGTGGCAAAGATCTATCAGAAGGGGGAGGAATCAAGCAAGGAACCAAGTGCAAGACAGAGGTTGGTCTCCTTTATTCCCCTCTTATCTACTTTTTATAAAGGAAAACGAAAGTGGTTTTAGTTTGTTTGTTTCTAAGGTAGCTACCAGCCTTAGTGGGACTAGAAGCTCTGCATAGACACTAGATTTCCCGATAACAAAATGGCAACTCCGCTGGGGAGTGAATAGATTGTTTGTTTGTCTATATTTGTTTTCTTTATAAACTTACAGACGGAGCCTGAAGTCAAGCCAGCTAGCCTTCAAACTGCATTTGCTATGCAAGTGCAAAGTAGATCAATGTTGCTTCAATCTATCTCCGGGTTTTGTTTATGAACTGAAAAATCGATTTACAAACTCTCTAATTTCCCTTGTGGTGGCTCTAGTAACCTCCTTAGATCTACCCCTATGATTTATTTATTGATTATCACTTGCTCGGCCTAAATCCCTGAACTGTGCTGCAAACTGTGATCAAGACCTGGATCAAAAGTCTCGCATTGTACCATCGCACCCTCTCTTCAAGGATATCAATATGCATCGCACTTCCTGTGTGCTGTAGGTGGGATGCATACTGGAATCCCTGTGTAAAAGGTGCGCTAATCAGAAAGGGCTAATTTTTCCTCCAGACTTTGGATTTTTCACTCTTTTCAGCTCTATTTAGGAGTTTTGTTGTCTGTAGTCAGTATACCTCTGTTGGAAACCCCCTTCCTTGCCATTATTCTGCCTCCATTGTGCAAAGAACTGTAAATGTTTTTATGTATTGTGAGCCATTTTCAGTTCTCCTTTACAAAGAAGTAGCGTAATTAAACTGTCCTTTCTTGATCTGGAAGTGTCGCAAGTGTCGTTTTTAGTCATAGAAGAGAATCCGATTGTTCTTGATAGTCAATTACACTGTTACTCTTGTATTTGATTTGAATTAATAGTTTTTCAAGTGTCGAAAGCAAGTTTTCAATTCCGAATAACAAAGTGTCGTCATTGTCTTCATTTTGTCTTGAAAAGAAACTTGTTAGCAATGTCGCTTTGAAAAATAATTCAGATTTGTGCTTAGCTTTCTTTTTATCATTCGCACATTAAGAAGGATGAAAACAAATACATGCATGTGCATTTGCATTTAGACTGTTTGTTGGTTTGATTTAGGACAGTGCATATAGTGTGTGCTCTCTGCTCTATGTTGAAAGAATATCGTCTCTCTTTTTTTGTAGCTAGGATTTTCATTGCAAAAAGGAGATTAAACGATTGTTTATCATCTTAGATTGCATTTTAGGAATTTTATATCTACATCACACGGTGAACCTGAAAGGAAAATTTCTTAAGCAAGATCAACTATAAAATAAATTTAATTAATCTAAAAATGCTTTGGAACCTAACGCACAACATTTAGAAGTCTAGGCTAGAGACGTATTCCGGCGTCGTAAAGCCTGGCAACTGTTGTTGTTGGTTGGGTGATTCCTCCACTTTGAGACGATAAGTGCCAATATGGACTTGTGCTCCCACGTACCGTCGAGTATATATTGGGAGACCACAATAGGCTATATCCTTTATCCATAGGAAGCCATGTCTGCCACCCTATCGATCGAAATGCACTAAACACAGCATTTGGTAAGATTGACTGCCGTACCGTAAAAAGTATTCTACAGTTTTGCGATTGGTTTGGTAATCCTTCTGTCTAGATTTCTAGAGTATTCCCTTTCGTTCCTTTTCAGACTCCTTAAAGGAAAAGGTCCCTCTGAGCACTTGTCACTTCAAGCTCATTAAAAATCGAAGGAGACTAGAGTCATATTTTGTTTTTTCTCGACTCTTAAAAATTGAAAAAGCAAGTTGTGTCAAAGCGTCTAAAATTCATTTAATTCGGAAACATATTTCCCCTTGACTTTTAGTTCATCGATTAATCCGCAATCGTGGAAGAAAGTCAATTGAAACCCCGTCGTTGGCGAAGGCTTACGAGACAACCGTCTTTGTCTCCAGAATCAAAACTATTACGGATGAAGCGAACTCATTTAACCAGTTCCAAATTTCCTGGTAAAGTTAGAACAAGTGTTCCGACACCATCGGAGACTCCGGTTACTCCAAAAAGTTCTGGTATCCCTGCCTTTACAGAAGAAGTTCTGCAGCCACTAAAAGACAGTAGAGCTGATCCTAGTGTGGAGGTAAACACTTGTATTACTGAACCAGCTCCATCCACAGCTGATTCGGAAGGTGTTATTCCCCAAACATTTGTCACTACAGATTCTATACCTTCTTTGGCACCAGAAATATTTTACGGACCTGACGGTCTACCTCTTCCACCTGGTCTGATTGCTATAGAAGAGATTGTGGAGGATCCTCCATCTAGTACTCCATCGCAATTTGGAGTCGGGATCACCCTATCTCCTCCTTCATTAGAAATTATTCTACAATTATCGAAAGCTCCTGTAGAATCGCTAGGAAATCTTTTGGATAGACTAGAAATGTCTGAACAACCGTCGACATCTAGGACTGTGTCATCCGACATAGCAACGGCAGAACTTCCTGCTGTCACTCCAACAATGTTCGCCAGCATACCATCTGTCCCAAATAGCTCTCAATCTCTAGACGTGGCCCACTCAGGGGCTATTTTGACAGTATGGTTTGTTCCCGTTTGTTCATCCGGAATAATATCCGGGAACTCTTATGTTGAGTCTCAGCAAATTGATCCTTCACGGTGTCAATTTGGGCAGTCCAAGGGAAAAACATTCCTTTAAGTACCAGATTACCGTCGTATGTGGACAATATACCCTCTCATTGTCTCCTCCGGGAGGACAACCATATGAGAGTTCACAACAAAATTCAGGTTATGCTGGAATTACGTCTAGCGGTTGGGTGCGAATACTGTCTCAACAGCCAAGAGTTGTATACTCGATGCAACAATGTTTACCTATGTCAAATATACCAACTACGCTGGCTATTGTGACGGTGTCGCAAGTACAAGCGTTGCCTGTTGTATGCCAACCTCAGGTTTCTCAGGTTGTAATGCAACAGCCTCTTATCCCTGTGACTCAACCACAATCGCCAACTAGTGGAATGACACAGGCCCAAACGGGTACAATTACCCCTCATCTTGGTCAAACAACCAGTATTGGACAACAACACATGGCTTCACAACCATGGCTGGTGCAATATCAACAACCGCAATTCCAACAAGTTTACCAAGGATCTGAGCAACAAATCTTTGCAAATAATGGGCAGCCGTATATTCAAAACGGTCAAAATCAACCATTCTACAATGGTTATGCCCATCAACCTTACCAAAGTTACCAGCATCAAATGCATTATGCTGGTATGCAAAGACCAACTGCTCAGGCAATTCCATCTTATCCTGGGTATGCTTCACCAAACATGAATCAATAGTTACCCTTCATGGCGACTTTAGAGTTACCAGATCTAAATCGGCTAACGAACGATCCATTTGCTTACGCCCCTTGGTGGCCAGCGATTCTGCATAAACTTCGATCAAATATTCCTAAATTTAATGGAAATCCAGGTGAAGACCCGTCAAATCATGTGATGACCTTTCATCTGTGGTGTTCATCAAACACCCTAAACGATGATTCGATTAGGCTTCACCTTTTTCAGAGAACGTTAACTGGTCCGGCAGCAAAATGGTATATCGAATTACCTAGAGCTTTGTTTGATAACTTCAGTACCCTAGACACAACCGTTTTAACTCATTTTCAGTTACCCATAAGGTACGAAACAGGAACAAAACTTCTTACCAATTTCAAACAAACGACGGCCACTCACATATCCGATCATATTCATGAGTGGCGACGTCATCGTAGAATGTTAAAAACGTATGTTCCTGATCAGCTTTTAGCTGAATGCTTTATCAATTCATTATTACCTTCCATTACAGAAGATGTGGAAAAAGGAGGAGTTGTCACTGAAGAGCAAGTTATTGCTCGTGTGAAATATTTAGACTTGATTTATACTCAGTCTGGCATGCTCTACGATAAAAAACCTGACGCTCCCAGACTGGAATTTTCCGTTCCTCCTCCTCCTAAATCAAACAATGATTCTCATGCCGGTGATGGCGTGATTGGTACGACAGACACGAAATCAACAAAGGCTACATCCAAAAAGGCCCATAAGATTTCTAGTCAAAATGCAAAAGATGAAATTCTCGCCTCGGAAGTAAATGTTGTCTCAACTGATAAAGGCAAAGAAACCAAGCAACCAGGAGGCAAGAAGAAAAACAAAGGGAAGAAGAAGAAACATGAGGAATCATCACTTGAAAAATCTTTTGCAAACTCTTCTGGAGATAAGAAACCAAATCGTCCATGCCTTATATGTGATGAGGATCATTGGACAAGAGAGTGTCCATATAAAGCTGAGCTTAGAAAATTCTTCAAGAATTCAAAAACTTTGGCGGTATTGACTGATCCATTTCCAAATCCAGGAACAAATCTGGTTGCCAGTGACAATGCTTCCCCATCCCAAGTGCTGATGTTGTCGGTTTCAAAACAACAAAATGATTCTTTGATAATGACAAGGAATAAAGATTACAGAAATCCACAGCTGTCGAACAACAAGGATAAAGATCAACCTAGTAATTCGACAACAACTTCGATAGAAGTTGCACCACCCATCATTCCAGAGCTGACAATAAAACCGCCAAAGGGAGTAGTACACAAGTCAACATTTAATCCGCGTGCCAGAGCAGCACAACATTATAATATAGTGGAAGATTTGGCCCAATCGCCATCCGTTATGTCGACACTTGAGGTACTGCAAATTTCCCCTCCCAAAAGCAGGCTTTATTATCAGCAATAGGTCGGATTGACCCAAAGGATTCTAATCTCGTATCCTTTAATCACAAAGGATAGGATCCTCGGTTACCAGCTCAACTAGCTTTCCTCATTCAAGTGAAAGCCCTCAACAAAACTATTCATCGAACAACTATTGATGAGGGGGCATCTACATGTATTATTTCGATGATTTGCTGGAAAACTTTAGGATCTCCAACCTTGTCAAGATCTTTGACAACACTTAAAGCATTTGATGGATGAACATATACCACATATGGGATTTTAAGTAACTTGCAAGTTGAACTGGGGGGGAAAACAGTAGAAATAGATGTTGAAGTAATCGATAGAAACCTCGATTACAACATCCTATTGGGAAGGCCCTGGATATATGTTATGGGTGCGGTTGTGTCGACCTACTTTAGGAAGATTGCATTTCCCTTTCAAGGAGGAATTACAATCGTCGACCAAAAAACATTTCTACCCAATAGTTCCCAAGTTACGGGAAGCATTTCGATGATCCATGGAAGCCCCCATTCGCTTCAAAATATCGGAGTAGGCCTACTAAAAGACCCTATATCAATGGGGACTTTTGCCCTCCCACCGCCAATCAATCTGGCGGAAGTGGCAATGGTAGGAACCTGCAATATGATATCTTCTATTCAAAAGATCTCAGAAACCGATATTAGCATGGATCATCTGCAGGTATTGCCTTCAAGCCCAATAGAAATATTGTAGCAATCAATGTTCCTGGCATGGGAGGCAAACCCTAATCAACGCTCATCAAGCGTTTGGATAGATAGGTCTAAGGAATATGGCACCCCTTCAAATCCTTGGTCGCAAGTGCATTACACCGACGAAGGAATTGTTCAGTCAATGATAATTGACGGGGCACCATGGGAAAATTACCACCATCGTTCCCATCTTCTAGATTGTCAAGAAGATACTCCTGATGACCTTCCTCATCCTTCAGTTTTTGATTTCCTATCAAATACTGTAAACACGGTGGATTCCGAGTGAAACTTGTCCAATATTAAAGAGACTATCGCCATAAATATCTCGACCAAAATAGATGTTAGTAGAGAATATTTATGTTGGAAAATGTTGTTCTCCTTCAAAACTGGAAATATACAAAGTTCTTTTTCGCGAATTCAGAGATGTCTTTGCTTGGTCATATGATGAAATGCCAGGCATTGACTCGAGTATAGTTGAACACGAAATAAATATGTATCCAGATGTCAAACCAGTACGACAACGGCTACGGCAGGTGCACCCCAAGAAAGCTGTTGCCATCAAGGCAGAAGTTGAAAAACTTCTCCATGCTGGTTTTATTTACCCGATTCCTCTAACCGATTGGGTATCGAACATTGTTCCTGTAACGAAAAAACAAGGAACGATTAGAGTGTGCGTCGATTATAGAGATGTAAATGAAGCTTGTCCAAAAGACAACTATCCTACACCCTTTATTAACCAGATAATTGATGAATGTGCCGGATGTGAAATATTTTCATTTATGGATGGATTCTCTGGGTATAATCAAATAAATATCCGCCCACAGGACCAGTCAAAGACTGCATTTATTTTTCCGTGGGGTACATTTGCATATCGCAAGTTACTTTGGTTAAAGAATGCAGGGGAAACATTTCAGAGGGAAATGAATTATGCCTTCCATGACATCAAAAACATCATTCAACCATATCTCGACGATCTTCCGGCTCATTCACAAAAGTGGACTGATCATCCGCAAAATTTAAGAGCGATATTTCTACATTGCCGACACTACAAGATACGACTCAATCCACACAAATGTGTGTTCTGTGTCAATTCTGGTCGTTTACTTGGCTTTGTAGTCTCAAAGGACAGGATTCGTCTCGACACATGTAAGGTTTAGGCAATCATAAATTTGCCTCCACCTTCAAATTTGCTTCAGATTTAGAAACTCCAAGGGAAAGCAAACTTTCTAAGGAGGTTCATTCCAAATTACGCCGAGCTTGCTAAAGGTTATACACGTCTATTGAAAAAAATAAGTACCCTTCGTCTGGGATCAGGTCGCGCAAGCTTCCTTTGATGCTTTAAAGGAATCCCTAATGAAAGCATCATTAATGTATGCTCTTGATTATCAAAAAGACTTTAACCTGTATCTCGCTGCAGTAGAAACAACCATCGCAATGGTTTTAGTACAAGAAGACAATGGAATTGAACATCCTATATATTATTTGAGTAGAAACTTAAATGATACAGCAAGCAAGTATTCCTATGTTGAAAAGTTAGCTCTCGCAGCTGTTCAAGCGATACAGAGATTTCAACACTACGTCCTCTTTTGAAAAACTACCATTTTGTCAGATTGCAACCCCATGACTTATATATTGTCGCGACAGTTGCTGGGGGGAAAATATTCAAAATGGATAGCAATTCTTCAAGAGTTTGATCTGGAATTTGTAAAATCCAAATCGAAGAAATCCCTGGTATTCACAGAATTACTATGCGATCTCCCATCGTCATCTAACGATGAAACATCCGAAGAAACCATCGTGGATGAATCTTTGTTTCTAATATCTTCAAGCAATCCATGGTATGGAGATATAATCATCTATCTCCAAACCCAAAAATATAGGTCTAATACCTCTCGCTCGGAAGAAAAACGTATTCGATACCAATCAAAAGACTACATGATCGTTGGTGATACGCTTTACCGTCATGGTGTCGATACAGTTTTGAGGAGGTGCCTCACCCATGAGGAGGCCGAAAAAGTATTGAATGATTGCCAGTCAGGCGCGTGTGGGGGGCATCAATCTGGTTACGCTACGGCGCAAAATTTTTTATGAGCAGGATACTTCTGGCCAACAATGTTCAAAGATTGCATAACCGTAGTCAGAAGTTGCCATGCATGTCAAATTTTTGATAGCAAAACCAGAAGACCACCCACACCCCTACAACCAATAGTTGTTGTTGGGCCATTCACCAAATGGGGCATATATTTCATGACATGTAACCCCACCTCGACCGGGGGGCATGGGTATATCATAGTCGCGGTAGACTATTTTACCAAATGGGCCGAGGTGATGCCTACATTAAACAACACCGGTGAAACAACTGCCCTTTTCTTTTTCAATCATGTAGTCGCCAGATTCGACGTTCCACAAGCTATAGTCATAGATCATGGATCACATTTTCGCAATCACATGATGGTTGAATTGGCTACCAAATTGGGGTTGTCACACGACAGCTCTACTCCATATTACCCACAGGCCAACGGACAAGTTGAAGCAATCAACAAAGTCCTGAAGCGGATGCTGCAAAGGATGATTGGAGTCCACAAAAGGAGTTGGCACCTAATCCTATACTCAGCCTTGTGGGCATACCGAACATCAGTAAGGAATGAAACCGGGTTTACACCCTTTCAACTGGTGTATGGCCTAGAAGCAATCTTACCAGTTCAGTGTGAGATCTCGTCCCTCAAACTCGCAGTCGACCTTCTCCCCGGAACTTCAGAAGAGGAGGCTCGTTTCTTAGAACTAATCCAATTGGATGAAACCCGTCGTGATGCCTCTTTGGCTAACGAAGCCCATAAGAAATGAGTCAAGGTGCAGTTCGACAAGAATGTCAAACCTCGTGTCTTCTCAGAAGGTGACTTGGTCTTACTTTACGACTAAGAATCCGATAAATTGGGAGCAGGTAAATTCAAGTCTTTGTGGATGGGCCCCTATATTGTTAAGCGTGTATTAGCAAAAGGGGCCTACGAGTTAGTGGATTATGATGGGATTCCGCTGGCGCAACCCCGTAACGGGTTGTACCTTAAGCGTTACTACGCATGATTCAGTGTAGTAACCCCTATGCTTTTGTTACATTTTTGTTTTCGCTAAGGGTAATTGTTTTGGTCAAGTAATCCAATTTTTACATTTGTTGCAAATGTCGAACCTATTGGAATCATTTATTGGATATGCTGACGGAGCGAGTCGTAGTTCGTGGAACCTATCTTCTGCGGCCTGGGCCATTTTTGATCCAAGCGGTGAGTTAGTAAGTTTCAGAGGGGTATGTATTGGTCGGTCAACAAATAACATCGCTGAATATAGCGCATTGATAGAACTTCTCTCTGATGCCATCTCACATGGCATAAGCTGACTTATCGTCAGGCTAGACTCACAACTCGTCATCCTACAACTCAATGGTATCTACTCCGTCCGAAATCCAGCTATCTATCGCATGTTCCTAAGGGTTAAGATTTTGGAAAGGCAAATCTGATTTTATTCAATATCAGCATATTTCCATAAACTTAAACACATTAACAGACTCATTGGCAAATTATGTGTTAGATAGACATTTGCAACATTTATAAAAGGAAGAATTTCATCAATATTTGCATCAGGATCATGTAACTTAACCAAAATAAAACTCTGAAAATCAAAAATATATATATAATTGTTTATGGTTTACATATAATGTTCTGTAACCAAGACAAAATTTGTCAGATGACCCAAAACTAAAAACGCTAGGGGGAACCCTAGTCTAATGATGCTAGTGATAACAAGTCACCGCCTGTGCAATCATGCGTAAAAGCCTAGTCCATCGACTCGGCATGCCGGTGGTATGTCGCTGCAACCTCAGAGGCAGCTCATCAATCCTCATGTCCGGGATACCAAGAGTGAGGCATTCGACCTGATCCTGCAATGCTGAAAGAGTCTCGGCCACATCAAGGTCGCGAAGGATAGCCCTTCCCACAGCCTCTCCTGCTGGAGCGGCAACTGGCACTCTCAAGCGTACTACTGGCCGAACTGGTCCAACATCTGCATGAGCACATGAGTTTTGATTAGTCCTGATAGAAGAAAGCACAAGAACATTATAAAAGAAGCGATAAACAGAGATATGGTCAGAGAATTTACCGATGACACCCCACTGCTCGCCAGCCAGCAGTACCAAATTCGGATCACCCCGAAAATCCATACCAGCATATGGATACTCGGAAAAAACCATCTCCTAACGGTTGAACCACTCGAAGAAGGTATCAGAAAAGGAAACCTGGGACTGACCAGCATGTCTGGCCATAAGGTCGACCCATCTCTGCATCCGTGGCTCAGTTGGTGGAGGTAAACCAAGTGAAACATACTGCGGCTGCATCAGCGGGATCTTTTCCAAGGAAAAAGCGGTCAAAATAGAACCATATCCAAAGTTCTTCAATCTTCCGTTTTTCACCTTGGTCAGTTGTTCTTTCATCACAGAGAGTACTACATCACACCAGTTGAACACCTTTGGTTCAAGGCATTCCAAGGCATACTGCATATAAGACCTGTTGGCCACATGAAGAGCCGCACTACCAGCCAGTCTAGCAAAAGTAAACAGAATGGTCCTCAAGGACCTGTCAGTGACATCTCGGATGTTGATCTTGCCGTCCTTACTTGGCTGAGATCCCTCTCTGTAATACCGACGAATGTAGTCTCTCACAGATTCACCCCCACGGGCCGAACCTAATAATGAGATAGGGGCACCACGCCTCGATAAGCCGGTCAAAAAATAGATGTCCACAATGGTCAAGGGGATGGATTTGCCCATAACCTGGAACACCTGGTTGGTAGGATCCCATGCATTGAGAAAATATTGCAACAAGTTGATTTGTTGCCTCATGCTAGAGATGCAGAAAAAATTGAACAGGCCACTGTTCCGCAGCGCATTTACCGTAACCGGATCATGTAAAGCAAGCATGTCCTCTTCTTCATGCTCATGTTCTCACCATGTAATAGGAATTTTGCTCCAATGAATCTCTGAAAACAAACAAGAGAAGAGTCAGGATCCTGATTTGGTGAAAAACAGGCAAAATTTTCCATCAAAAACTGTGCACAAGTTTCCCTCCTTGCGCCAATGGCCAATGGCCAAGCCAGCATGCATCGCACCTTTCGATATAGGAAAGGTGCGATGGAGCCAGGGTGAGTTTTTCAAACCCCAGAGGCTCAGAAAAACCAGAAAACATGCTCAGAATTCAAAAAGGAAAGAATGAAACTGAAGAGATCAGGTTTAGCTCTTACCTGGTCCAAACGGCACCAAGAATCATCCACAGAATCTCTCAGAATCAGCTAGTAAAAATCAAGGGGGAAAGCACCTCCAAAGCTCCAACAAACCAAAGTTCAAATGAAATGGTAAAATGAGAGGTAAAAACCACTTTTAAATTACTTTTCATGTAATTCCAATAAAATATTAATGTTTTGACTCATTTTTCAAGCATATATTGTTCGTTTCTAACTAGTTTGATGAAGCAATTGAGCAAGCAGTACAAACTTTGAAGGAACAAAGTTGTCAATGGTAAAATCAATGACCATTATATCGAGAAGTTTTAACGCGGAATTCAAGCTCGTTAAAAAATAAACATAAGCAATGAGCAAACGTTCCCCCAGAGTTTAATATCATTAAAAAATGAACCAATTTCCGGGCCAAATAAACATTGTGAATGTATTATCATCAGCCTTTGAAGCCTTGGTCATGTTCTCACCATCACCTCCACTCTGTATTAGCCAATCATTCACCTCCATTTAATTGTTTACCCCTTTTGAGGAACATCTACGAAGAGTGATCCTGTTAGCCATCCTTGTGACACTGCCGTGATTGGAAAATTCCAAACCTTACCTAGAATTAGCTGCTACCCGAATTTATCACTCGTTCCTCGAAAAACGAGTCTCCTTTAATATCTTTTCAACTGACTCATAAAATATGAAAAGATTGTCGAGCAATTGGCCTCTCCAGCTCATTAAAGTGATCGGAAGTGCTATCCCTCCTTTAGATTTTAATCTTTTTGGACCTGAGGGATTATTACACAAAAAGTTTGAGCGCTTGTTTTGTTCGGCTCATTAAAATTACTGAAAATTCATCCCTTTTGTATTGTTTTATACTTTTTCGGACTCAAGGGATTATATGACGAAAAAGGATTATTGGAGTTTTTTTTACGTCCCTTTTCAGACTCTCTAAAATTGAAAAGGACCGAGTTATCTTTGTCGTTAAACTTGTTAAAACCGAATAGCGACAAACTTGTCCATACAGACAAGAACGAGTTTCACTATTGCTAGGCTCGTTAAAACATAGTGATGGGTTTGCCCGAAGGGCAAATTATAGAACAATAATATGTTATCCTCCTCAAGCTTGACAAAAATAAAGAGGTACTGGTCAGCAATGACTGGGGAAAAATTGGGAAGAAAACTTGAAGAAACTTTATTGGTAGCAAGTCGCTCTTGAACATGACACTTTCACTCCGCATCCGAGTCAGGTTGGGTTGTTCCGTTCACTGGTCATATCACCATTGGTCCATCACACCATCCATATTTTGGGTTAACACTACCAATCCATCATGTCAGTGTCACCGATATGTTCAAGAGAAGTCGCTCAGAGAATTCACCTGTGTCTCATCCACTGCAATACATTTACGCTCCATTCTTTCATGACCGCCACCCTGAACCTTATGTCATCAGATCGTTTTCACCTCCATTAAAATCATTTGCTCCATTCCATGTCATTGATGTGGGATTCACTAAGGCCCTCCTATGACGGATCGCTTCTTGTCGACATCAGCTCATTATCTAGGAAGTCGATCTAGGAACAACCCTTTCAGTACTTTGAAGCTTGCATGCCTCAATGGCAAGTTTCTCACTTCCGATGATAGGTTTACATCAATGGCCTTTGCCCGAAAGATTTTGCGTGGTGTTCGACGCCAAGTCCCTTATTCACACCACGTGAATTGTACTGTAGTACCCTGAGGGTCATCATCATTATCGGTGATTCCTCTCGCGCCTGTTAACAACTTACATCATTGGCTGGTAATCAGGTGATGTCTTTCCATGTTCGACTCTAGAACATATCTCACATGGATCAACTTGTACTTTGAGTGAAGATCGAATGAGATTGAAGACCCCGGATCTAGTTTCATCCATCCGGGCTCTGATATATGTTCAGGAAAATAAAGACATCAAATGTACATCATTGCTGCACAGATAATCATCCAATCCAAGGAATGATGGCTCTACAAGAATGATCAGTCTACGCACAGACGATTGTCCGTCTTATGTACATGAGAATTAATTTATAAAGCTGAGCATGGGGATGCCCGCCTCAGCTAGATCATGAAAATATTATGAAGATAATGTATTGTATTGTATCTTATTACAGGTCGCCTTCCAGCTTGAAAAAACTTTGGACCCTCATGATAAAGCATTTCACCCGCCATCAAAAGATTAACGACCTCATGCTTTAGGGGGCAACTGTTATAGACATTTTTGGGCACTACAACCCCAATCATAAATGTCCATAAACTAAGGGCTCCTAAGTCCCTAAAATTGTTGTTCCGACCCCTAAAAGAACAAGGTCAGCTGATTACATCATCTCCCAGAAGTTCTCCATGAAAAACTACTCAGAACTGGTCAAAACTGGACCATCTCACCTGCTCCATGGTCAAAGTGCGCTGCATCCCACCTAAATTCACATGGGAGGTGCGATGCATACTGAAAATCCCTTCTATGGGGTGTGATGGACGAGATTGGACAAATGGCAGGGTCAATTTGCGAGGTGGAAGATCATGGAATCTTCCATAAACTTCTCCTGTGACACTTGCCTCTCTGCATTCGCCCAGGGATGAGTAAGAGATCATCAATCTCCAAGTGGAATCAAGAACTATCAGAGAGAGGACACTAATCAAATCTCAAAATCTGACTCACCCCCTTGCAAACATCTATATATGGATCCCTCATCCTAGAGATCCGGAGGCTGGAATTTTGTATCTTGTAAGGAAGTGCTGTTGGTTTCTTGGTGTAACATCATAGTGTTGGGTGATCTAAGATTTTCATGAGGTGAAGAAGGGCTTTCTTACTGAGAGGATGACGATGGGTCAGAACAATTGGTTGTAATCCTCTTTGCTATTCTTGATTATTAATAAATCTATTCAAGTTTTCCTCCACATTCTTGTATGATTGATGATATATGCATTTGTGTGGTCAATATATATCTGGTCCTATATTGTTTATGATAGTAGATCTCTATTCTTGGATAGTGTTATGATGCTTTGACTCTACAGGTGCTCTTTGAAGCTGGGTAGACGAGGAAGCGAGTGGCAAAGATCTATCAGAAGGGAGAGGAATCAAGCAAGGAACCAAGCGCAAGACAGAGGTTGGTCTCCTTTATTCCCCTCTTATCTACTTTTTATAAAGGAAAACGAAAGTGGTTTTAGTTTGTTTGTTTCTAAGGTAGCTACCAGCCTTAGTGGGAGTAGAAGCTCTGCATAGACACAAGATTTCCCAATAACAATTGGATTCTCCAAGGAAGAGTTATGGCAAATCTCCCAATGTGACATGATTATAGACTAGTTCAGTAGAGTGAACTTGTATGAAGTGCCACGTGTCACTGTTTCGACCTTAGGACCTGAAACTAATATGAAAAACGCTACATGCCATCCTCTTTTTGAAACATCTTACAAAATTTCAATTTGATTCTTAGACCAAATGTTATGATACTTTTCCCCAGGTCACTTGTTTCTAATGTAATTCGGGTGTCTGCACAATCCCTAACTTCCTTAGATCATATCTCCGAAAATATAGCGAGACAAGCTCTGAAATTTGAACCCGAAGTTTAGAATGATTTCGAATCAAATGGGTTTTTGTTTTAGCTTCTCAAACATTGCAGAAGAAAAACTATAGCGACAATGCCATGATGACCTCTTTGGAGTAGCGAAACCCTAGAATCCAGAGCTCTGATACCAAATGTTAGGAAACCAGCTCACAAAAAGATAGAAAATATAGATCAATGCCTTAGAATTCAGCCTATTCGAGGGGCAAACCTCCTCTACATTACACAAATGAACAATTATTTGATGATACAAATGACTAAACCTCCCTTCTATATATAGGAGTCTAAGGGGTCACAATATAATCAAGTCGACTTAACAGTAATAACATAAGGGCACAACAATAACAATAATGGGTTTCTGTGGGGCACACTAATAACAATATGGGGAAAATAGGGGCACAATAATAACAATAAGGGATACAATGACAATAGTAATGGGGGAACCACTAGTATTATAAGGACCTAACAGAGTATATCCTCTTCTTTTGACATTTTTCGTTCCTTTTCTTCCTCCTCTTCACAATCTATGTAAAATAATTTCTTCTTAGCACACTTATGACCTTTAGTGTATTTTCTACCACAATTATAACAAAGCCATTTTGCTCTTTTTTATTCCAATTGTTGTGGTGTCAAACCTTGTAGGTTGTGGAAGGCTAGGGGCAACAACACTTCCATCTTTATAGTTGTGAGTGGTAGGCTTCCTGGTTGTCATAATTTTGCTTTCCATTTTTCTTGCTAACCTGAATGCCTTCTCCAATGAATCAGGTTCCCAAAGGCAAACCTCATGTTGGATATTATCTTTTAAAGTCCCTATGAACACATCAATCCTACGCTTCTCTGGAATATATTTTACCCTTATGTTCAATTTTTGGAAGTCCTCAATGTGCTCCATCATTGAACCCTTTTGTTTGAGATTTATCAATTGGCTAAAAAAGGTGTTGTTTTTTGTATCCTCATAATCTATTATCGTTTATCCCATAAAAATCTCCCAACTGACAATTTGTTTACAAGAGAAAAGCCATCGATACCATACAAACTAATTTGGTTCCAAATATAAAGTTGCAATACGTGCCTTTTGTGTGTTTTGCACATCTGTAGTATCCATGTTTCGGGATCCTTACCATCTAACTTCCTCATATCGATTTTTGGAACATGGTGGGTCTTCAAACCAACATTAGATTCTATGAAATCATGATTAACATTTCTTTTGTTCTCATCATGAGTTTCCTTTACTACCCTTTCACCATTAGTAACCATTTCTTGTTGCAACTTATTCAAATTTATCTTCAATTCTTCCATCTTAGCATCCATACCATTCATCTTAGCATCCATGCCATTCATCTTAGCTTCCACGCCATCCATCTTAACTTTCACACCATTCATATTAGCTTCCATGCCATTCATCTTGGCTTCAGTTACCTTTTGTGAGAGTGAAATTTGTTGTACTTGGTCTTGTAATTTTGATATATCATGTTGCATTTCTTCCTCTTCTTCACAAGTCATGTTAGAACTTTCAGGTTGCTTACTAGATGTTTCCATTTTCTTTCTTCGGGGAATCAATTAATGCAAATAGTTCTTCACTATTCCCTTTGAATTCCTTCAAACTAATTTTTCAAACCAATCTTATGCAAAATTTAAAAAAAAACTACACACCTTTTTTTCACTTTGTAAGAGCTCGATATTGAATCTGTTGTATCTCTATAACTGCATATCTCGAATATCTAAAATCATGTCTGCAGTAGCCCTTTTAGTCCTCTTTCTAACCCCACAAGTCTAATCAAGATTGGATTCTCCAAGGAAGAGTTATGCCAAATCTCCCATAGTGACCTGATTATAGACTAGTTCACTAGATAGAACTTGTACGAAGTGCCACATGTCACTGTTTCGACCTTAGTATCTGAAACTGATATATAGAAAACTAAAAGTCGCCCTGTTTCTGAAACTTCTTATGAAATTTCAATCTGATGTTCAAAACAAAAGTTATGATGCTTTTCCCTAGGTCACCTGTTTGAAATGTAATTTGGGAGCTTGCAAAAACCCTAACTTCCTCATATCATATATCCAAAAATATAGCAAGACAAGCTTGGAAATTCAGACCCGAAGTTCAAGTCGATTTCGACACAATGAGTTTTTTTATTAGCTTCTGAAACGTCGCAAAAAAAAGTTATAGCGAAAATGCAACGATGACCTGTTTGGAGCAATGAAACCCTACAATCCAAAGCTCTAATACCAAATGTTATGAAACCAGCTCACAAAAATGATAGAAAAGATAGATCAATGCCATTAAATTCAGCCTCTTTGAGGGGGAAACCTCCTTTACATTACATAAATGAAAAAATATTGGACGATACAAATGACTAAACCTCCCTTCGATATATAGCAGTCTAAGGGGCACAATATAATCAAGTCGACATAACAGTAATAACATAAGGGCACAACAATAACAATAGTGGGTTTCTATGGGGAAAACTAATAACAATATGGGGAAAATAGGGGCACAATAATAACCATAAGGGCTACAATGACAATAGTAATGGGGGAATCACTAATATTATAGGGACCTAACAAAGATCTCGAGAAGGAACTCACCATGTTCTTATCAGGAAAAATGAAGAAAATTGGGTCTATGCATTGAGTTGGGTTACATTTTTTGGTAAAACGAGGAAGCATTTTGGTGAAAAAATGGAGCTCGATCAAGCCATTTTAAGCGCTCAATCGAGCAATTTTTAATTGCTCCATTGAGTTTCTTAGGCGCTGAGAGATGGCTTGATCGAGCGTTAAAACAAACGCTCGATCGAGATCCTATGCAACCCGAGGTAACACAAGAGCTAGACTGAGCCTCTATTTCTCATTAAAAAAGGTGTTTGTAGTTTGTGCAAGCCATTTTGCGTAGAACGCGAGATGGAGAAGAGATCGACCTAGAGTTTGGGAGCTTGATCACGATGGAGGATCTCGATCCAGTTGCACAACAACCCCACCAACATCCCAAAAATCAAACCAACCACCATATAGAAGTCGAAATAGGTTTCCTATCATTTTTTCTTTATTTGAATTATTTTTTCTTACAAAACAAAATAAATTAATTTGAAATGAAAGCCCACCATATGCCACCATATAAAACCACAAAAAAACCAATAAAACCACAAAAAACCACGAAGAAAACCCTTGAAAACTACAAAAAATATAATTTAGGTTTTAATTTTTTTCTTTTTCATTTCATTGTATAAGTTTTCAATAATTGCAATGGTAGCATGTTTATTATGATTTACTTTCTGATTTTGAATGGTAAAAAAACTGTTTTATAATTATTTTAGGTTTTGGAGTTTTTTCTTAGGAATTTAGTGAAATAAATTTTCAAAAGATTTTTATTTTTTGTTATTTAAAATGTGTTTTAAATTTAAAACAAATTCGACCAAAAATATGATAAAAAACTCCATAAAACAACCAAACTATAATCAATTATAAATAAATTAGGAGCTTAAGATAGACATAATGAATATTGTTGCTCATGATGAACTTTTATTTATCAAATAAGAGATTTTATTTCATTCTTTTTTTTATTATTTAAATTAATTTATATTTTAAATATTTTTTTAACAATAAATATAGTAATTTGTTTTAGGAAATTAATTATTTAAATAAAATATTAACTAAATTAAATATACAGAATCGAAAATTTTATTAACAATATTTAGTTATATAATATATATAACATGCAATAATATACTAGAAATTATATATAACATATCTATATAAAATGTAACTATATAATAAAACACAAAGTTATATATAGCATAACCATATAACTATAACATAACATTTAATATTATATATATGTAAAATTCTTTTATATTAAATCCATGATAAAAGGAATATTTAAAGTGAATAAAAACATTTTGGCTCTTTTCTAATTTGTACCATATTGTTTCATTATGTAGTGTGTTGTACCAAAAACATTGTCTGTTGGGTCCCTATAATACTAGTGATTACCCCATTACTATTGTAGTTATACCCCTTATTTATATTGTTGTGCCCCTATTACCCCCATGTTGTTATTTCTGTGCCCCATAGAATCCCTCTATTGTTATTTTTGTGGCTTTATATTATTATTGTTAGGTCGGCTGGATTATATTGTGACTCCTTAGACTCCTATATATAGAAAGGAGGTTTTGTCATTTGTATCATCGAAGAATTGTTCATTTATGTAATGTAAAGGAGGTTGCCCCCTCTAAGAGGCTGAATTCTAAGGCGTTGATCTATCTTTTCTATCTTTTCTTGAGCTGGTTTCATAACATTTGGTATCAGAGCTTTGGATTCTAGGGTTTTGCTGCTCCAAACAGGTCATCGTGGCATTTTCGCTATAACTTTTTTTCTGTGATGTTTCAGAAGTTGCAAAAAAAACCCATTTGATAATAAAGTGTGCTGAACCTTGGGTCTAAATTTCAGAGCTTTTCGTGCGATATTTGCGGAGATATGATCTGAGGAAGTTGGTCTTTTTGCAGACTCCTGAATTACATTCAAAACAGGTGACCTGGGGAAAATCATCATAACTTTCTCTCTGAGGATCGAATTGAAATTTCGTAAGAAGGTACAGAAAGAGGACGGAGTGTAGTTTTGTGTGTGCGTGTTTCAGATTCAAAGGTTGAAACAGTGAGTCGGGGCATGTCGTACAAGTTCGCTCTAATGAACTAGTCTAAAATCAAGTCACTGTGGGAGATGTCACATAACTCTTCCTTGGAGAATCCAATTTGGGTCAGACTTCTGGCATTGGAAAGAGGACACAGAAGGCTACTACAGTTCACGATTTCAGAACTTGATGATCTGAAATTACAGAGATACATCAGATTCAATATCAGGCTTCTATAAAGTGAAAAAAGGTTGTAGTATTTTTTAAATTTTTGTGTCAACTTGGTTTAACGGAATTCAAAGGGCATAGTAAAGCATTATTATCGGTAACTGATGCCCCAAGGAAAGAAAATTCAAACACCTAGTAAGGAACCTGAAAGCTCTAGCATGACTCATGAAGAAGAGGAAGAAATGCTACATGATATATCAAAATTACAAGAACAAGTGCAACAAATGTCACGCTCACAAAAGCTAACAGAAGCTAAGATAAGTGGCGTGGAATCTAAGATAAATGGCATGGAATCTAAGATAAAAGGCATGGAAGCTAAGATGGATGATTCGAAGACAGATTTGAAGAGAGACATGGCAGATTTGAAGACAGACATGGCATATTTGAAGACAGATTTGACAAATTTTCTACAAGAAATACTTACTAATGGTGAAAAGGTTGTAAAGGAAACTCATGATGTGAACAAAAATAATGTTAATCATGATTCCATAGACTCTAATGTTGGATCAAAGACCCACCATATTCCAAAAATCGATATGAGGAAGTTTGATGGCAAGGATCCCGCCACATGGATATTACAGATGGAGCAGTTCTTCGATCTCAATAATGTGAAAAACACACAAAAGGTACGTATGGCAACTGTATATTTGGAACCAAATCAGTTTGTATGGTATCAATGGCTTTGCTCTCGTAAAAAATTTATCACTTGGGAAATTTTTACGGAAGAATTGATAGCATATTATGAAGATACAAAAAGCAACACTTTTTTTAGCCAATTGATAAGTCTCAAACAAAAGGGTTCAGTAATGGAGCACATTGAGGAGTTCCAAAAATTGAACATAAGGGTAAAAGATATTCTAGAGGAGCATAGGATTGATGTGTTCATAGGGTCTTTAAAGGATAATATCCAACATGATGTTCGCCTTTGGGAACCTGATTCATTAGAGAAGGCATTCAGGTTAGCAAGAAAAATGGAAAGCAAAATTATGGCAACCATGAAGCATACCACTCACAACTATAACGACGGAAGTGTTGTTGCCCCGAGTCTTCCACAACCTATAAGGTTGACACCACAACAATTGGAAGAAAAAAGAGCAAAAGGGCTTTGTTACAGTTGTGATAGCAAATACACTAAAGGTCATAAGTGTGCTGAGAAGAAATTATTCAGCATAGATTATGAAGAGGAAGAAGAAAAGGAGCAAGAAAGGTCAAAAGAAGAAGATATACTCCAGGAACAAAGCCTAGATGAAGAACAAATAAATCTGACCATATCTTGTAATGCATTGGCGGGAATTACCACTCCTCAAACCATCAAGATAGAAGGACAAATCAAGAAGAAAAAGGTAATAATGTTGATTGATTCAGGAAGCACCCACAATTTTATTCATTGTAGGGTAGCAAAAGAATTGAATTGATTCCTATATCCAGCACCAGAGTGTCAAGTGATGATTGCAAATGGAGGAACAATAAATTGCTCTGGAAGGTGCCATAATATCAAGCTATCCATGGGAGAATATGTATTGACTAGCCCAATGCTTTCCATTCCAATGGGAGGTGCTAATGTTGTACTAGGAGTCCAATGGCTACAATAGCTTTTAATTTTCAAGAACTTTTCATCAAATTTTCTACGGAAGGAAAGGAAGTTGAATTAAGGGGTATTGTAGGGAAACCAAGAAAGATAATCAGCTCTAATGGTATGACAAAGCTTCTAAAAAAGGAACAAAGAGGTGTAATTGCACAATTATGTTCGCTAGATGTTTCCACATCGGAATCATCTATTTCTCCAGATCTCCAAAAAGTCTTGGACAATCATTCCAAGGTATTTGAGACTCCCAAAGGTCTCCCACCTATGCGTGATCATGATCATGCTATTCATTTGATTCCAGGAAGTGTTCCTCCAAACATCAGGCCGTACAGATATCCCTATGTCCAAAAAAGTGAAATTGAACGTATGGTTGCAGAAATGCTAGAGGCTGGTATAATTCAACCAAGTCAAAGTTCTTTCTCTGCTCCAGTAGTATTGGTGCACAAGAAGGATGGATCATGGCGCATGTGTCCGGATTATAGGGAGCTCAACAAGCTCACTATTAAAGATAAGTTCCCCATTCCTGTCATTGATGAATTACTGGATGAATTGCATGGATCAATTTACTTCACCAAGTTGGATCTTCATTCGAGATATCATCAAATCAGAATGAAGATTGAAGACATTCTGAAAATGGCATTTAGAACTCATGAGGGTCATTATGAATTTTTGGTCATGCCTTTTGGCCTTACTAATGCACCTTCAACATTTCAAGGTTTGATGAATTCAATTTTCAAACCATTCCTTAGAAAATTTGTGTTAGTATTTTTTGATGATATACTAATCTACAGCAAGTCTTGGAAGGATCATGTTGAACATGTTGACAGGGTGTTACAACTATTGGAGGAGAAACAATTATATGCAAAAAGATCCAAATGTTTCTTTGGAGTCCAGGAGGTGGAATATTTGGGTCATATTGTATCTCATGAAGGATTTAAGGTAGACCCTAGCAAAATTAAAGCCATTAAGGAATGGAAAATCCCAACATCCATAAAGCATCTGCAAGGATTTCTTGGGTTGACAGGGTATTATCACAAATTTGTTAAGAATTATGGGAGAATAGCAGCACCTCTAACAACATTATTGAAGAAAGATGCATTTTCATGGACTCCAGAAGCAACAAAGGCCTTTGAACATCTTAAAGAGGCAATGTGCCAAGCACCGGTCTTAGCTACACCAGACTTCACAAAAACCTTTATTGTGGAATGTGATGCTTCAGGAAATGGAATTGGTGTTGTTCTAATGCAAGATGAAAGACCCATTGCTTTTGAAAGTCGTCCAATCAAGGGAAAGTTTTTAAGCAAAGCTATTTATGAGAAGGAAATGTTGGCAATACTCCATGCACTTAAGAAATGGCGACCCTACCTGATGGGAAGACACTTCAAAGTAAAAACGGATCATGATAGCCTTAAATACTTTTTAGAACAAAGATTATCCTCTGAAGAGCAACAAAAGTGGGTCACAAAGATGTTGGGTTATGACTTTGAAATCATCTACAAAAAAGGGAAGCAAAATGTGGTGGCAGATGCACTCTCAAGAAAGGATGAGGATGTGGAAGCATTGTTGTGCGCCATTTCTATTATCCAACCAGATTGGATAAACGAAGCAAGGGAGGAATGGAAGAATGATGAAGAAGTGTGGGCACTTATTCGAAAGCTACAACAAGATTCCAGTACGTCTGATACATTTAGCTGGCAAAATGATTCATTATGGTACAAAGATCGCTTATACCTATGTAAGAATTCCCAGCTAAAACAAAAGATTCTTATGGAATTGCACACTTCTCCCTTAGGAGGGCACTCAGGATTTTTAAAAACTTACCACAGGGTTAAGAAGGAATTTTTTTGGGATGGCCTTAAATCAGATATTCAAAATTTGTGGCGGAATGTTTGGTTTGCCAACAAAATAAAGTTGAAATAATTAAGACACCGGGTCTATTACAACCTTTATCCATTCCAAGCCAACGTTGGGAGGAGGTTTCAATGGATTTTATCACAGGTTTACCCAAGTCTGAGGGAAAGAGTGTCATCATGGTGGTAGTTGACAAACTTACCAAGTATGCACATTTTTGTGCATTATCACATCCATTTAAATCCAGTACAGTTTCTACTGCATTTATGGAAACAATTCAAAAGCTACATGGAAACCCAAAGATTATTGTAAGTGACAGAGATCCCATTTTCACTGGAAATTTTTGGACAGAATTATTTTCTTGTCTTGGTACTCAGTTAGCTCATAGCTCATCTTATCATCCTCAATCTGATGGGCAAACTGAGATAGTAAACAAATGTTTGGAAGGATATCTTCGTTGCTTTGTATCTGATAAACAGACACAATGGGTCAAATGGTTGCCTCTGGCTGAATGGTGGTATAACACTTCCTTCCATACAGCAACAAAAATGACCCCATTTATGGCACTTTATGGGTATCAACCACCATCCATCACATCATATTTAAGAGAAAATTCTAAGGTTCAGGCAGTGGAACATCACATCGAACATCAACAACAAGTCCTCCAACTCTTAAAGGATAACCTCGTGTTGGCACAAAATAGAATGAAACAACAGGCAGATCAACATCGCAGTGAAAGAAGTTTTGATGTAGGTGATTGGGTATTCCTACAGCTACAACCATATAAGCAAATGTCCCTAAAGCAAGCTAAGAAGGATAATAAATTATCACCAAAGTATTATGGTCCGTACAAGGTGTTGCAAAAGATTGGTACTATGGCATACAAATTGGAGCTTCCTGCAGCTTCTCGATTGCACCCAGTTTTCCATGTTTCATGTTTAAAGAAGGTCATAGGCGACAAGCTCCCAATGCAAACAATATTGCCAGAACTTGATGAGGAAGGAAAAATTATATTGGAACCGGAAGCAGTCATAGAAACAAGAACTCGACAACTACGAAATCGATCAATTTCAGAGTATCTTATCAAGTGGAAGAACTTATCCGCTGAAGATTCCACATGGGAGGATGAGAATTTTATGCAGAAGTATCCAGAACTACTCAAGCGTTGAGGACAACACTTTTTTGAAGGAGAGGGGCATGTTGGGTCCCTATAATACTAGTGATTACCCCATTACTATTGTATTTATACCCCTTATTTATATTGTTGTGCCCCTATTACCCCCATGTTGTTATTTCTGTGCCCCATAGAATCCCTCTATTGTTATTTTTGTGGCTTTATATTATTATTGTTAGGTCAGCTGGATTATATTGTGACTCCTTAGGCTCCTATATATAGAAAGGAGGTTTTGTCATTTGTATCATCGAAGAATTGTTCATTTATGTAATGTAAAGGAGGTTGCCCCCAGAAGAGGCTGAATTCTAAGGCGTTGATCTATCTTTTCTATCTTTTCTTGAGCTGGTTTCATAACATTGTCTTCATTTGCATGCACCTAATACATGTCAAGTGTCAAAGTAAAACATTATAAGAACTCACACTCTTTTGGAGTATTTGGTTGGCATGAAATTTTATTAGTCTTGCAAATAGGTTTATTTCAATTTTTTACATATATTTACATATTTATTCTCTATCAATAAAATGCATTATTTAGAAAAGCGAAAATGTGTGAAGTTAGATTTGATCACTTCTTTCGATTGTGTTTACATGGAACTCAATACTTTGGTTGATAAATGATCAAAAAATGGACTCTAAAGTTTAGGAATTTAGGCTATATTATTCTACTTGAGTTTAAAAATGGTTTTCTTGTGAATATTTTTTTCTTGGATTAGTTTAGATATGTAAATTATATGTAATAGGTTACTCAACATTTTTTCCTTGGATTAATTTATAAGTAGTATATGCCATATGCAAATCCATCTCTCATATAGCCCCCAACCATGGGTCATTAGAGTGTGGGTGTTGTTAGTCCTTACAATCTCCTAGGCTAAAAAGGAAATCGAGAAGGGTAACCTCAAAGCACTTCAGCTTAGTAGTTAGCCCTACTGAGCATGAGAGGGATCTCTCTAAGTCTCTTATCAGTGATATGACTTTAAAGAAAATGAATTTTAGGCTAGATATGTGTATTTGTTTGTTTGTTTGTGAAAAATTGGTTTTTAGGGTTTGCTGAACTTAGGGTTTGGAGCCAGAAATAGGTCTAGGCTGTAGGAGTGCTAGGAGCCTCTTTTTCTGGAAATTTTGGAACATGACAGTATGAGGAGTGTGTGAAAAATCAAGATAAACTCCAAAAAGTTGATTTGTCATGTTTTACTCACTGCTGGTTTTATTCATGAAAATGATGGACCTTGGAAACCCTAGCGACCTAATGGATGACCTGAGACCAAATGGAATGATGATGATGACTGACCCATTTTTATTGTGACACCTTCATAAAGTGTGATAGGTGACCAGCATGAGTGAATTTCCAAAGAATGACTTCATCTTTAGACTGACCAAACAATGACCAAATTTTGTTGTGTATACCTAGTAACAAAAAATTTGATTTTGAAAGTCTAGAAAAACATAGTAAAGGCCTATTTGATCCAGGTGACAGGCTAACAAGAATGACACTAACAGGTGTATCTGCTATACATGTTCAGGCTTGTGATATATCATGTAGCCCAACAAGAGAGTGTGTTTCACTCATAAATCTTAGCTCCAACACCAGTTGGAGTGTCAGAGGCAGTGTTTTTGTCTTTGTTTATGATCATGTTACAGATAGTGGACCATCTTGACCTATTGCATGTACAACTCCTGCATTTTCTTTAAACTTTATGTTTTTAAGTCTTGAAATTTTCTTTAATTTTTAAATCGTCTTCAAATGATCTATTTGAATTTAATGTATATGTTATTATGTTTAGTTTGCTATATATGTTAAATTGTGTTTATGATTTGCAGATCCTCGGAATGGTGAAGTTGAGGATCACAATGTAGTGTTGATCCCTTCGTGGAACGATGCTACAACCACTATCACACTAGAGGATGTTAGGGCCCAACATACATGGAACACATGACAGCTAGATAAAATCACTGCAACCTCTGTAGAATTCCCACTGTAGTCACCTGATAATGCAATAGACTAAAGCAAAATACAATATCTACTTCTACAACAAGCTTTGTAGAAGCTTAATCGAATTGAGAAAGATCAATGAGAACACATATAACTGAGAATGAGTAATCAATCACACATAACACAGAAGAAATAACCTAGGGAAAGCCTTAGCCTAAAACCCTAATTTCTGTATTATCATACAAGTGGAAATCTTGTTCAAGTTACAAAAGGAATTAGCTCTCAAGTTATCTTGCTCTCTCTGCAATCAAACAATACTGCTCATAGATAGTCAAAGGTTGTCACAACCTTCTCCTCTACCCTCCAAGCCTCCTATTTCCTTGCGCAATTTTTCCTGGGGTCTAGTGCTTCCACTTGTGTGAATTCCCACCTCACACAACTCACTTGGCTCAGAAATAACTACACAAACCTGAAGGAGATAAATCCTTCTGCATGGATGAGATTCCTTTATAGGAAAAATTCATCCAACTGATAGTACATTATCCCTCCTCTGATCTCAACTGGATATCTAACTGAACTGACATGCATGAGTTATTTATGAGAGAATATTCAGTTATTTGAAGTGCAGAAGTTACATGCATGCAAGCATTAACTAACTAAACTCACAATTAATTCAACAAACTATTTGAATTAATCTAACTGGACTTGACTCAGTTAACTGAGCCAACTAATTACAACTCAATATTACAACTCATCCTTATCTCTTTAACTGATGGATAAATTCCTCAATTTATGGAGAAACTATTGCATGTGCTCACATAGACTTCATGTTTGATTTTCTATAGCTAATTAACTCAAGATGAATATTTTACAAACAGTTGCTAAGATCAAATTCGAATTTTACTTCTCAGTTTTTGTTCAGGGACTAACTAAAATTGGAATCCATCCCGAAATGCTATTTTTAGCAATTCTATTTATAGCACTTCCATTTTTCATTCCTTGCTGCTATGTCCAACACTGGTACCTGAACTGCTATTTATAGCAATTCTATTTTTAGCGCTTCTATTTTTAGCATTTCTTGTTTCTATTTTCAACACTCCCTCTCAACAAGAAAGGCATTCAACTCAAACATGATCCTGAACCTTTGGAATTTTCTACATGCAACACTTCTCCCAAGTGTGGTTGCTCCAGCAACTCTAGAAACAAAAACAATCTCCCAACTGACCTCTCTGTTGGGCTAGAAACATACTCTGATGCTGAAGCTCCCTCTGCCATTGACAAGTGCTCCCTCTTTGACCTCTGAGCTACTGCAACACTCCATGCATCTCGCACCATTGCACACCTCTCTGTGCCATCCTGCACTGGTGAAACACACCTGTGCCTCTCGCATTGTTGCAGCCTGCTAGCTCTGCACTGACTTGGGATTCTTGCACTATAGCTCTCTCTTCCGCTCCATCCACATCTATCTCTACCCACTTAGCTAGTCTTGCTACTCCTCATCGGGGCTCCCGTATCAAGGTCTAATCAAAGACGCTGGGTACCTCAATGATCCTGCCCCTATTCCAACCTTCTTGGGACTATCACTTCACATCACCCCACCTCCTACCTGGACGTATGGATGCATGTCATCCCTCTACCCACTTGGCTCAAAATTTCCCCGTATTGGAGGTCTCTACATGAGTGGATGCCTACACTCAGTCTCCTCTCGGCTTCTCTAGTTGTGGCTACTCCACAACCTCCTGAAGCTACTTCACCAATTATGGCTCCTCCCCAATCGTCTGAGACTTCTTCTGGCGCTGCATGTTGAGAGGTAATGTACTCTCTCTCTCAACCACCAAGTCTCCATCAGTTTCCCTGCTCCTTAAGGCTTTGCATGCATCTTGAACCTCAAGATCATACAGGTTCTTGACTTGTGAATCAATCTACTTCACTTGTCTCGTGGTGATGTGTCGAAGGAAAACCTTTCCCTTACTGAGGACTACATCATAGCCCTTTTCTTCTAGCATGGTGATTGACACCAAATTTTTCTTCAGTCCTGGTACATACTTGACATCGGTCAAGGTAATGTGAGCTCCATGCTCCCTCTTAAAAACAACCGTGCCTACACCTAAGACACTATACTTTTTATCATTACCCATCGCTATGAGTATCTGGAGATCTTTCTCCTCCAAGGTACTGAACAAACTCTTGTCGCTGGTCATGTGGAAAGAAGCTCCACTGTCAAGAAACCAACCACTTCCCACCATGGATGAAACCATGCATGCGAAAAGTGTGAAATCCAACTCGAACTGTGAGGCCAGTGCCTCACCTTCTGATCCTTCCACGGATCCCTTCTTGGATTTCCTCAGTGGAAAATTTGTAGCAAAATGGCCCACTTCATGACAACGAAAGCATCACACTTTTGATTTGTCAAACTTCTTCCCTCCATGGAAAGAACTAGATTTGGGATGAGAATCCTTCTCCTTCCCTTTCTTTGCCTTACTTGCTAAGGTGCAATTTTCTTCATCTTCCTTGGATGAAGAAGATCCATCTCTGGTGCTTCTTTATATCTCCTCCTGCATCAGATCTGACCAAAGTCATTCCTAATCTGGCAATTCCTCTCTTCCATTTACTGAGTCTTGGTAGCTATGCCAGCTCTTAGGAAGACCGAGGAGTGCAAGACTCACCATGTCATCATCAACGATTGTGATCCCTACACTTCCAAGATCATCCATGCAAGTGGTGAGCTTGTTCAGATATGTAGAGATCGTGTCGCCATTTTCACACTTGATCTTACAAAGCTTATCTTTCAGTGCAAACTTCCTCTGATAATTGTTGTTATGATATAGATCTTTCAATGTTTTCCACAACGAAAATGGTGTCTCCTTCCCATGGAGGCTTGAGATAATGTGGTCTCGAACTCCCTCCAGGAGGATTCTCCTTGCTCTAGCCACACTTTTCTTCCATTCTGTCAATTGAGTATCATCAGTCGGCTTGGGGATTTCTTGATCAATGAAGTCCTTTAGACCGTTATCCTCTAATACTGCTTCCATGTGATCCTTCCAGGCTATATAATTCGAGCTGCCATCAATGGCATACTCGAGTCTTAAACCACTGAATGCCATTAGTGAAATTGAGATGCGATAAGAATTCGATTTCTATATTCAGGAACCTCAAACTTCGAACTTCTCCTTCTTGTATATTGTTCTTCACCTTGATCACTTTTTCTCTGAAACCATGTAGAAAGTCCCACTATAGATCACCTGATAATGCTTTAGACTAAAGCAAAATACAAGATCTACTTCTACAACAAACTTTGCAGAAGCTTAATCGAATTGAGCAAGATCAATGAGAACACATATACTGAGAATGAGTAATCAATCACACATAACACAGAATAAATAACCTAGGGAAAGCCTCAACCTAAAACCCCAATCTTTGTATTATCATACAAGTGGAAATCTTGTTCAAGTTACAAAAACAATCAGCTCTCAAGCTATCCTTCTCTCTCTGCAATCAAACAATACTACTCATAGACAATCAAAGGCTCTCACAACCTTATCCTCTACCCTCCAAGCCTCCTATTTCCTTGCACAATTTTTCCTAGGGTCCAGTGGTTCCACTAGTGTGAATTCCCACCTCACACAGCTCACTTGGCTCAGAAATAACTGCACAAACCTGAAGGAGATAAATCCTTCTACATGGATGAGATTCCTTTATAAGAAAAATTCATCCAACTGATAGTACACTGTCCCTCCTCTGATCTCAACTGGGTCTCTGACTGAACTGACATGCATGAGTTATTTATGAGAGAATATTTAGTTATCTGAAGTGCAGTAATTACATGCATGCAAGCATTAACTAACTGAACTCACAATTAATTCAACAAACTGTTTGAATTAATCTAACTAGACTTGACTCAGTTAACTGAGCCAACTAATTACAACTCAATATTACAACTCATCCTTATCTCTTTAACTGATGGATAAATTCCTCAATTAATGGAGAAACTGTTGCATGTCCTCACATAAACTTCATGTTTGATTTTCTACAACTAATTAACTCAAGATGAATCAATTAATTATTTTACAAACAATTGCTAAGATCAAATTCGAATTTTACTTCTCAATGTTAGTTCAATGACTAACTAAAATTGGAATCCATCCCGAAATGCTATTTTTAGCAATGTTGTTTATAGCACTTCCATTTTTCATTCCTTGCTGCTATGTCCAACACTGGTACCCAAACTACTATTTATAGTAGTGTTATTTTTAGCACTTCTATTTTTAGCATTTCTTGTTGCTATTTTCAACAACCTCGCCTACTAGGCATATTTTTACTTTGATGTTGGAGAGCATCAATAGCTTGTTCGAGACATACCACAGGTCCACCTCCTACATTCCATGCATATATGAAATTGGATTAGGTGATTTCTTCCTCTTTTCCAAAATCAAATAAAGCAAAACCTAGTAATGTGTCAATGCTTTGCAAGGTTAAAAATTGGTCTGGAAACAACAACTTTTTAAAATGTCTCTTCTCGTCATGAATTAGTCTTCATATGTAAATTAACATAATGAACATAACAACACATAATCCACGCAGGCATAAAGGAGAGAAAAACAAAAGGCTTGTTAAAGGATTTCACCCCTCCTGGACTACATCTTTGGGCTTGTCAACATGACAAGACCACTCATATATTCAGTATCAATGAAGTACATAAACATTTGTTGCAGGTAAATATGTGGTTATTACCCCTACCAGGTAATGCTCTCCTACAAATAACTCTCACAACAATAACAACTCAAAGCATCACTTACAAAGATGACATACTTTGTTAGGTCCCTATACTACTAGTGTAACCCCTTATTGTTATTAATGAAACTCCCTTATTGTATTATTGTGCACTTATAGTCCTCATGTTGTTATTATTATGTCTCATAGAAGCCCACTACTGTTATTGTTGTGCCCCTACAATATTATTGTTATGTAGGATCTGATTGTATTGGGACCCCTTAGACTCTTATATATAAAAGGAGGCCTTGTCATTTGTATCATCCAGGAATTATTCATTTTTGTAATGTAAAGGAGGTTTCCCCCTTGAAGAGGCTGATTTTTAAGTCGTTGATCTATCTTTTCTATCTTTTTGTGAGCTGGTTTCATAACATTTGGTGTGAGAGCTTTGGATTCTAGGGTTTGGCTGCTCCAAACACGTCATCATGGAATTTTTGATATAACTTTTTTCTCTACAAAGTTTCAGAACCTAAAACAAAAACCCATTGGATTTAAAATTGATCAGAACCTCAAGTCCGAATTTTAGATCTCGTCTTCCTATATTTTCGGAGATATGATATGAGGAAGTTAGGGTTTTTGCAAGCTAGACAATTCCAACACAAACAGGTCATCGGAGAATTTTCGCTATAATGTATTTTCTACGAAGGTGCATACTTTGAAATTAAACCCCAGTTGAGATGAAATCATGGTGAAGCTTGGACCCAAATTTTAGATCTTGGTTCTCTATATGTTCGTAGATATGGTCCAAGGAATTTAGGGTTTTTGCAGGCTCCCAAATTACATCCCAAACAGGTGACCTTGGGAAAATCGTCATAACTTTCTCTCCGAGAATCAGATTGAAATTTAGTAAGAAGTTTCAGAAATATGATACACTGTAGTTTTATTTGTATCATTTTCAAGTCCAAAGGTCGAAACAGTGGCATGTGAAAGGTCATACGAGTTCGCTCTACTGAACCCATCTATAATCAAGTCATCATAGGAGATTTTGCATAACTCTTTATTGAAGAATCCAATATTGATCATACTAGTGGGGTTAGAAAGAGGACTTAGAAGGCTACTGCATGACAAAATTTTATAACTTGAAGATCTGAAATTACATATTTACAGTCATTTAAATATTGAGCTCCTAAAAGAAAGAAAAATAATGACTCGAATCAAGAAAATAGAAACACCTAATAAGCAAAATTGGATGGATGATTTGAAGAATGCGATCAAAGATAAGATAAATAGTTTTATATGTGCCATGGAAGCCAATATTGATGGTATGGAAGTAGATTTGAATAAAGGAATGGAATATTTGAAGAAATACATGGAAGTTTTGAAGGAAGGTGGGACAAAGATGCTACAAGAAAGGTCTCCTAATGACGAAAAGGTAGTAGAGGAAACTCATGATGTGAAAAAAATAAATGTTAATCATGATTTCATAGAATCTAACATTGGCTTGAAGACCCACCATATTCCAAAGATTGATATGAGGAAGTTTGATGGCAAGGATCCTATAACATGGATACTACAGATGGAGAAATAATTTGATCTACATGATGTGCAACTGTTACAAAAGGTATGTATTGCATCTTTATACTTAGAACTGAATCAACTTTTATGGTATAAAGGGATAAATTATCATAAACCACTTATCACTTGGTCAATTTTCATGGAGGAAATGATATAACATTATGAGGATACAAAGAGAAACACCTTCTTTAGCCAATTGATAAATATCAAACAAAAGGGTTGAATGGAAGAGCACATTGAGGACTTCCAAAAATTGAATATAAGGGTAAATGATATTCCAGATAAGCAAAGAATTGATGTTTTCATAGGGAATTTAAAGGATAACATTCAACATGAGGTTCGTCTTTGGGAACCTAATTCATTGGAGAAGGCATTCAGGTTAGAAAGAAAAATTGAAAGCAAAATTATGGCAACAAGAAATCCTACCACTCACAATTATAAATATAGAAGTGTTGTTGCTCCTAGTCTTCCACAACCTACAAGGTTGACACCACAACAATTGGAAGGAGAAGGAGAAAATTACCTTTGTTACATTCGTGATAGCAAATACACTAAAGGTCATAAGTGTGATGAGAAGAAATTATTTTACATTGATTGTGAAGAGGAGGAATAAAAGGATCAAGAAACATCAAAAGAAGAGGATACACACCAAGAGCCAACCCCAGAGAAAGAAGAAATGAATTCGACCATATCTTGTAATGCATTGGCAGGAATTAACACTCCTCAAACTCTCAAGATAGAAGGACATATCAACAAGAAAAAAGATAACCTCACTTTCACAAAATCGAATGAAACAATAGGCAGATCAACATCGTAGCGAAAGAAGCTTTGATATAGGTGACTGGATATTTTTATGAATAAAACCATACAAACAAATGTCGCTCAAGCAATCTAAGAAGGATAATAAATTATCACCAAATCACTATGGTCCTTGCAAGGCGCTGCAAAAGATTGGTACTATGGCAAACAAATTGGGCTTCTTACATCTTCCCGAGTGCCACCAGTTTTCCATGTTTCATGCTTAAAGAAGGTTATAGGTAACAAGCTCCCAGTTCAAAAAAAATTGTCGAAACTTGACGAGGAAGGAAAAATCATATTGGAACCTAAAGCAATCACGGAAACAAGAACCCGAAAGCTACGAAATCAATCAATTTCATAGTATCTCCTCAAGTGGAAGAAGTTACCCACTGAAGATTCTACATGGGAGGATGAAAATTTTATACAGAAGCATCCAGAACTACACAAGCATTGAGGACAACACTTTTTGAAGGAGAAGGGCATGTTATGTCCCTATACTACTAGTGTAACCCCTTATTGTTATTAATGAAACCCCGTTATTGTATTATTATGCCCATATAGTCCCCATGTTGTTATTATGATGCCCCATAGAAGCCCACTATTTTTATTGTTGTTCCCTTAAAATATTATTGTTATGTAGGCTCTGATTGTATTGGGATGCCTTAGAATCCTATATATAGAAAGGAGGCCTTGTCATTTATATCATCCAAGAATTGTTCATTTTTGTAATGTAAAGGAGCTTTCCCCCTCAAAAAGGCTGGTTTTTAAGTAATTGATCTATCTTTTCTATCTTTTTGTGAGTTGGTTTCATAACATACTTCCACTGAAATGAGCTAAAACAACAAGTGAACACTTCAATTCCACATTGAAACATATAAAAAATCCTTCAAGTTAAGGGAAGTTGAACCTGAGATGAACCATGCAAGTTACAGTTTTTGTAGTATCCTTATTGAAGTGAGAATACCCCTACAAGGTCTTCTCCATGCCCAAATACCTCCCAGAACTACTTCCAAACCCTGACTAATCCATACACCTTTAGTCTCAAACTTGAAAAACGACTCTATAGATGTGATCAAAACAGAAATTAGAGGTCACCAATGGATTCAGAACATCCAAAATCCCCTAAGTAGCCTCTTTCCGAGCTCAATCTGGATAAAATCTCAAAACTTTATGAGCTTCTAAGCTCTCTCATGAATTTCACTTCTAACCATCCTACAAATTCAACCTTCTATCAAACTGTTCTACAAATCCACCCTAAAAATCGCTAATAGAGCGATAATTTAGCTAACTTCCAGTGCATTTTTTTGGATGATTAATTTAGCCTCTGACCCCTGGAGACCTAAAATCAAGGACGTGTGGGCACATAGGGCCAAGGGTTGGGCCTTAACTCCCGCCCCCGCTAGTTAGGCCCCTTAAAAGTCGAGCAAGTGGTCATATAGAGCTCCACAGGGCCAAGGGTTAGGCCAGCAATCTGCCCTAACCTTCGGAGCCCCTAATTCTGTGCACCGGGTCACTTAAGGTCACATAAGACCTGGGGCTAGCCTCCACACATTAGCACCTTCCGCCTTGAGCCTTATCCTCCGCACCTGTGGTCACATAAGGGCCATGTGGCGTAGGGATGGCCCCCCATCGGAGTGCCTTTGCATCGAGTGCCCAAAGCCTATGCTTTTGGTTATATGTTGTGGCATGTGACTTGGGCTAGAGCTCATTCCTCTACCCTGCCTCCATTATGCTCCAGGCTATAAGGCTTGGTCCGTGGCGTGTGTCCATAGCGTTGGGACCTTAGGTTGGGTTATATGGTTATGTGGCCATGGTGCTAGAACCATGGGCCATGGATAAGCCCTAGCCCTTGGCTCTCTTGCCTGTGATCTCGTGGGCATGAGGTGGTCAGGGGCTAGGGCTTAGCCCTAACCCCTTCCCCCTAATGCGCATATCATAACATTTATATATGTGTTTTGAACCATATGGTTAAGAACCATAGCACGACCTTAGTGGTAAGGCTTGAGACTTGTGGCTTGGAGGTCTCATCTTCAATTCTTGTGGGGGAAGTTTGGCCCATAACATAAATTTTACACCCCCATTGGGAGGCCACGTGGCATCCATCCATTGCCCCGTGTGGCTTCCATCCATTGGACCTCTTAAAATACACTTTGACCAATAAAAACACAGCAAAATTCAAACCAATTCAGAGAGGACGAGTGGTAGTCTGCCATTTGTCCGAGAAACCCAGTGAACATGTCCATTCACCCTACCCAGTCAGTAGTCCTGCAACCAATCTACAATTGTTTTACATGTTTGGGAAAACGATCAGAACATGATATCGAGAGTATATGATATCGGTTTTGAGCGATTCAAGTTGCATTAGATTCATATCAGTGACATATTCAATTTGGCACTGGTTTCAAGAAGTTCTTGCCAATTTTATTTTTGAGCTTAGAATTGATCATTTGATCACACCTCCCCACTTGGAACTTTTGGACTCCAAAATTTTACTTCCGTAGTCAATATAAAGAGGCTAGAACTCCAAAATACCCAAAAATTCAGTCCAAAATGAAAAAATTTCAATCAGTTTCCTTCAAGCCCCAATCAAGTCACTTCACTTATCATCCTCATGAAGACCTACTGTCCTTTTAAGAATTGAGCCATCATTCTTATCACTATTGTAGGAACAAAATACAGATGAGTGGAATCTACAAATTCTCTTCACTCTCATCATTGCACAACTCAAAAAACACTTCATCTTGAAGTTTAAACTATTGAAGACAAACTTGGCCCCATCTAGGAATTCATAAGCAAAATAAACTTGCTTTAACATATTCACACTGAGCTTGTACATCAAAAGTACACTGCTGCAAAATTTTCTATGATATGATTGACCTTGCCTACAACACATAGTCATCTTATACAATCTTAAAAAAAATATTCAATTCACACAATTTTCAAATCTAATACGTGTATTAGTGAACATATGACAACTTGTAGATAACTTTGAATCACAATCTTGTACATTCACAAAAATCCTTAACATGAGGATTATAACAAGTCAATACGTACATCAATGAAAAAAATCTACTTGTTGAGCATAGTGACATTGAATGCTCACTTTACAAAGGTACCTAAATAGGTAATGACAACAAGTATTACAAAAATTTTACAAAACAAATTTACAATAAGTGTACCCAAACTTTTCCTCTCCTAGGCTCATGGGTTCTCTTCTTGCACCATTATGTCTTGTAGATCGCTTAGGATTGTGGAGAGTCCTATTTGCCACTTCTTTTTTCCCTTGAATTATGTAGCATAATCTATTTACCTTTCATTGGACGAAGTTTCGGATGTAGCTTCCAACATTGTTTAGTGCCATGTCTATGCACCTTGCAATGAGTACAGAAAAAATTCTTCTTGGTTGTTGACATAGAAGTTCTGTTAAGAAACCAGCTTACAAAAGGATAGAAAAGATAGATAAACGACTTCAGAATCAGCCTCTTCGAGGGGGCAACCTCCTTTACATTACACAAACGAACAATTTTTGGATGATACAAATGAAAAAACAACCTTTCTATATATAGGAGTCTAAGGGGTCACAATATAATCAAATATGACATAACAATAATATATAAGGGCACAACAATAACAATAGTTGGTTTCTATGGGGCATAATAATAACAATATGGGGACAATAGGGGCACAACGATAACAATAAGGGCTACAATGAAAATAGTAATGGGGGAATCACTAGTATTATAGGTACCTAAGATGCCCCCCTCCTTAAAAAAGTGTTGTCCTCAATGCTTGAGTAGTTCTAGATGCTTCTGTATAAAATTCTCATCCTCCCATTTGGAATATTCAACGGGTAAGTTCTTCCATTTGACGAGATACTCTGAAATTGATCGACTTCGTAGCTATTGAGTTCTTGCTTATGTGACTTCTTTTGGTTCCAATATTATCTTTCTTTCCTCATCAAGTTCTGGAAATATTGTTTGAACTAGGAGCTTGCCACCAATAACCTTCTTTAAGCATGAAATATGGAAAACTGGGTGCACTCGAGAAGCTGCAGGAAGCTCCAATTTCTATGCCATAGTACCAATCTTTTGCAACACCTTGTACGAACCATAATACTTTGGTGATAATTTATTATCATTCTTAACTTCCTTGAGGGACATTTGTTTATATGGTTGTAGCCATAGAAATACCCAGTCACCTACATCAAAACTTCTTTCGTTATGATGTTGATCTACTTGTTGTTTCATTCTATTCTATGCCAAAGTTAGGTTATCCTTTAAGAGTTAGAGAACTTGTTGTTGATGCTCGATGTGATATTTCACTGCTTGAACCTTAGAATTTTCTCTTAAATATGATGTGATGGACGGTGGATGATATCCATAAAGTGCCATAAATGGGGTCATTTTTGCTGCAGTATGGAAGGAAGTGTTATACCACCATTCAGCTAGAGGCAACAATTTGACCCATTGTGTATGTTTATCATATACAAAGCAACGAAGATATCCTTACAAACATTTATTTACTATCTCAGTTTGCCCATCAAATCAAGGATGATAAGATGAGCTATGAGCTAACTGAGTACCAAGACAAGAAAATAATTCTGTCCAAAAATTTCCAGTGAAGATGGGATCTTTGTCGCTTACAATAATATTTGGGTTTCCATGTAACTTTTGAATTATTTTCATAAATGCAGTAGAAATTGTACTAGCCTTAAATCGACGAGATAATGCACAAAAGTATGCATACTTGGTAACTCTATCAACTACCATCATGATGACACTCTTTCCTTCGGACTTGGGTAAACCTGTGATAAAATCCATTGAAACCTCCTCCCAACTTTGACTTGGAATGGATAAAGGTTGTAATAGACCCGAGGTCTTAATTGTTTCAACTTTATTTTGTTGGCAAACCAAACATTCTGCCACAAAATTTTGAATATCAAATTTAAGGCCATCCCAAAAAATTCCTTCTTAACCCTATGGTAAGCTTTTAAAAGTCCTGAGTGCCCTCCTAAGGGAGAAGCATGCAATTCCATAAGAATCTTTTGTTTGAGTTGGGAATTCTAACATAGGTATAAGCTATCTTTGTACCATAACTAATAATTTTTCCAGCTAAATGTATCAAATATATTGGGATCTTGTTTTACTTTGAATGAGTGCCCACCCTTCTTCATCATTATTCCATTCATTCGTTGCTTCGTTTATCCAATATAGTTGGATAATAGAAATGGAACAAAGAAATGCTTCCACATCCTCATCCTTTCTTGAGAGTGCATCTGCAACAACATTTTGCTTGTCTTTTTTGTAGATTATTTCAAAGTCATAACCCAACATATTTGTGACCCATTTTTGCTGCTCTTCTAAAGATAATCTTTGTTCTAAAAAGTATTTGAGACTATCATGATCCATTTTTTCCTTGAAGTGTCTCCCCATTAGGTAGAGTTGCAATTTCTTAAGTGCATGTA
Organism: Pinus tabuliformis; assembly: GCA_031772625.1. Classification (NCBI taxonomy): domain Eukaryota; kingdom Viridiplantae; phylum Streptophyta; class Pinopsida; order Pinales; family Pinaceae; genus Pinus; species Pinus tabuliformis. The sequence goes on along the minus strand of CM062819.1, from coordinate 460,691,668 downwards.
GTATTGCCAACACTTCCTTCTCATAAATAGATTTGTGTAAATACTTACCTTTGATTGGATGACTTTCGAAAGCAATGGGTATTTCTTCTTGCATTAAAACAACACCAACTCCATTTCGTGAGGCATCACATTCCACAATAAAGGTTTTTGTGAAGTCCGGCGTAGCTAAGACCGGTTCTTGACACATTGCCTCTTTAAGATGTTCAAAGCCCTTCGTTGCTTCTGGAGTCCATAAAAATGTATCTTTCTTCAACAATTTTGTTAGAGGTGCTACTATTCTCCCATAAATCTTAACAAACATGTGACGATATGCTGTCAACCTGAGAAATCCTCGAAGATGCTTTATGGATGTGGGTATTTTCCATTCCTTAATGGATTTTTGCTAGGGTCTACCTTAAGACCTTCACGAGATACAATATGACCTAGATATTCCACCTCTTGTACTCCAAAGAAACATTTGGAGCTTTTTGCATATAATTGCTTCTCCTCCAATAGTTTGAGCACCCTGTCAACATGTTGAACATGATCCTTCCAAGACTTGCTATAGATTAGTATATCATCAAAAAATATTAACACAATTTTTCTAAGGAAGGGTTTGAAAATGGAATTCATCAAACCTTGAAATGCAGAAGGTGCATTGGTAAGGCCAAAAGGCATGACCAAAAATTTATAATGACCCTCATGAGTTCTAAATGATGTTTTTAGAATGTCTTCATTCTTCATTATGATTTGATGATATCCTGAACAAAGATCCAACTTGGTGAAGTAAATTGAACTGTGCAATTCATCTAATAGTTCATCAATGACAGGAATGGGAAATTTATCTTTAATAGTGATCATGTTGAGCTCCCTATAATCCGGACACATGCACCATGATACATCCTTCTTGTGCACCAACACTACTGGAGCAAAGAAAGAACTTTGATTAGGTTGAATTATACTAGCCTCTATCATTTCTGCAACCATACATTCAATTCCACTCTTTTGGGCATAGGGATATCTGTAAGGCCTGATGTTTGGAGAACACTTATTGGAATCACATGAATATCATTATCACGATCACGAATAGGTGCGAGACCTTTGGGGGTCTCAAATACCTGGGAATGATTGTCCAAGAATTTTTGGAGATATGGAGAATTATATGATTTCGATGTGGGAACCTCTGGCGAACATAATTGTGAAATTACACCTCATTGTTCTTTATTTAGAAGCTTTGTCATTCCATTAGAGATAATTATCTTTCCCGGTTTCCTTGCGATACCTCTTAATTCAACTCCTTTTCCTTCCAAACAAAATTTCATGAAACGTTCTTGAAAATTCAAGGCTATTGTACCCAAGGATTGTAGCCATTGGACCCCTAGTACAACATCACCACCACCCAATGGAATGAAAAGCATTGGGCTATTCAATACATATTCTCCCATGGATAGCTTGATATTATGGCACTTTCCAGAGCAATATATGGTTCCTCCACTTGCAACCATCACTTGACACATTGGTGCTAGATATAGGAAGTAATTCAATTCCTTGTCTATCTTACAATGAATAAAATTATGGGTACTTCTTGAATCAATCAACACTATTATCTTTTTCTTCTTGATATATCCTTCTATCTTGATAGTTTGAGGAGGGTAATTCTGGCCAATGCATTACAAGATATGGTCGGATTCATTTCTTCTTTCTTTAGGGTTTTTCCCTAGTGTACATCCTCTTCTTTTGACGTTTCTTGTTCCTTTTCTTCCTCCTCTTCACAATCTATGTAAAATAATTTCTTCTCAGCACACTTATGACCTTTAGTGTATTTGTTATCACAACTATAACAAATCCCTTTTGGTATTTTTTCTTCCCATTGTTGGGGTGTCAACCTTGTAGGTTGTGGAAGGCTAAGGGAAACAACACTTCCATCCTTATAGTTGTGAGTGGTAGGCTTCCTTGTTGCCATAATTTTTCTTTCCATTTTTCTTTCCAGCCTGAATGCCTTCTCCAATGAGTTAGGTTCCCAAAGGCGAACCTCGTGTTGGATGTTATCCTTTAAAGTCCCTCTGAACACATCAATCCTACGCTCCTATGGAATATCTTTACCCTTGTATTCAATTTTTGGAAGTCCTCAATGTGCTCCATCATTGAACCCTTTTGTTTGATATTTATCAATTGGCTAAAAAAAGTGGTTTTTTTTGTATCTTGATAATGTGTTATCATTTCTTCCGTAAAAATTTCCGAAGTTACAATTTTTTTACAAGAGAAAAGCCATCGATACCATACAAATTTATTTGGTTCAAAATATAAAGTTGCAATGCGTACCTTTTGTGTGTTTTTCATATTATGGAGATCCAAATATTGCTCCATCTGTACTATCCATGTTACGAGATCCTTTCCATCAAACATCCTCATATCGATCTTTGGAACATGGTGGGTCTTCAATCCAACGTTAGAGTCTATGAAATCATGATTAACATTTCTTTTGTTCTCATCATGAGTTTCATTTACTACCCTTTCACCATTAGTAAGCATTTCTTGTAGCAGCTTAGTCAAATCTATCTTCAAATCTTCCATGTCCCTTTCAGTTTTTTCTTCTATACCATCCATCTTAGCATCCATGCCATTCATCTTAGCTTCCATGTCATTCATATTAGCTTCCACGCCTTTATTTAAACCATCAATCTTAGCTTTTGTTACAATTTGTGAGAGTGGAATTTGTTGCACTTCGTCTCGTAATTTTGATATATTATGTTTCATTTCTTCCTCTTCTTCATGATTCATGCTATATATTTCTGGTTGCTTACTAGGTGTTTCCATTTTCTTTCTTTGGGGCATCAATTAATGATAATTATTCTTCACTATGCCCTTTGAACTTTAAACTAATTTTTCAACGCAAAGTTATGCAAAATTTTAAAAAGACTACACACTTTTTTTTTGGCTTTGTAGAATCTCGATATTGAATCTTTTGTATATTTGTAATTGAGGATCTCCAAGGTCTGAAATGTATTTTTGTAGTAGCCCTATGAGTCCTCTTTCCAATGCAACTAGTCTGATAAAAATTGGATTCTCCAATAAAGAGTTATGCACAATTTCCCAAGATGACCTGATTATATAATTTTTCAGTAGAGCGAACTTGTACGACATTCCACATTTCACTGTTTTGAGCTTCGGATTTAAAAAAGATATAAAAAAAACTATAGTCCGTCCTCTTTCTATAACTTCTTACGAAATTTCAATCTGATGTTCAGAGAGAAAATTATGACGATTTTCCCAAGGTCACCTTCTTGGAATGTAATTCGATGGTCTGCAAAAACCCTAACTTCCTCAGATCATATCTCCGAACATATAGCGATAAAATCTCTAAACTTTGGATCCAAGGTTCATAACGATTTCGTCTCAAATAGGTTTTATTTTTAGCTTCTAAAACTTTGTAGAGAAAACTTTATAGCGAACATTCCATGATGACCTGTTTGGAGCAACAAAACCCTAGAATCCAAAGCTCTTATACCAAATGTTAAGAAACCAGCTCACAAAAAGATAGAAAATATAGATCAACGACTTCAGAATCGGCCTCTTCGAGGGGGAAACCTCCTTTACATTACACAAATGAACAATTATTGGATAATACAAATGACAAAACCTCCTTTCTATATATAGGAGTCTAAGGGGTCACGATATAATCAAAGTCGACATAAGAATATAATAGAAGGACATAACAATAACAATAGCGGGCTTCTATGTGGCACAATAATAACAATATGGGGAAAACAAGGGCACAACAATAACAATAAGTGCTACAATGACAATAGTAATGTGGGAATCACGAGTATTATCGGGACCTAACAAGTTCTCCTATGCGAATGAAAGTCATTATGCCTGATGCCCAAAATTTTGTTCACTCATTTAACCATTATCATACGTTGCTCACATACAACCACGTAATGGTAAAAATCACCACAAAATGTACAAGGGTACTAATTCCACAATTATTCAAAATTTCCATGGATTGGAAACCACTCTTGAGAGTTATCCTTGTCTGCAGATTTGCAGTTCTGATGGTTGTCATAAGTGGTGACATCTCATGCTCAGATGTTTGATGTACCTTAGGTTGTTTGGAGCATTTCCCAAACTTCCTTTGATCATATCCCAATCCCATATACTTCGGTATTTCCTCAACAATAATTGGATTGGTAATACCTTGGCCATTTATGTTGAGACCTCCACCTCGATATCCCATCTTGGAAAGAAAATTCATACCTATGCCCTTGGTATGTTGCTAGAATGTTGCAAAAGAATTGTTATGCATAGAAATAGAAGGAGTGGAACTTGAGATGCTAATTACCTCCTTCAAATTTTCATTCATCCTTTCAGCTTTTGATGATGACGATGATGACCAACTTGTAGATGACTCTAGCCACCCACTCTTATCCACTAGAATATGGTGTGCTTCTTGAAGATGTTTGCAAAATCCACATGCAATATCTTCCACATATGGTCCAAAACCACTATTTGAACCATCACCACATACTGGCCTCATTTTGGAGGTTTCCCTTGTTGGTGCAGGAGTTGAACTTTCTAAAACTGCTCATCAATAACTTGTTATAATACAAAGTGCATGTCTCTCTTCTCCTCTTTAGCTATCTCCAACATCCTTCTCAATTCTATGTTCTCCATTCGAAGAGCCAAATTTTGCTCCTCTAGCTCTTGGAGATTCTTTGTGCTACTCATTCTTGCAACTTAGTCAACTTGGCCCTGATACCAAACTAATCTGAAATTGGATTAGGTGATTTCTTCCTCTTTTCCAAAATCAAATAAAACAAAACTTAGGACGGTGTCAACGCTTTGCAAGGTTAAAAATGGGTCTTGAAACAACATGTTTTTCAAATGTCTCTTCTCGTCATCAATTAGTCTTTATATGTAATTGAACATAATGAACATAATAGCACATAATCCATGCAAGCATAAAGGAGAGAAAAACAAAATGTTTGTTAACGGAGTTCACCCCTCCTAGGCTACATCTCTAGGTTTGTCAACATGACTAAACCACTCATATATTCAGTATCAATGAACTACATAAACATTTGCGAAGGTAAATATGTGGCTATTACCCCTACAAGGCAATGTTATCCTACAAAGAACTCTCACAACAGTGACAACTCAAATCATCTCCTACAAAGATGACATACTTCAACCAAAATGAGCTAATTAACTTGTGAACACTTCAATTCCACATTGAATCACATAAAAAAAACTTCATGTTAAGGGAAGTTGAACTTGAGTTGAATTATAAAATTTACAGTTGTTGCAGTATCCTTTTGGAAGTGAGAATATCCCTACAAGGTCTTCTCCATGCCTAAATACCTCCCAGAACTGCTTCCAAACCCTGATTGATCCATATACCTTTAGTCCAAACCTACAAAAAGACTCTATAGATGTTCTCAAATCAAGAACTAAAGGTTGCCAATGGATCCAAAATATCCAAGAACCCCTAATTAGCCTATTTCTGAGCTCAATTTGGATAAAAACTCAAAACATCATGAGCTTCCAAGGTCTCTCCTAAATTTCACTGCTAACCATCCTAAAAGTTCAACATTCTATCAAATTGTTCTACAAATCCTACCTGAAAATCACTAACGGAGTGACAATTTAGTTAATTGTCGATACATTTTGTTGGATGATTAATTTAGCCTCTGATCCCTAGAGAGAAAAAATCAAGGTCGTGTGGGCACATAGGGCCGAGGGCTGGGCCTTAATGCCCGCCCCAACTGGTTAGGACCCTTAAAAGTCAAGCGAGTGGCCATATAACGCTCCATAGTGTTATGCGACCATCTCAAAAAAAAGAAGAAAATATATATAAACAACTTCAAAATCAACCTCTTCGAGGGGGAAACCTCCTTTACATTACACAAATGAATAATTCTTCCATGATACAAATGACAATGCCTCCTTTCTATATATAGGAGTCTAAGGGGTCACAATATAATCAGAGCTGACATAATAATAATAATGTAAGGGCACAACAATAATAATAGTGGGCTTCTATGGGGCACAATAATAACAATATGGGGACAACATGGGCACAACAGTAACAATATGGGGCTACAATGACAATAATAATAAGGGAATACACTAGTATTACAAGGACCTAACATGCCCCTCTCCTTCAAAAATCGTTGTCCTCAATGCTTGAGTAGTTATGGATGCTTCTATATAAAATTCTCATCCTCCCATGTGGAATCTTCAGCAGGTAAGTTCTTCCACTTGATTAGATACTCTGAAATTGATTGATTTCGTAGCTATCGAGTTCTTGTTTCAGTGACTGCTTTAGGTTCCAATATGATTTTTCCTTCCTCGTCAAATTCTAGCAATATTGTGTGAATTGGGAGCTTGTCACCTATAACCTTCTTTAAGCATGAAACATGGAACACTGGGTGAACTCAGGAAGATGCAAGAAGTTCTAATTTGTATGCCATAGTACCAATATTTTGCAACACCTTGTACGAACCATAATAATTTGGTGATAATTTATTATCCTTCTTAGCTTGCTTGAGGGACATTTGTTTGTGTGGTTGTAGTCGTAGAAATACCTAGTCACCTACATCAAATATTCTTTCACTGCGATGTTGATCTACCTGTTGTTTCATTCTATTCTACGCCAAAGTTAGGTTATCCTTTAATAGTTTGAGAACTTTTTGTTGATGCTCGATGTGATCTTCCACTGCCTGAACCTTAGAATTTTCTCTTAAGTATGATGTGATGGATGGTGGGTGATATCCATAAAGTGCCATAAATGGGGTCATTTTTTCTGCAGTATGGAAGGAAGTCCTATACCACCATTCAACCAGAGGCAACCATTTGAACCATTGTGTTTGTTTATCAGATACAAAGCAACGAAGATATCCTTCCAAACATTTGTTCATTATCTTAGTTTTCCCATTAGATTGAGGATGATAATATGAATTATGAGCTAACTGAGTACCAACACAAGAAAATAATTCTTACTAAAAATTTCCAGTGAAAACAGGATCTCTGTCGCTTACAATAATCTTTGGATTTCCATGTAGCTTTTGAATTATTTCAATAAATGCAGTAACAATTGTATTGGCTTTAAATGGATGAGATAATGCACAAAAGTGTGCATACTTGGTAAGTCTATCAATTACCACCATGATGACACTCTTTCCTTCAGACTTGGGTAAACCTTTGATAAGATCCATTGAAACCTCCTCCCAACATTGACTTGTAATGGATAAATATTTTAATGTTTGGTCATGGAGTTAGAGTTGATTATAAGATTTGAATATTAAATTTAAGGTCATCCCAAAAAAAATTCCTTCTAAACCCTATGGTAAGTTTTTAAAAATCCTGGATTCCCTCCTAAGGGACAGGTGTGCAATTCCAGAAGAATCTTTTGTTTGAGTTGGGAATTCTTACAGAGGTATAAGCGATATTTGTACCATAACAAATAATTTTTCCATCTTAATGTATCAGATGTACTGGGATCTTGTTGTAACTTTTGAATGAGTTCCCACACTTCTTCATCATTCTTCCATTCATCCCTTGCTTCATTTATCCAATCTGGCTAGATAATAGAAATGGCACAAAGCAATTCTTCCACATCCTCATCATTTCTTGAGAATGCATCTACAACAACATTTTGCTTCCATTTTTTGTAGATGATTTCAAAGTTATAACCCAACATCTTTGTGGCCCATTTTTTTTTCTCTTCTAAAGATAATCTTTGTTCTAAAATGTATTTAAGACTATCATGATCTGTTTTTACCTTGAAGTGTCTTCCCATTAGGTAAGGTCGTCATTTCTTAAGTGCATGTAGTATTTCCAACATTTCCTTCTCATAAATATCTTTATGTAAATTCTTTCCTTTGATTGGATGACCTTCAAAAGCAATGGGTCTTTCTTCTTGCATTAAAACAACACCAATTCCATTTCCCGAGGCATCACATTCCACAATAAAGGTTTTCGTGAAGTTTGGCATAGCTAAGACTGGTGCTTGGAACATTGCCTCTTTAAGATGTTCAAAGGTTTTCGTTGCTTCTGGAGTCCAAGAAAATGCATATTTCTTCAGTAACATTGTTAGAGGTGCTGCTATTTGTTATAGACATATTTGGGCACTGCAAACCCAAACTCATATGTCCATAAACTAAGGGCTCCTTAAGTCCCTAAAAGTGTTGTTTCACACCCTAAATGATCATGGTCAACTGATTACATCATTTCCCAGAAGTTCCGCCTGAAAAACTACTCAGAACTGACCAAAATTGGACCATACTAACTGCCTAACTGGCCAGGTGCGATGCATACTGAAATGGCCTTCTGTGGGGTGCGATGAGTGAGAATAGACAAATGGCAGAGACAGTTTGCAAGGTGGATGATCATGGAATCTTCCAAAAACTTCTCCTGTGACACTTGCCTCTCTAAATTCGATCAACGATGAGTAAGAGATCATTGAAATCTCCAAGTGGAACCAAGAACTATCAATGGAATAACACTAATCAAAAACCTAGAGCTGACTCACACCCTTGCAAGACATCTATAAATGGATCCCTCATCTGAGAGATCTTGAGGGTGGAATTTTGTATTTTGTAAGGAAGTGTTTTTGGTTTGTTGGTGAGAAGAGACATTGCATTGTCAGGTGATTTGCTTGTTCATGAGGTGAAGAGGGCTTCTACAACTGGGAGGATGATGCTGGATCAAACAGCTGGGTTGTAATCCTCTCTTACATTACTATTAATAAAGTTCTTTGAGTTTTCCTCCATATGATCTTGTATTTGTGAATCTTATTGTTTATGAATGAAATTGTATGGTCAATGTGTTTCTGATTCTGCATTGTTTATGATGTTTTAGATAGAGATGCTTTAATAGTTTGCTGTTACTTTGACTCTACAGGTACTCTTTGAAGCAGGACAAGTAGGAGAGGAGTGGCAAATTCTATCAAGGAAAGAAGAAATCAAGCTAGGATCAAAGCCGAAGATCCAGGTTGGTCCTCTTTTCTTCTCTTCCATCTATCACACTTAAAGGAACTCTTGAAAAGCTTTCATTGTTTGTTTCTAAGATAGTTACCCGTCTTAGTGGGACTAGCAGTTCAAATCGACACTAGTTTTCCCTGAAACAAAATTGCGACTCAACTGGGGAACGAATAGTTTGTTTTGTTTGTTTATTGTTTTCTTTATAAACTACAGACTGAGCCTGAAGTTAGCCAGCTAGCCTTCGAAACGCCTTTGCTATGCAATTACGAAGTAAATAAACGTTGCTTCATTCAATCTCCAGGTTGGTTTATGAACTGAACATCTGACTTACAAATCATCCTAGGTGCCCTTGTGGTAGCTCAAAACCTCATCAGATCTTACCCTTATGCTTTGTTTTTACTGTCCATAATTACTCACCCTAAATCGCTGAACTTAGCTACAAACTTTGAGCAAAAACCAAGCTCAGTTTCTCTCTCTGGCCCATCGCACTGTCTGTAACTGTGCAACCTGGATGCATCGCACCTCCCGTGTGTTTCAGATGAGATGCATCCCTGTTTCCCTGTGTTGCAGGTGCGATGATTGAGTGACACTATTTTCTTCTCTGAAATTTGGTTTTTTTTCTCCTTGTTTTCAGCTTTATTCAATAGTTTTGTTGTTCATGATCAGTACCTTCTTGCTAAAACCATCTTCCTTCACATTATTTTAGCCTCCATCAGTTAGGAATTGTAAATGTTTTTGTGTATTTGTCAATCATTCGCAGTCTTCCTTTGTCGAAAGTAGCCTAATCAAACTGTCGTTTTTGATGCAAGTGTCATAATTGTGATTCTGAATCAAAAGAAGAGTGTCGTAAAGTCTTCCTCTTCTAGATAGTTGATTGTACTTTTGTCATTGTACTTGATTTGAAGTGTCGAAAACAGTTTTCAATTCGAAATCCAAAAGTGTTGTCTTAGTCTTCCTTTCATTTTGAAAAGAAAATTGTTAGTACTGTCACTAAATTGAAAGAAAATAGTCCAGATCTATACTTAGCTTTCCTTTTTGTCATTCACACATTAAGAAAGCGGAAAACAAATATATGCATGTGCATCTGCATTTTGGCTGCATGCGAAATTTGATTTAGGAAAGTGCATTTAGTGTGTGCTCTATGCTTTTTGATAAAAAAAAAAAATCATTATCTTCTTTCCTTTGTAGCTAGGATTTTCATTGCTAAAAGAACATAAACGACTGTTTATCATTTTAGATTGCATATTTAGGAATTTTACATCTACATCATGTGGTGAACCTTGAAAGACAAAATTCTAAGCAAGATCAACTCTAAAATAAATCTCAATGAACATAAAAATGCTTTGGAACCTAATGCAACACATCTAGAAGTCTAGGCTAGAGACGTGTTCCGACGTCATAAAACCTGGTAACTATCGTTTTCATCGAAGGTTGGATGATTCCTCCTCTTTGATATGACAAGTGCCAGTACGGACTTGTGCTCCCCGTACCGTCGAGTATATATTGGGAGACCACAATAGGCTGATATCCTTTATCCTTAGGAAGTTGTGTCTGCCACCCTATCGATCGTAATGCATTGAACACAGCATTCGGGAAGATTGACTGTCGTACGTAAGTCCTTGGTAATTTATCTATTATTTATCACCAAGGTGTATTTTGTAGTTTTATGATTGATTTGGTAAACCCTCTGTCTAGACTTCCAGAGCAGTCACTTTCGTTCCTTTTCGACTCCTTAAAAGAAAAGGTCCATCTGAGCACTTGTCACTTCAGGCTCATTAAAAATCGAAGGCGACTAGAGTCACCTTTAGCTTTTTCTCGACTCTTAAAAATTGAAAAAGAAAGTTGCATCAAAGTGTCTTAAAATTCATTTAAATCAGAATAACATTTTTCCCCTTTAATTTTTGAGTTGATCAAGTAATCTGCAATCGTGGAAGAAAGTCAATCAAAACCTCGTAATTCGCAGAGGCTAGCGAGTCAACTGTCTTTGACCCCGGAAATGAAACCATCCTGGGCAAAGTGTTCTCGTTTAATTGAGTCGAATTCACCTGATTTATTTGAAACTTGTTTTTCAACATCGTCAGAGATTACAGTTACTCCAATTATCTCTGGTACATCTGCCTTTACAGAAGAAGTTCCGCAGTTACAAGAGGACATTAGAACTAATCCTAGTGTAACGATAGACACCTCTATTCCTAAAGCAGCTCCACCTAGGACTGATCCAGAAACTGAAGTTCACTTACCTGAACATCTGGAAGTTGAGTTCCAGAATTTAGAAGGTGTCACCCCTCCAGTATTTGTTACTGTAGAAGCTACACTTTCTTTGGCTCGAGAAATATTTTACGGACCTGAAGTCTACCTCTTCCACTTGGATTGATTGTTATAGAAGAGATAGTAGAGGATCTTCCACCCATTACTCCAGTGCATTTTGGAATTGGGATCCACTTACATCCTTCTACTACAGAAGTTAGTTTTTTTTCATTGCAAGTTCCTGTCGAATCGCTAGGAAATATTTTGGATGGACTAAATATGTCTGAACAACCATCAACATATAGGACTGTGTCAACTGACACAACTACGGCAGAGCTTCCTGCTGCCGTTCCTACAATGATTGTTGGTATACCATCTGTCCCAGCTATTTATCAACAACAAACCGGAGTCTAATCATGGACTGTTTCGACGACATGGTCTGTTCCTATTTCTTCATCCGGAATCTCATTTGGTATTTCTTATGTTGAAACTCAACAAGTTGATCCAATGTGTCTTCAAAGGCCAATCTACCCTTTAAGTACTGGGTTACCACCATATGGGTGGCAGTATGCCTTTTCATTATTCTCTCCTAGAGAACAACCATATGAGAGTTTACAACAAAGTTCAGGTCAAACTGGAATTACATCCAGCGGTTGGGTACCAATACTGCCTCAACAACCAAGGGTTGTATATTCAATGCAACCAGTCCATCTTGTGTCGAATATTCCCATTACACCTGCTATTGTGACTATATCGAAAGTATAAGCGCTACCTGTTGTATGTCAACCTCAAGTCTCTTAGGTTGCAATACAACAGCCGCTCATCTCAGCGATTCAATCACAACCCCAGGTTAGTGCCTCCTTATCTGGAGTGACTCAGGTTCAAATAGGTACTATCACTCCACATCTTAGTCAATCATCCAGTATTGGACAACAGCAAATGGTCCAACAACCATGGCTAGTTCAATATCAGCAACCGCAATTCCAGCAATCATACCAAGGACCTGAGCAACAAGTCTTTGTAAGTAATGGGCAACCGCATTTCCAAAGCGGTTATCAACAACCATACTATAATGGTTATCCCCATCAACCTTATCAAAGTTACCAGCATCAAATACATTATGCTGGTATGCAAAGACCTACTACTCAGGCGATTCCATCTTATCCTGGGTATGCTTCGCCTAACCTGAATCAACAGTTTCCTTTTGTAGCAACTCTAGAATTACCAGATCTAAACTGTTTGACGAATGATCCAATTGCTTATGCCCCTTGGTGGCCTGTGATTCCTCATAAAATTCCCTTTGATATTCCTAAATTCAATGGAAATCCAGGTGAAGATCCATCGAATCATGTGATGACATTCCATTTGTGGTGTTCATCCAACACCCTGAATGATGATTCGATTAGGCTTCACCTTTTTCAGCGAATGTTAACTGGTCCAATAGCTAAATGGTATATAGAATTGCCTAGAGCTTCGTTTGATAACTTCAGCACCCTTGCCACTACCTTTTTAACCCATTTTCAGTTACCCATAAGGTACGAAACAGGGACAAAACTCCTTACCAACTTTAAACAGACAACAACCACTCACATATCTAATCATATTCATGAGTGGCGGCGTCGTCGAAGAATGGTGAAGACGTACATTCCTGATCAGCTTTTAGTTGAATGGTTTATAAAGTCATTGTTACCCTCTATTACAGAGGATGTGGCTAAGGGAGGAGTTGTCACTGAAGAGCAAGTCATTGCTCGTGCGCAATGTTTAGACTTGATATATACTCAGTCTGGCATGCTCTACGACAAATTTCCTAACGCTCCTAGACCGGAATTTTCCATTCCTCCCCCTCCTAAATCTAACAAGGACTCTCATGCTGGCGATGGCATGATAGGTACAACAAGCACGAAAACCGCAAAGCCTACATCTAAGAAAGCTGGTACGGTTTCTAGTAAAAAAGCAGATGAAGAACCTCTCGCCTCAGAGGTCAATGTTGTGTCAACCGAAAAAGGAAAAATCTTAAGCAACCATGGGGCAAGAAGAAAGGGACAAACAAAAAGAAGAAACAGGAGGATTCGAATCCTGAGAAACCTTCCGAAAACCCTACTGGAAAGAATAAACCTAATCAGCCATGTTTCATATGTGATGAGGACCATTACACAAAATATTGTCCACATCAAGCTGAAGTCAAGAAGTTTTTCAAAAAGACTTCGAATACCTCAGTGGTATTGACTGATCCGTTTCCAAATCCAGAAATTAACCTGGTTGCTAGTGATCGTGCTTCCCCATCCCAAGTGCTTATGCTATCCATCTCAAAACAGAAAAATGATGCTTTGATATATACAAGGAATAAATATTATGGAAATCCACAATCGTTGAATGGAAAGGCTACAGATCAACCCAACATTTGACAACAACTTTGTCAGAAGTTGTTCCACCAATCATTCCTAAATGAACAATAAAACCTCCTAAGGGAGTAGTACATAAATCGACATTTAATCCTCGTGCTCGAGCAGCACAGAATTATAATATAGTGGAGGATCTGGCCCAATCACCATCTACCATGTCGACACTTGAAGTACTGCAGAATTGCCCATCCCAGAAACAGGCTTTGTTATCAGCGATAGGTGGGATTGATCCAACGAATTCCAATCTAGTGGCCTTTAGTCATAAAGGATACAAACCTCAGTTACCAGCACAACTCGCTTTCCTCATCCAGGTAAAAGCCCTCAACAAAACCGTTCATCGAACAATCATTGATGAGGGAGCATCTACCTGTATTATGTCAATGAGTTGCTGGAAAACTTTAGGCTCTCCACCCTTGTCACGATCATCAACGACATTAAAAGCATTCGATGGAAGAACATACACACCATATGGGATATTAAGTAACTTGCAAATCAAACTGGGGGGCAAGACAGTAGAAATTGAAGTTGAGGTCATCGATGGAAACCTTGACTACAACATCCTACTAGGCAGACTCTGTATTTATGTTATGGCTGCTGTTGTGTCAACATATTTTAGAAAGATTGCATTCCCCTTTCAAGGCGGAATCACAATCATTGACCAACTAATCTTCCTCCCCAACAGTTCTCAAGTTACCGAAAGCATTCCTTTGATCCATGGAAGCTCTCAATTGCTTCAAAATATTGGAGTAGGTCTCCTAAAAGACCCTTCTTTAATGGGTACTTTTTCCCTTCTGCCTCCGAGTAATCTGGAAGAAGTGGCCACAGTGGAAGCCTGTCACATGATATCTTCTACATCGTCAAATATTAAGAAGAATTCTGAACATGTTATGCTCTTAACCTGCAAAACAATACCCAAGCGAAGAAAAGATACCGAGAACACAGAATATGCGAAGAAAATATACCCAGAACACAGAATAGCAATGATTTTATTATTCAGAGAGAAATGTTCACAGGCCTCTTCGAGGGGGCAACCTCCAATAGAGCAAAGCTCGATTACAAAACAAGACACGATGCTCCTCGCAGGGAGTCTCTATCCTTTATATATGACTCATACATGCAATACCACGAGCCAATATCGTGGGTTTTATTAATACCATCTATCTAATACTACCGCCCATTTACCATCTATCTAATACTACCGCCCATTTGCAACTAACTGTGGTCCCGTCATTAATTGCGGGTTAACCACTTACAAATATTAATATGGGCTTTATTGACTCTTGACTATGATGTGATCCCATGACATAAATAAGGGGGTTAGGGTGGGACCCTAACAGAACATTTTGTTAGCATGGATCATCGCCAGGTGTTACCCCCAAGCCCCGTAGAATTGTTGTAGCAATCAATAATTTAGGCATGGGCGGCAAACCCAAATCAATGCTCGGCAAGCATATGGATAGATAGGTCTCTATAGTATGGTACCTCTTCTGATCCTTGGTCGCATGTACATTCTATAGGCGAAGGAATCATTCAGTCTACGATGATAGGAGAGACACCATGGGAAGATCACCACCATCGTTCCTGACCTCAAGATAACAACGAGGATTATTCTAACGACCTTAATCATCCTTCAGTTTTTTATTTTCTATCAAATACTGTAAATACGGTGGATTCAGAGCGAAATATGTCCAATATTGAAGAAACTATTGCCATTAATATCTCAACCAAACAAGACGTTATAGAGAATATACATGTTGGAAAATCTTGTTCTCCTTTAGAACTGGAAATATACTACACTCTCTTTCGCGAATTCAGAGATGTCTTTGCTTGGTCATACGAAGAAATGCCAGGCATTGACTCAAGCATCGTTGAACATGAAATCAAGATGTATCCAGATGTCAAACCAGTACGACAACGGCTTCGACCGGTTCACTCGAAGAAAGCCACTGCCATTAAGGCAGAAGTTGAAAAACTTTTACATGCTGGTTTCATTTACCCCGTTCCTCTCACTGATTGGGTATCGAATATTGTTCCTGTGATGAAAAAGCAAGGAACGATTAGAGTGTGCGTCGATTACAGGGATGTAAATCAAGCTTGTCCAAAGGACAACTACCCTACACCCTTCATCGACCAGATAATTGATGAATGTGCCAGATGCGAAGTCTTTTCATTTATGGATGGATTTTTCGGATACAATAAAATCAATATCCGCTCATAGGACCAGTCGAATATTACATTTACATGTCCATGGGGCACATTCGCATACTGCAAACTACCTTTCGATTTGAAGAACGCAAGGGCAACATTTCATAGGGAAATGAACTATGCCTTCCATGACATCAAACACATCATTCAACCGTATCTCGATGATTTACTAGCTCATTTGCAAAAGTGGACTGATCATCCACAACATTTGAGAGCTATATTTCTACATTTCCGATAATACAAGATACGAAGCAATCCATACAAGTGTGTGTTTTGTGTTGGTTCTGGTTGGTTACTTGGTTTCATAGTTTCTAAGGACGGAATTCGGCTCGACCCATGTAAGGTTCAGGAAATCATCAACATGCCCCCACCTTCAAATTTGCTTCAGATTCAGAAACTCCAAGAGAAAGCAAACTTTCCAAATTACATCGAACTTGCTAAAGGTTATACACGTCTTTTAAAAAAAGAAGTTCCCTTCAACTAGGATCAGGTTGCGTAAGCTTCCTTTAATGCTTTGAAAAGTTCCCTAGTAAAAGCATCATTAATGTATGCTCATGATTATCAAAAATACTTTAACTTGTATCTCGCTGCCACACATACAACCATCGCAATGGTTTTAGTACAAGAAGACAATGGAATAGAACATCCTGTGTATTATTTAAGTTGCAACTTAAATGATACAGAAAGCAAGTATTCCTATGTTGAAAAGCTGGCTTTGGCAACTGTTTAAGCAGTACAGATATTTCGACACTATATACTCTTTTGCAAAACTACCATCTTGTCAGATTGCAACCCTATGACCTACATCCTGTCACTTCAGTTGATAGGGGACAAGTATTCAAAATGGATAGCCATTTTGCAAGAGTTTGATCTGGAATTCACCAAATCCAAATCAAAGAAATCTCTAGTCTTCGCGGAGTTACTTTGCGACCTCCCATCATCGTCCAACGATTTAACATCTAAAGCATCGATCATGGATGAAACATTGTTTTTGATATCATCAAGCGACCCGTGGTACGGAGATATACTAATCTATCTCCAAACACAAACCTTTAGGCCTAATACCTCTCACTCAAAATAGCGACGTACTCGTTTTCAAGCAAAAGACTACATGATCGTCGGTGATACACTTTACCGTTGTGGTGTCGATACAGTTCTGCGAAGGTGCCTCATGCATGAGGAGGCCGAAAAAGTCCTAAATGACTATCATTCAGGCACATTTGGGTGGCATCTATCTGGTTATGCTACTGCACAGAAAATATTGCGAGCTAGCTACTCCTAGCCTACTATCTTCAAAGATTGCATAATAGCAGTAAGAAGTTGCCATTCTTGTCAAATTTTTTATAGCAAAACCAGATTACCACCTACATTATTGCATCCAGTAGTTGTTGTTGGGCCATTCACAAAATGGGGCATAGATTTCATGACATGTAACCCCACCTCGGCTGGGGGGCATAGGTATATCATAGTCGCTGTCGACTATTTTACAAAATGGGCCGAGGCGATTCCTACATTAAACAACAATGTCGAAACGGCTTCTCTTTTCTTTTTTAATCATGTAGTCTCTAGGTTCAGTGTTCCACGGGCTATAGTCATAGATCATGGATCACATTTTCGCAATCACATGATGGTTGAATTGACTGCCAAATTAGGACTGTCCCACGATGGTTCTACTCCATATTATCCGCAGGCTAATAGACAGGTTGAAGTGATCAACAAAGTCCTCAAGCGCATGCTGCAGAGAATGATTGGAGCCCACAAACGGGATTGGAATTTAATCATGTGCTCATCTCTGTGGGCATATAGGACCTCGGTGAGAATTGCGATCGGATTTACACCTTTTCAGTTGGTGTATGGCCTGGAAGCTGTCTTTTTGATTCAGTGTGAGATTTCATCTCTCAAGATCGCAATTGATCTACTTCCTGAAAGTTCAGAGGAAGAGGCTTGTTTCTTGGAACTAATCCACTTGGATGAAACCCGTCATGATGCCGCGCTGCCTAACGAAGCACATAAGAAAAGCGTCAAAGCGCAATTTGACAAAAATGTCAAGCCTCGTGTCTTCTCAGAAGGTGACCTAGTCTTACTCTATGATCAAGACTCTGATAAATTGGGAGCAGGTAAGTTCCAATCATTATGGATGGGCCCCTACATTGTTAAACGAGTATTAGCAAAAGGAGCCTATGAGCTGGTAGATTATGATGGAATTCCACTGTCACAACCCCGAAACGGGTTGTATCTTAAGCGATACTATGCTTGATCAAGTGTAGTAATCTCTTTATATGCTTTTGTTTCATTTTTGTTTTCGTCAAGAGTTGTCATTTTGGTTAAGTAATCCACTTTGCATTTATTGCAGATGTCAGACTTTTTGGAAACATTTGTTGGGTATGCCGACGGAGCTAGTCATAGAACGTGGAACCTATCTTCTGCAGCCTGGGCCATCTTTGATCCAAGCGGTGAGTTAGTGAGTTTCAGGGGGATATGTATTGGTCAATCAACAAACAACATCGCTGAGTACAGTGCATTGATAGAGCTTCTCTCTGATACCATTTCGCATGGCATACACCGACTTATTGTCAAGCTAGATTCGCAACTCGTCATTCTACATCTTACTGGCTCCTTTTCAGTTCAGAACCCAACTATCTATCGTATGTTCCTAAGAGTCAAGATTTTGTAAAGGTAGTTTGATTCCATTCAGTGTCAACACGGTTCCAGAAACTTAAACACTTTAACTGATTCATTAGCGAATTATGTGTTAGACAAACATTTGAAACATTTGTAAAGAAAAGCATTTTGCATGAACATTTGCATCTGGATCACATAACTTAACCAAAATAAACTCCGAAAATCAAAAATATATAACTGTTTATAGTTTCACATAATGTTTTGTGTACAAGGAAAAATCGGTCATGCGACCAAGAAACTCAAAACTAAATGCAAAAAAGCAACCTATACTAATGATGCTGGTGATAACATGTCACTGCCTGTGCGATCATACGCAGGAGCCTAGTCCATCGACTCGGAACACCAGTAGTATGGCGTTGTAGCCTCAGAGGTAACTCGTCAATCCTCACATCCTAAATACCATGGGTAAGACCCTTGATATGATCTTGCAATACTGCCAAGGTCTCTGCTATGTCCAGATCACGAAGGATAGCCCTCCCTACCGCTTCTCCTGCTGGAACGCTAGCTGCCGCCCTTGGGCGCGTCGCTGGTCTCACTGGCCCAACATCTACACAAGTACATGAGTTCAATTAGTCTTGATAAATCACAAAAATATTATAAAACTGATAAACAAAGATATGGTCAAAATCTTTACCTATCACACCCCACTGCTCGCCAGCTGGCAACGCCAAATCCGGGTCACCTCGGAAGTCCATCCCAACATACAGATACTCTGAGAAGACCATCTCCTGATGGTCGAACCACTCAAAGAAGGCATCAGAGAAAGTAATATGTGGTTGACTAGCATGTCTGGCCATGAGATCAACCCATCTCTGCATCCTGGGTTCCCTCGGTACTGGCAATCCTAGTGAAATATGCTGTGGTTGCATCAGTGGGATCCTCTCTAAGGCAAAAGCAGTCAAAATGGAACCGTATCTGAAGTTCTTGGATCTTCCATTCTTTACCTTAGAGAGATGTTCTTTTATCACCGGAAGTACTGCCTCACACCAGTTGAATACCTTTGGTTCTAGGCATTCTAAAGCATACTACACATAAGATCTGTTCGCCAAATGAAAAGCTGCGCTACCAGCCAATCTAGCAAAGGTGAATAAAATGGTCCTCAGAGGCCGATTAGTGATGTCCCGGATATTGATCTTGCCATCTCTACTAGACTAGGATCCATCTCTACAAAGCTGATGGATATAATCTCTCACCGATTTGCCCCCACGGGTGGATCCCGACAGTGAAAGAGGGGCACCACGCCTCGATAACCCCATCAAAAAGTAGATGTCCTCAACTGTCAGTGGGATGGATTTACCTCTAATCTGGAACACCTGGTTGATCGGATCCCATGCATCGAGGAAATATTGCAACAAGACGATTTGTTGCCTCATGCTAGATATACGGAAGAATTTGAGCAAACCACAGTTTCGCAATGCAATAACAGTACCCTGATCATGTAAGGCAATCATGTCTTCTTCTTCATGATCACTTTCACGCCACGTGATGACCATCTTGATCCAACAAATATCTGAGTCACAGACAAAAGACGAATTAAGATCCAAATTTGAGCAAAAATAGGCAAAAATTTCATGAGAAATCACTATGTAAAGTTTCCCTTCTGTGCCCATCGCGCCCTGCCTTTGGACTAGGTGAGATGCATACTGACTAGCCAGTATACAGCTCAGTATGCATCACACCTTTCGATATAGGGCAGGTGCGATGATGGGAGAATGATTTCTTCAAACCCTAGTGGCTCAGAAAAATGGGAAAACTTGCTCAAAATCAAAAAAGGATGGAATGAAAATGAAGAGCTCAGTGTTAGCTCCTACCTGGTCCTGATAGCATGGAGAATAGTCCACCAGATCTCCCAAAATCAGCTGATGAAGTTTGAGGTAGAAAACCACTCCAGAGCTCCAAATCCCAAATTTGAAATGAAATGGTAAAAATGAGAGGTAAAACTACTTTTTATGTTACTATTCATGTACTTCAAGTAAAATGCTAGTTTTTAACTCATTTTTCAGGCATATATATGTGTATTTCTAATCAATTTGACGGAGCAATTGAGCAAGTTGAATGACCAAAGAAAGAATCTAACGTGTTAAACGGTAAACTGAATATCATTGACCAATATTAAGAGCAATGTTCCCATTGGTCAAGAGAAATGTTCCCACAAGGTTCAAGCTCGTTAAAAAATCAACCTGCAGTGAGCACATGTTGGCACAATGTTCAAGATCATTAAAAAATAAACCCGCCTTTGGTAAATAACCTTTTGTGATCGCTTTGCTATCTACCCTTTTGAACTTTAGTTGTGTTCCTTCTGTCACCTCCATTTCGTTCGGGAGACCATATGCTTCCACTTGATTGTTTACCCTTTTGAGGAACATCTGCAACGAGTGATTCTAATTGCCACCCTCTTCACACTACCGTGTTTTGAGAAGTTCCAAACTTACCTGGAACTAGCTACTACCCAGATATACCACTCGTTCCTAAAAAACGAGCCTCTTTTAAACTCTTTTTAGACTCGTTAAATATAAAAGGATTGTCGAGCTATTGGCCTTTCCAGCTCGTTAAAGTAAAGGGAACACCATCCCTCTCATATATTTTAATCTTTTTGGACTTGAGGGATTATTAAACAAAAAGATCGAGCGCTTGTCTTTGTCGACTCATTAAAACTATCGAAAGTTATCCCTTTCATATTATTTTACAGTTTTTCAGACTTAAGGGATTACGCCACGAAAAAGGACTGTTGGAGTCTCCTTTTCATCCATTTTCAAACTCTATAAACATGAAAAGGACCGAGTTATCTTTGTCGTTAAACTCGTTAAAAACAATAGTGACAAACTTGTCCACCCAGACAAGAACGAGTCTCACTGATGCTAGGCTCGCTAAACACAAAGCGACAGGTTTGCTCGAAGGGCAAATTATAGACCAAGCATGTGTTATCCTCCTCAAGCTTGTCAAAAATAAAGAGGTACTGGTCAGAAATGACTGGGGAAAAATGGGAAGAAAACTTGAAGAACTCTATTGGTAGCAAGTCGCTCTTGAACATGACACTTTTACTCCATCATCGTGATTGAGTTGGGTTGGGTTTTTCTATTCACCGTCTCCATGGGGTTAACACTACTAGTCCATATCAGTGTCGCCAATATGTTCAAGAGAAGTCGTTCAGAGAACTCACCATCCAGAAAATGCCTCATCCACTGTATTACATCCACTCTTCATTTTTCATGGCCGCCATTCCTGAACCTCATATCATTAGATTGTTTTCACCTCCACAATAATCATTTTCTCTATTTCTCATCGTAGATGTTGGATACATCAAGGCCCTCCTACAAGAGGTCACTTCTTGTCGACATTAGCTCATTATCAAAGAAGTTGACTTAGAAATAACCCTTTCAGTACTTTGAAGCTTTCACGCCTCAATGGCAAGTTTCTCACTTTCGGCGACAAGTTTACATCAATGGCCTTCGACCGAAAGACTTTGTGTGGTTTTCGACATCAGCTCATATATTCACACCATGTGAATTGTACTGAAGTACCTTGAGGGTCATCATCATTATCGGTGACTTCTCTCGCGTCTGTTAACAGCTCACATCATTGGCTGGTAATCAGGCAATGTCTTTCCATGTTCGACTTCAGAACATCTTTTCACATGGATCGACTTGTACATCAGGCGAAGATTGGATGAGTTTTGAAGACCCCGGATCTAGTTTCATCCATCTGGGCTGCGATATATTTAGGAAAATAAAAACATCAATTGTACACAGAAGCTACACAAATAGTCATCTAAGCCAGGGAAGATGACTCTTCATGTGAAGAATCACCGGTCTGCAACAACAGACGATTATCTGTCCTATGTACATGAAAATGAATTTATAAAGCTGAGCATGGGAATGCTCACCTCAACTAGATCATGAAAATAATATGATGATGATGTATTGTATTGTATCTTATACATGTCACCTTCCAGTACGAATACCTCGGATCCTCATGAATAAAGCATTTAACCCAACATCAGAAGATTTACAACCTCATGCTTTAGGGGGCAACTATTATAGACATATTTGGGAACTGCAATCCCAAACTCATATGTTCCTAAACTAAGGGCTCCTTAAGTCCCTAAAAGTGTTTTTTCACAACCTAAAGGATCATGGTCAACTGATTACATCATTTCCCAAAAGTTCCACCTAAAAAACTACTCAGAACTGGCCAAAACTGGACCATACTGACTGCCTAACTGGCCAGGTGCGATGCATACTGAAATGGCCTTCTGTGGGGTGTGATCATGAGCTAGAATAGACAAATGGCAGAGACAGTTTGCAAGGTGGATGATCATGGAATCTTCCAGAAACTTCTCCTGTGACACTTGCCTCTCTGAATTCACTCAGGGATGAGTAAGAGATCATTGAAATATCCAAGTGGAACCAAGAACTATTAGTGGAATGACACTAATCAAAAACCCAGAGCTGACCTACACCCTTTCAAGGCATCTATAAATGGATCCCTCATCTGAGAGATCTTGAGGCCGGAATTTTGTATTTTGTAAGGAAGTTCTGTTGGTTTGTTGGTGAGAAGAGACATTGCATTGTCGAGTGATTTGCTTGTTCATGAGGTGAAGAGGGCTTCTACAACTGGGAGGATGATGCTAGATCAGACAATTGGGTTGTAATCCTCTCTTACATTACTATTAATAAAGTTCTTTGAGTTTTCCTCCATATGATCTTCTATTTGTGAAACTTATTGTTTATGAATGCAATTGTATGGTCAATGTGTTTCTGATTCCGCATTGTTTATGATGTTTTAGATAGAGATGCTTTGATAGTTTGCTGTTACTTTGAATCTACAGGTACTCTTTGAAGCGGGACAAGTAGGAGAGGAGTGGCAAATTCTATCAAGGAAAGCAGAAATCAAGCTAGGATCAAAGCGGAAGATCCAGGTTGGTCCTCTTTTCTTCTCTTCCATCTATCACACTTAAAGGAACTCTTGAAAAGCTTTCATTGTTTGTTTCTAAGATAGCTACCCATCTTAGTGGGACTAGCAATTCGAATCGACACTAGTTTTCCCTAAAACACTATTCTCCCATATTCTTAACAAACTTGTGAAAATAACCTGTTAACCTGAGAAATCCTTGCAGATGCTTTATGGATTTAATTTTTCTAGGTTCTACCTTAAAACCTTCATAACATACAATATGACCCAAATATTCCACCTCTTGTACTCCGAAGAAACATTTGGATAGTTTTTCATATAATCATTTTTCGTCCAATAGTTTGAGCACTCTATCAACATCTTGAAAATGATCCTTCCAAGACACTTTGTAGATTAGTATATCATCAAAAAAAACTAACACAAATTTTCTAAGGAAGGGTTTGAAAATGGAATTCATCAAACCTTGAAATGTAGAAGGTGCATTTGTAAGTCCAAAAGGCATGAACAAAGATTCATAATGACCCTCATGAGTTCGAAATGTTGTTTTCAGAATGTCTTCAGCCTTCATTCTGATTTGATGATATCCTGAACAAAGGTCCAACTTAGTGAAATAAATTTCTCCATGCAATTCATCCAATAATTCATCAATGGCAGGAATGGGAAATTTATCTTTAATAGTGAGCTTGTTGAGGTCCCCATAAGCTGGACACTTGCCCCATGATCCATCCTTCTTGTGCACCAATAATACTGGAGCAGAGAAAGAACTTTGACTAGGTTGAATTATACCAGCCTCTAGCATTTTTGCAACCATGATATTTGTTTGTAATATTTTAAAAATGGATAAGGGGTGGACTCCTTTGCTACCATTGAGTGAGGGTTCAACACCCTAATGAAACGTCTAAATAAAAAAGAAAATAATCATTTAAAAAAAAAAACTAAAACAAAAATGCCTAGGTAAAATGCTCGTACACATTAAAGTAAGACACCATTTGGGCATAGGGATATTTGTAAGTCCTGATGTTTGGAGGAACACTTCCTGGAATCAAATGAATAGCATGATAATGATCACGAATAGGTGGGAGGCCTTTGGGAGTCTCAAATACCTTGGAATGATTGTCCAAGACTTTTTGGATATCTGGAGAAATAGATTATTTCGGTGTGTGAACCTCTAGAAAACATAATTGTGCAATTACACCATGTTGTTCTTTCTTTAGAACCTCTGTCATGTCATTAGAGCTGATTATCTTTCCCTGTGATACCGCTCAATTCAACTTTCTTTCCTTTTGAAAAAAAATTCAAGAAAAGTTCTTGAAAAGTAAAATCTATCCTATCCAAAGATTGTAGCCATTGGACTCCTAGTACAACATCAGCACCACCCATTGGAATGGAAAGCATTGGACCATGCAACACATATTCTCCCATGGATAGCTTGATATTATGGCACTTTCGAAAGAAATTTATGGTTCCTCCATTTGCAACCATCACTTGACACTCTGGTGCTGGATATAGGAATCAATTCAATTCCTTCTCTATCTTACAATGAATAAAATTATGGGTACTTCCCAAATCAATCAACACTATTACCTTTTTCTTCTTGATATGTCCTTCTATCTTGATAGTTTGAGGAGTGGTAATTCAAGCCAATGCATTACAATATATG
Source organism: Pinus tabuliformis (assembly GCA_031772625.1). Taxonomy (NCBI): domain Eukaryota; kingdom Viridiplantae; phylum Streptophyta; class Pinopsida; order Pinales; family Pinaceae; genus Pinus; species Pinus tabuliformis. Next base: position 460,666,598 of record CM062819.1, on the reverse strand, counting down.
GTTGGATTCATTTATTATTTCTCTAGGGTTTATTCCTGGTGTGTATCCTCTTCTTTTGATGTTTGTTGTTCCTTTTCTTCTTCCTCTTCACAATCTATGTAAAATAATTTATTCTCAGCACACTTATGAGCTTTTGGTGTATTTTTTATCACAACTGTAACAAAGCCCTTTCTTTCTTTTTTCTTCCAATTGTTGTGGTGTCAACCTTGTAGGTTGTGGAAGGCTAGGGGCAGCAACACTTCCATATTTATAGTTGTGGTTCGTAGGCTTCCTTGTTTCCATAATTTTGCTTTCAATTTTTCTTGCCAACCTGAATGCTTTCTCCAATGAATAAGGTTCTGAAAGGTGCTCCTCATGATGGATGCTATCCTTTAAATTCCCTATGAACACATCAATCATATGGTCCTCTGGAATATCTTTTACCCTTATATTCAATTTTTGAAGTCCTCAATGTGCTCCACCATTGAACCCTTTTGTTTGAGATTTATCAATTGGCTAAAAGAGGTGTTGCTTTTTGTATCCTCATAATGTGCAATCATTTCTTCCATAAAAATTTCCAAAGTGACAATTTCTTTACAAGAGAAAAGCCATCGATACCATACAAACTGATTGGGTTCTAAATATAAAGTCGCAATGTGTACCTTTTGTGTGTTTTTCACATTATGGAGATCGAAATATTGCTCTGTCTATAGTATCCATGTTACAGGATCCTTGCCATCAAACTTCCTCATATCTATCTTTGGAACATGGTGGATCTTCAATCCAACATTAGATTCTAAGAAATCATGACTAACATTTATTTTTTTCTCATTATGAGTTTCCTCTACTACCTTTTCACCATTAGGAAGCATTTCTTGTAGCAAATTTTCAAACCCTCCTTTCAAACCTTCCATGTCTTTCTTCAAATCTTCAATGTTTACTTCTAAACCATCCATCTTAGCTTCTACACCATCCATCTTAGCTTCCACGCCATTCATCTTAGCTTCCACACCTTTTTCTAAACTATCCATCACACCATCCATCTTATCTTCCACGCCATTTATCTTAGCTTACTCACCTTTCTTTCAACCATCCATCTTAGCTTCTATTACTTTTTGTGAGAGTGAAATTTGTTGCACTTGGTCTCATAATTTTGATACATCATGTTGTATTTCTTCCTCTTCTTCATGAGTCATGCTAGAGCTTTCAGGTTCCTTACTAGATGTTTCCATTTTCTTTCTTCGGGGCATCAATAAATGATAATTATGCTTCACTATGCCCTTTTAATTCCTTCAAACTAATTTTTCCAACCAAACTTATGCAAAATTTTAAAAAGACTACACACCTTTTTAAGCTTTTGTAGGAGCTCGATATTGAATCTTTTGTATCACTGTAATTTTGTATCCCCAAGGTTTGAAATTTTGTTCGGAGGTAGACCTATGAGTCCTATTTCAAACCTTGCAAGTCACGTCAATATTGGATTCTCCAAGAAAGAGTTATTCTAAATCTCCCACGATGACCTGATTATAGACTAGTTCAGTAGAGCGAACTTGTATGAAGTGCCACATGTCCCTGTTTCAACCTTCAGACCTAGAAACTATACACAAAAAGATATAGTTCATCTTCTTTCTATAACTTGTTTCAAAATTTCAATCTGATGCTCAGAGAGAAAGTTATAACAATTTTCCCCAGGTCACCTGTTTGAGATATAATTCGGGAGCCTAGAAAAAGCCTAACTTCCTTGGATCATATCTCAGAAAATATAGCGAGACAAGCTCTGAAATTCGTACTCGAGTTTCATCAAGATTTCAACTCAAATGAGTTTTACTTTCACCTTCTGAAACTTCGTAGAAAAAAAATTATAGCGAAAATAACACGATGACCTATTTCAAGAAGCGAAACTCTAGAATTTAAAGCTCTTATACCAAATGTTATGCAACCAGCTCACAAAATAGAAGAAAAGATAGATAAACGACTTCAAAATTAGCCTCTTCGAGGGGGCAACCTCCTTTACATTACACAAATGAAAAATTCTTCCATGATACAAATGACAAGACCTCCTTTCTATATGTAGGAGTCTAAGGGGTCATAATATAATCAGAGCCGACATAACAATAATAATGTAAGGGCTGTGCAACAATAACAATAGTGGGCTTCTGTGGGGCACAATAATAACAATATGGGGACAACATGGGCACAACAATGACAATAAGGGGCTACAATGAAAATAATAATAAGGGAATACACTATTATTACAGGGACTTAACACATAGGGCCAAGGGTCAGTCCAACAGCTCGCCCTAACCATTGTAGCCCCTAATCCTGTGCACCGGGTCACATAAGGTCACATAAGACTTACATTAGTGCCTTCCGCCTAGCACCTTATCCTCCACACTTGTGGTCACATAAGGGCCATGTGGCCTGGGGATTCCCCCCCATCAAAACGCCTTTGTGTCGAGCACCCAAAGCCTGCACCTGTGGTTATATGCTGTGGCATGTGACTTGGGCTAGAGCTCATTCCTCCACCCTCACCTCCATTCTGCTCTGGGGTACAAGGCCTGGTTTGGTGGCATGTGTCCATAATTTTGGGACCTTCGACCGAGTTATATGGTTGTGTGGCTCCCCTTCCTACATTCTTGTGGGCGCGGGGTGGTCCCTTCCCCCAAATGCGCACATCATAACATTTATATATGTATCTTAAACCATATGGTTAATAACCATAGCGCGGCCTTAGTGGTAAGGCTTGATACTTGTGGCTTGGAGGTCTCGTGTATGATTCCTATAGGGGGAGTTCAACCCATAACATAAATTTTACACCATCCTTGGGAGGCCATGTGGTAGCCATCCATTGGGCCACGTGGCTTCCATCCATTGGACCTCTTAAAATCCACTTCGACCAATAAAAACATAGAAAAATTTGAACCAATCTAGAAAGGAAAAATGATAGCCTACCATTGGTCTGAGAAACCCAATCAACATGTACAGTCACCCTGCCTAATTAGCGTACAAACTTCCCAGTCAATAGTGCTGCAACCAATCTGCAATTTTTTTACCTATTTGGAAAAACATTTAGAACGCAATATCGGGAGCATACAATATCGGTTTTGAGTGATTAAAGTTGTGTTGGATTCATAGCGGAAATATCTTCGATTTGGCACTAGTTTCAAGAAGTTCTGGGCATTTTCATTTTTGAGATTAAAATTGATCACCTGATCACATACATAGGATTAGGAGGCGGGAGGTTAGAGGCCCAAATATTTAGGAGGTGGTGAAAAACACCACCAAGGATTGATGTTTCTAGGGAGTTGTTTGACATCCCTCTGGAGCATTGTGTTATACATGTTGGTTTGATTCCACTCAAATATTTGAAGAATGTTGATGCAACCCCTTTTGTTTATTATCGATTCATTGAAGCTTGGGGCCAATTCCCCACCATGGAAAGGTCCCCATTTAATTTGTAAAGCATACATATGAAAAGTTTGTGCTACATATAAGGCAATATTACACTGACACCAAATCTAATTTTATGGACCTAGATTGGGACATAACTATGATCATGTCAGAGTTCATAGGGACCCTAGGCATGTACCACTACCTCTGAGATTTTTGCCACTACTATGTCGGAGCGTGGTATTTCCGACAAAGCTAGAGGAGTTGTTGCATCTTGGCACTGAGACCAGGCATATCATTGCAAATGACATGCAAACAACATTGGTCAATGCAGAGGTCACATTGCATGGAGAGATGAGCATACCACCATTGTTGTCTCATGAAATGCCAATTCCATTATATGATGATTCATATCTCGAGAGTCTAGCCACTAACCATATTTTTTCATATTCACGTATGTGTTGTTATGTCATCCATGACACTTGGAGGGTGCACGACCTGCATGACATAGGCTAGGTACATATATATGAAATGTTTGACTCTTATCATTAAATTATACATTATTTATATAAGTTCCTATTTGATTGCATTTATATTAATAAGTTTATGATAATGTGTAGACATAACCCGACTACGTCGATGAGCTTCTGAGGTCATCTAAGGGGGCATTTTCTCATCCAAGGCTACCTCCACCAGTGTATGTTTCCATGGATTCTCCTCCACCTCCACCTCCACCTCATAACACTCATGTGGAGGAGAGTCATTATGTACAATCACATGGACCAACAGTTGAGGTAAAATTTTTTATTCCTAATATTTCAACATTTTCTTTTTTCAAGTTACATGCATGCTAATTAATTTTTATACTAATTATCATTTGTTTTTTCCATTATGTACATAAGCCCAGATGCAAAGTTGTGTCAATGTTGCAGTTATGTAGATGCATGAGTGGGATGTTGGGTATAGAGGCATTGAGAATGTAGGTCCATCGACATAGGCCCCAATATTTGAGCCACAAGTAGGGAAGCACTAAACCCAGATTGATAAGACCCTCATCCTACCTAACTTCCATTTGGACTCGAGTGAGGTTAGTAGATTCATATATTTAATTAAATGTGCTTCCAAATCATTTATTTCCATATTGTTTATTTTGTAAAAATAATGATCTAATCAATTTGAATTTGAATGTGATATATTGTAGTACTAGATTGTGGGCACTTACTTTGTGCAATGGAACTGACATATGAGTTCTAGTGGTACTTAGAGTGTATAGTTTGTATATTTTCAGGCCCATTTCATAGAGCACATTCACATGTGATACATACTTTGTATATTTTCATACATGGACAGTTTATGGATGAATGTGATACAAACTTTGTATATTTTCATACGTGGATAGTTTATGGATGTACATGAACATTATTTCAGCTTATCGATGCTTATTATTTCAGTTTATGAATGTTCATGTAATATAATTTACATATATTTTCATATGGACGGTTTATTGACACATTCATTATTTCACTTTATGATTTTTTATTAATCTTGTTTATGGATGTTTGTTAAATTTCAGTTTATGGATCTGTTAATTATTTCGCTAGTTTAAAAAAAAACTATAGCATAAATGTTATTAAAAAAGATAACAATTTTGATTTCTAGTTTCATAGACGAAGAAAATAAGTGCAATCTTACTATAATGCAAGTTACTTTGATACTTAAAATGAACTGAAATATATCATGGTTCAGTTAAAAAACACAAATAGAATTGAAATAAGTTTTAAATTCAATTTTAAAAGATGTCTTGTAAACAACAAATAACTTTTATTCAATCTTATTCTTTTGAGGCCATCTATAAGAGCTTAGTACTCGATGTAAGTCATATGTATTGGAATTTAATATACCAAAAAACAATTAATAATATGTTTCTATAATGTTATGAACTTTCCTAAATTTACTTGGCTATCAAAATATTTCAATCAATTCATTATCTTAAGACCTTCAATTAAGAACATTCAAGCAGTAAAATTTCACAAAATAACAATTTTGATTTCTAGTTTCACAAACTAAGAAAATAAGTACAATCTTACTATGATGTAAATCACTTTGATTCTTAAATTGAACTAAACTATATCATGTACATCAATTTAATATTGAACATGTAAGAATTATAAATATGTTTCATATTGGCTTGTAAAAAGTGTCTTTTAGTGCAATCAATGTATGCTAGTTTAAACAATTGAAGATGTGTTTCTATAATTTAATAATTTTATGAACTTCTCTAAATTTACTTGGCCATCCAAGTATTTCAATTAATTCTCTATCTCAAGGTTCAATTAAAAAACACAAATAATATTGAAATAAGTTTTATTTAATTTTAAAAGATGTCTTGTAAACAACAAATAACTTTTATTCAATTTTATTTCTTTTTAGGTCATCTGCAAGAGCTTAGTGATTAAAATGATACAAGTCATAGGTATTTGAATTTAATATACCAAAAAACAATTAATGATATGTTTCTATAATTTTATATAATTTTATGAACTTTCCTAGATTTACTTGGCTATCCAAATATTTCAATGAATTTCTTATATTAAGACCTTCAATTAAGAAAATTCAAGAAGCAAAATTTTACAAAATAACAAATTTGAATCTTTCTAGTTTCATAGACTAATAAAATAAGTACAATATTACTATGATGCAAGTCACTTTGCTACTTAAAATGAACTAAAATATATCATGTATCAATTTAATATTGAGCATGGAAAGAATTACAGATATACTTGATATTGGCTTATAGAAAGGGCCTTTTAATGCAATCAATGTATATTATCATTGTAATGCCCCCTAATAATAATAATAATATAATAAATGATAAACAATTAAAAAAGGATAATAATGGTAAATAAATAGTAAAAAATAAAGAAAAGATAATAATAGTAAATAAATAATAAATAATGAAGAGGTATAATAATAATAACAAATAAATAAAATAGTAAATAATAATAAAGTTCTAAATATATATATATATATATATATATATATATATATATATATATATATATATATATATATATAGATAAACTATAAAAATAGTAAAAATAAGTAAAGTTAACAAAAAGTAAAATAAAATAAGAAAGAGTTAAATTAAGAGAAATAGTAAATTAAGTAAAACTTAAAATAAAGAAATAAAAGTTGCATGTTGACACATGGAATGTGTGCATGCAGACCATTTCCATTGTTTGATCTATTTAATGGACGATGAGAAAGATGAGAGACATCATTCCTTCATCCATTCTCTTGGGAGAAAAAAATTATGAGACAAAGGATTTTGTGGCAGTAGTGCGTTGATTGAGGGTTCAGGGGTGGATAGTTGTAGAAAGGTTACTTGCAGATGAGCCTACGGTTGAATGGAGAGTCGTCCCGAAAATTTTGTTGCAGTTAGCGGTATTCAAATAGCGTTCATCTCCAAAATAACAAGGAATATCATCGCTATAGATAAGTTGTCTCTACTCATGTTTTTTGAAATTCTATGATAATTTGTTGAATAGTTGTGTGTTAAATATAAATCACATAATTGATAGAATTAATGCATGTTTTAATTTTGGGGTTGTTACAATTACAATTATTTTAATAATAAACTATTTAAATTCTAAAGTCATCCATATTATAATAAAAATTATATATATGGAATTTTTTGTGATCCATCCATATACCATTGCATGATCAACTCTTTTAAGTATTTCAATCAATTCCTTATCTCAAGGTTCAATTAGAAAACACAAATAAGATTGAAATAAGTTTTATTCAATTTTAAAAGATGTCTTGTAAACAACAAATAAGTTTTATTCAATATTATTTCTTTTCAGATTATCTATAAGAGTTTAGTCATAACATGATATAAGTCATATGTATTGGAATTTAATATACCAAAAACCAATATATAATAACATTTCTATGATTTTATATAGTGTTATGAACTTTCATAAATTTACTTAGCAATCCCAGTATTTCAATCAATTTTTTATCTTAAGATTCAATTAAAAAACTCAAATATGATTGAAATAATTTTTATTCGTTTTTATTTCTTTTGAGGTTATCTAAAGAGCTTAGTCATAACATGATATGTTTGTGTGTGTATGTGTATTGCAATTTTTACAATCCAATATGAAGCATGTGTGTAACTCCGTCCATGCTTAATATCAAACTAACATGGCATTTATTAATAACATAAAAATATTTCAATGTCGTTCATAAACTTGATAGTTGAATTCCCATTTTAAGTAAAATAATATTATATCAACTTGGTTAAATTATTAATGGATTAAATTTTAGATCCTTCTTGATTCTAAATCTATGGGGTTCACATAAGGATCTTATCCCTAAAAATAAAATCTCCTTGAAATTTGGAAAATTTTAGAAACTGAAGCACCTCAAGGAACCCAAAGCTTATATAACATATATACACCATTATGAATCCATCCTAGACCAAAAAGAAATATTTCTTATGAATTTTATTCACATTCAAAATTACAAAAGTATTCAACTGTCACATTTCTAAGTTACAAAATTCATATGTTGATCTCTTATACTATATTAGATTACACTTGACTGCTATAGACTTGACTTCAGGGCTTTCCATTTGCATCATCTATTCATATGGTCAATGGGTGATAGGAATGCAAGTCTCCATAATACGTTCATGGTCAGATTCTTTCATCTTCCATCTCCTTGGTTCACCTGCCTTTGTTTTGATTTCTATGAGACTAATCTGAGCTACTATGGCTAGATGATTGTATTGGCAAAATATATATTCATGGATAAAATCTATATAAATGATGTGACCACCTTGTTTTTTGACCTTTTCAAAAAAATGACTCATCACAACCATGTCACCAATTTGGTATGTGAATTTTCCATCTTCATATGGTCGAACCAACCTATTTTTCACCTATGTGCAGCACATCAAATAGTAGGCCACTTTCTCTTCGTTTCCAGAGGGGGAAATGACAACAAAAACATCACATACAACCAAAATAAAAAAAAAAAATATGTATTAGTTATATGTTCAAGATTTCAATTTATAGATGAAACTGTTAATGATAGATGCCACATACCTTCCCTTACAACATCAGAGACTCAATCATGATCAAGTGAAATGATGGCCTCTTCATCGTGCATCTCTTGCCACATCAGAATTGGATGAGGTCCCTTTGGATTAAGAGGGAAATATTTCCATCCTTTCATGTACCCATGTTTTTCATATTGATCAAGTCTACATCCATCAACACCAATGCAAAACTCACAAAAACATGTGAGTTTTCTTGTCTCAATGGAAAATATTTCCCCCATGTATTTTCTCTGCACTGAGTGTAATTCCCTTGTTCCTTTTATAGTATTACAATACCAAGGAATGGATCTATTCACATCACCAAGTTCAACATTCCAGAAGAACCTTCACACAGGTCCAATAGATCTGTGACCTTCATGTCCTAAAGGGAATTTGCATCAGTTGACCACCTCTAATGATGATTTGGGTCTATCTGCATCATGACTCATTTTTTACATCCTAAGTGCTCACTTCACACAAACACTTGCACCATCATGCTCAGCCTTTCCATGTCTTGTTTCAAAATAGCTCCAAGTATGTTGAATTTTTGTCTTCTTATGTAGCTAACTCAACCAATAAAAATTGTGTGTTGAATTGAACTGCCATGCACAACCATCTAACCATATCCAATGCTTTCTGAATGATATGTCACTTTTTTAATGATTCATAAATTACGTCAAATCAATGTTGCACGAACACTGTGTCATGCTCATGATCATTGTTGATGTAGAAGTGATACTCCTTAATCACATCACATGACTCATTAGTGCTATCTCTACAATCAACATTCAATTGTGCATGTCTGTACAAAACATGTATGAATATGGACACTTGGTCCGAGTGATAATACTCACTTTAGATCTTTTTCCGAGGAGAAAATGGGTAATTCTCGACAAAGTATACCACTAATAAGATTGTGCTTGGCTGGAATACTTCATGAGAATGTTTAAATTTATAATCTTGTCACTTGGACTTGTGCAATTTTTTTCCATATTTATAGATCTAGTTTTGAAATGCCCCCATGAATTGTGAAATAGAAATCTCATCTTCAACATAGTTGATCCTCCTAAGTGCCAAATTTGAATAATATGGCTTATTTCCCATGACATACTCATATCGCTTCAATGTGACGATGACATCTGACATCCCAGACTAGTTGGGATCAATAGAAAAGTTCCTATGGAACAACGTCAAATCACCAAATTTAGTGTATCTTCCCCCACCTATACATATTTTCTTGTAAAACAACTCTTCTAGCTCCCTTCTTCACAATATTGATGAAAAAAAATCGTGCACTGTAGGAGGAGGAGGGTCGTCATGACAGTTATTCTTGCCAAATTCTCGGAAAGTGTCATAATGAAGCTAGAATTCAACATGACATCGGCAACAACACATGTCATGGATTTTATTAGGCCTAATAGAACATGGCTTCAATTTTTGAACATGTTTATGTATATCTTCACATGGTGATTGATTTCCTGAAATTCCTCAAATAGTACAATTTCTGTAATTTCTACAACGTGCTTAGCATGATCTACATACTCACCTTTAGCTATGTGATGCCATACGACATGCTTTCTATCTAGAATATCATGGGAATGGCTTTCCAAAAACTCTACCACAAGTACTCTGTTTCATGTTGTAAGCCTGTCTCAATAGGGTTTCCTAGTAATAAGAGCCCATTAAGCAGATACATCATTTTCATTTACTCAAACCCTAAACTTGGTATGTTTGTGCAATGTTTTTCTTGAGGTTTGGAGAAATTTTGACATTGTTTCCAAATTTTTTTGTCTTGATGTACTTGGTGCAACAATATTAGTTGTAATTTCCCTACGAGCATCTTGAACATCAATTTTTCTTGATTTTCCAAACATAGAGAGTACGTTTGATGTAATTTCAATGACATTCATATGTGTCTTCCTATTTAGCATCTTAGCTACCTAAAATATTTGTGGTATGTTTTAGTTTCTTATGTTTGATCAACCCATGTAGTATATTAGCTTGTGCAACAACTCAATGTTTCTCAAAATATTATTGAATGATGTTACTAACATGCTCTCTAATAGTGCGAGTAGTGATAGGCTCCCCAAGGTCCTTTATTTTGCTTGCATCCAAATTTTCTGCAAACATTCCACCCCTTTCCAAACCACTGTAGCTCCATGTTATCCTATCAACTTGAGAGGGAACAACCCATTCTTTTGGTCGTTGATCAGCTTGATAGGGAACATCTTGTTCCTATAGTGGTTGATTAGCTTGATAGGGCACATCTTGTTCCCCTAGTGACAATTGATCAGCTTGATAGGGCACATCTTGTTCCTCTAGTGGTTGATCAACTTGATAGGACACATCTTGTTCCCCTAGTGGTTGATCAACTTGATAGGGTACATCTTGTTCATTGTGTGGTTAATCAACATGATAAAGCACATCTTATTCCTCATGTGGTTGATAAATTTCCATCCCTGAATAGTGGAATACAAAATATACTTCTAATCTATAGTATACCTAGGGGGGATATTATGGGGTACAGAGGGAGGTACCCAACGGAATAATGTAATAATGGGATGGGACATAGTTAATAAATTAAGTGGTTAACCTGCATCATGTAAGGGACCACAAGTAGTTAGGAATAATGTGATAATCCCATTGTATTAGATACATGGTATTGAAATACCCATGGTAATGACCCAGGGTATTGTATGTATGAATCCTATATAGAGGATAGAGACTCCCCATCGCGATATGTGAAGGATTATTGTATTTGCAAGCATATGGCTTGTGGAGTGTTCTCCTTCCTTAAGGAGTGATTGTACCCTTACATGATGCATGTTAACCACTTTGTTTATTAATTATGGCCCATCCATTATTACATTATTCCCTTGGTTACCTCCCTCTGTACCCGATAATATCCCCCCTTGGTATCCTACATAATCCAAGTGAATCATAAGTATTTAATAGTAGATCTACAAACTTTTATTTAAGAAATCACCCGAGGTGGAAGGTCATGATATGATTGGCATGGTATTCCCCCTATTTTCCTTTGAATTTAGGGATATTCGATGACAACTTGGTTGGCATGGAGCCCATTGTTGATTATGGGCAATGGGATCATTTGTGAGTTTCGTCAAATCTGGGAGATTTAAAGAAGTGACAAATGGTATCTTGTTGGTGTTAGCCATGATGTAATGACCTTGTGTGTTGGTGTTGGTATTGGTATTGGTGTACAATGTGGGGTAGTATCGGTTAGAATACCCTGCAAGGAGGGGTTCAAGTTGGAGTACCCTGTGGGGTAGTGTTTGTATTTCCCTGAGGGCTAGTGGTGGGGGTGCCTTGAGAGGAGTTAGATCCCAATAAGGTGGCTCCAAGAATGGATGTGCCAAACAAGGTGGCTTGGTCCTATCTTCTGTGCCATAATGGTGAGAGACCAAGCACTCCTCCTGGTAATTATGGGAGATCTTATAGGCACCTAGAGTGATGGGTAACCCTTGGGTCCCCTATGGTTCCCTAGTAAGTTTGTGGGAAAATATGGTGAGGGGGATTTTCTTTAGGAAAACCAAATGAATCACATACATAAGACAAAGTGAAAAATAAATGGTTAATTTTCCATTTAATTATAATGTGTGAAACAATCAACAAAAAAGGTGTTTTAAGGTTTTTTGTATGATAAAAATTCTTTAAAATACCTAACATCCTTTCACTCAAGTAGCACCTGGGCCTTGTGAATATTTTATAGTAGGGTATTGGGGTGACATCATGAATGTCATTAGAAACTCTTCTAGCAACTAAAAACCAACAAAGATATGGAGAGGGTTATAGTGCGGGTACTATGGCTATATCCTGAAAGCATTGGTGATGCTTCCAGTATCCTAACTAAAATCACCTCAGGTGGCTCGTGCTCCCACGCCCTCTACCTATAGGAAAAGATGCTCTAAGATTTGGCCACTAAGTTACCTATTTTTAGTAGGAATGAGTGAATATCATCTTCTAGTTGTTGCTTTTGGACCCACAACCCCTTCCAAGTGTTGAGAGACAAAAAGGAGGTTCGTGATAATCTGCCACCTAAGACTTACCCCCTTTACGAGTTTCTTCTTATTATCAGATTTGTCACTGGATGATGTAGGCTTTTAAGCTCCCTAAAATACAAATTTTATGTTTCAAGATGAAAAAAACCATGACGGATTATGTGTTGCATATCCTTGTGTTCCTAACCTAAATTATAAATTATGTTGTGGCCCCTGTGGAGAATTTAATGTGTTCAAGTTAAGTTTGTTTTTAGAGATTCTTCGATTCACTTAGGGTGTGAAAAAAATGTAAAGTTCTCAAAGAAACTAAGTACAAATATTCCAAAAGATGATACCCTTTATACGAAGTTTAAGTGATCTTAGTGTGTGGAGTGAAGGTGTGTGCAAGTGAAATTGTGAACATACAAAGTGTGAATTGCAATGATGTGGATATGTGATGATCCTTTACAATTCCCCTAATTACACTATGTGATGTTTGTTCCTTGCAAGAAAGTAAAATATGTGTGGATAGTGGGCCACTTACTCTTTCCATGTAACTTGATTTAATTAAATCTTCCAAAAGAACCATTCAAATATATGTATACTTACCTAAATTAATATGCATTTTATTAATATTTACTCAACTTATACATGTTGATGCCTGGAACAAATTAGAGTCACATGAAACCATTATAGATTAAGCATATGAACAAATAAATTTCATCAAACCAAGCCATTGAAATAACTCAAATTTGTTTCTTATGCATAAATCATGATTTAACTTCAAGGGATGCCACAATTGAGAACACCCAATAGAGGAACCCCCATGTAAAGGATAATAAATTTGCAAACTAGTTGAAGGTATGCAATTTGTAAAATATTTGCAAAGTCAATATATCTATTTCCTAAGTAATCTAGTCCCACAAGCAATAATCTCTCTTCACTCTCCCCCCAACACATGTTTAAGAAATGAAAAAACTTAACCATTTGGGCATAGGATTGAAGGGTGTGTGATAAAGGTGATTTATTGTTAGATATAACCCAAAAATTTTACTAGTGAATCTAGGTTTGAAGCTTTGTTTGGTTTCACAACAAGTCACATTTACCAAGTGAAGCATTTGACATTTTTCAAAATTAGTTCTTCTTAGCAACAATTTTTCATTTCTTCAAAAAACTATATAAATCCCAAACTAAAAGTGATCCCTACTATAACAAGGATGGTATTGTATTCTTTTTCATATATATCATTCACAAAACATTTCAATTAAAATCCAAATTTTCCAAGTAAAAGGGATTGTGAGAAGAGAGGGAAATATATTTAAGTGTCTAAAAAAATAGGTGTTAGGAATAAAAATAGATGAATTGGAGATTTTACTAAAAAATGCAAAGAGAGTGGCTCAAAAATGAGAAGAAGATGAAGATCTAGCAAAGTTGATGAAGAAGATATTGTATAATAATTTGCAAGGTCGTTGTAGAGACTAATAGAAATTAAAGTTTATTCTTATATAGGAAGTCTAAATACATATTGAGGGAATTATTACTAACTTAATGATATAGAAAATATTTTGAATTTGAGAGAATGGGAGATTCTTGAAAAATAAAGCTAGTGATTAACAAATTGAAGGGACAAGTGTATTTGATGAGAGGAAAAAAATCTATATGTATAGATTTATACAAATTTAATTATATAAGATAATTTGCGACTAAAAATCCATACAATACATAAATACACACTCCATACAAGAAGGAACATATTCAACTAATTTTTAAGTATGTTAATATTTGAAAGCCTACTATACAAGATAAAATTAGTTGGAAAGTTTTTTTTCATTAGAAGCATGATATCATTTAGTGTTTTAAAACATGTAACTAAAATTACCATAAAAAAAATAATAAGAAGAACTTTCTTATAGAAAGAACTTATCATAACTATAGGGAATTTCACAATTCTAGACAAAAAGTGGAAGAAATGTGGGATGAGAAGTATGAGAATACCAATGAAATTGTTGATAAAGAAACAAAAAGAAGTCAAGAGATAGATGTTTTAGTGGATTTATAGAACAAGTAAGATGCTTCAAGGTCTTATAAACAATGGATGTACATTGTTATCATTTGTGGTGAAGAGGGGCACAACTGATTTGAGTGTTTTTTTTTGGAGAATGTACATGGAAATTCTAGCACAACAATCAAGTATGGCACAAGGAGAGGTAATAGGATTTAAAAAGCTATGTGTTTCTACAAGGAACCTTTTTTATGCATGTGCAAAGAAGAATATCCAATGTCTAAAGTTATGTTTTCAATTATTTTCATCAAATCTTGACAAAGTTTTATAAGGTTCCTCTTTTTTACTTTTGGACCATACTTTGCAACATATTTCACGATTACATGTCAAGAAACAACTAGACAAAAATCAAAATTAGATTGCCATAGTCTAAGAGGATTAACATTGTAAACGTTTAGTATATCATCTATACGTGCATGCTAATTTATTTCTTTTGCATTTATAATATATGAATTTAATATTGATTAATCACATGAGCCTTCTATGGAACATTGTAGTGATATGCAATAATACACTCCTTTTTTTGCAAGCACTAACCTAAACTACACTTTGTATGTATTTGAAAAACATGCTCTCTTTAAAAAATTATCATAACCTTCATATGAGAATTGTGTAGGTTTTAACCCTGTACAGAAATTACCTGCATACGAATTCTAAAACACAGAAAATAAACAATGCGAGAGCATAACACATATACACAAAGATTTTCCCCTGGATCCCAAAACCGGGACTACCAACTTGATTTTTTCATTATTTTCCTTTCAATGTTACAATACATATTTATACATGCCGAAGCATCCAATAACATGGACCAAAAACCATCGCGAACAAAACCATGGACCGAAAACCATCGCAACCAAAACCATGGACCGAAAACCATCGCGTCCAAAAAACATGTACGAAAATCATGCACAAAACCATAGATGGGTCCGCCCAACCTAACATAAGGTCCAAAACCAAAATTTTCTGGGAGCTGCCCTAGAACCCATAAAGTGGGGTTACGGGTACACCTCAAACACTGTGTGACCCCCCCCCCCCCCCGCTGCTACACAAGCGGCGCAATGAAGGGGGTGCTCCGCCCCCCCTCTAACCCCGTAGTTAACTATGTGGGCTAGTCATGGAAAGAATATAACACAACCCAACAAATTGAAAGAAGAAACTTGTGAGGTTTTCAAAGGTAGGGATCATCATTTGGGATTCAAGGAACCATTAAAATTTATATATTATGATGGATGGCATTAATATTTAATGGTGTTATATGTTTAACAAATAATATCTTCTCAACATGCACATCAGAAGGAGGGATACTCTTGCTCCTTCTACACCTTGAGACATGTTTTCTCTTTTAACACCTACAGGAATATCGGTCTTCAATGAAACTAATGTGTATAGGTATTGGAGCACCTATGTGACAATCAATTTTGATAATACCTCTTGTAAATATTTCCATGAATTATAATTTATGTAAATAAGATATGGAAATGTAACATTTTTCCTTGTTTAAATCACATCCTTAGTTTTTGTGGGTTATCTTAAACCATTACAATTCAAAGGTGGTTCATAATTTGCATGAATTCAAGTGGTTTCAAAAAATTCCAATGAACCATTAATCACACCAAGTGATTTTTCTTTAGTTGTTGTTACATCTCAATTTTTAACTACATGGTATTACTTTCAATGCTTATTTTATCTTAGTTTTATTGTTTCATTCTCCATTTTTTTCTTGTTTTGAATCATATTTCCTAATGCATACAATATGGAGCAGGTAATATGAGAAGTGAGACAACTTGAATTACCTGTATTTGCATGAATTTGTTGAATTGCATAATCTTGTTGTTCTCTCAATGTTTGTCATCTTTTTCTCATCCTTTCTTTAGCTTTTTCTCGCACTTCCTCTATGCTTGTCACTTTCTCTCCTTTTTGAGATTGAAATCTCCAATTTCCCATGTTTGTTGTGAATTCTTGTGTAATTTCTATGTTTTGTTATTTTTCTATGAATGAATGTTTGTTGTTATTTTTCTATGCACACACATTCATATTTTTTTTTGGGGGTGGCAGTGAGAATTCGATCGAGCTCCAAGTCCATATATTTTCCATCAATGTCATCGATATAGTTCGTGTTTGGTTGGTGGGTGGCTATGTTTACAATGTTAACTATGTTAATGGCTTGGTCGAGCAGTTTATACACTCGGTCAAGATAATGAGGTCCTAAAAAACACAGTTTTAGCACCCCTTTTGCAGATTTCTCTGCAACACCATGTTGTACCCTGGTGGACTCAAGGAAAAATTTGTCCTTAGGTGGTAGAGTTGATCATGTTGGATTCATGAAGGAATCCTCTATCAAATTGAATATGAGTTTGACATTTGCAAAATCATATGATATTTTTCATCTATTTTTTTCAAACATTCTAGCTTGAAATTTTTCTGGACAGTTTCAAAGGGGTTGAATAAAAAACAACAAAAGATAAAATATAAACAACAAAAAAATTTCAAAAAATACCACTATCTTTGTTTATGATCCTTATTCAAAAGGGTACTCTTGGTTTTTGAATTTATATAAATAGTTGAAAAAAATGTTACACATGTGTTTCCAAAATGGAATTGAAATGTTACTTCACCAACTTCGAAAAAAATAAAAAATAGAATTTTGTATCATAATAATAATAATCATAATAATAATAATAATACTATGCATAACTTAGTTCTCTCTGTGTATATACTACTCAAATATATATATATATATATATATATATATATATATATATATATATATATATATATATATATATATATATATATATATATATATATATATATTAGACTAAGTTATGCTACATGAACACATGCATACCTCTTAAGATGTGCAGAAATTTGCAAGGACAAGCATATGGAAAATTGACAAATTATATGACACTATTTTTTTTTTGCAAAAGAATATCATTAGGATAACAACATAATTCTCCACAAATTGTCTTTTTACACTGAATGAAAATTCACAATGCCTATATGAACTTTGAGGGTTTCAATTCGATAAAAAAAAAAAAAAAAAAAAGAGTAAAATTTTGAAATTTCATTGCCACATTTGGCCCAAAGTGTAACTCATCTTCATGCATTCACCCAACTCTCAAACCTTAATAAAAAAAAAATTGAGTTAAAAATAAAACAAAAATAAAAAACTTCATAATCAAAACATTAAAGAGACGAAAAAAAAGGTCAACAAATTAGAAAATGAAGAACTTTCATGTCTAAGGAATCATAATCAAAATTGACTTACACAAATTGGAAAGCTTAATAATGATAAGAATTCACTGAAAAATGAGTTAGAACAACTTATCAAAAAGGGAGCATCAAAGTCTTCAAATGCAAAAATTCAAGTTGTTGAAAAGGGAACAACAAATCAAATCAACATCGCAACTCAAGAAGGTACAAAACTAGTTGAAGTAAGAACATCTTCGAATGTTGAATTACAAAAAATGGAAATTTCAAGTGTACTTACTAATAAAAATTCAATGATGAACAAAGCAACACTATTGCATGAAGAAGATTAGTACCAAAAGGAAATCAATAAATGCAAATTCATGCTACAAAAACACCTTATTGACATCCTAATTAGAAGAGCATATACATTAACTAATAAATGTATTAAAGAATCGCTTAGAATGAAACCAATTAACTTATCTTCCAAAAAAATTAATGATAGTACAATTCAATATCCTAATAATAATGCATATTGGGTATCATATGAGTACAAAAATTCAAACATAAATCATGGAGAAGACTTTGTATGGCTCATGGAGAAGACATAGATCATCTATTTCTATAATGTCCCTTCACATATTCAGTTTGGCACAGGGTGCTTATCTTTTTGAACATCCAAGCATACTGGGAAAGGATAGATATCGATTCATTCTTTGGACAGTGGAAAGTGGAATACAAGCAACATAGGTCACTGCCCTTATTTTCCCTTTGGGGCATTTGGAGGGCTGGGAATGCTCTCATCTTCGAACAAGTGTTGCTGGACATATGGAGGACCAGCACTAGGATCTTGTCATACTACCATGAAATCGCAACATATAAAATCAAGGGCCCAAAAAGCATCCATACACCAAGGAATTTGTGGTCAATCTTCCTAGTGGCCTTTTTTTATGGAGCATCATATTTCGGACTCTATGGTAGTGGTATGGCCATTCACATGGGGCCTAAGCAGTTTCTCCAATTTCATTGGTTCAGTGGAAAAGGATCTAACATAAGGGCGGAACTTATCGCTCTTTGAGGTGTTCTATATTGCGCCAATTGGATTGGACTTAGGGAAATCATTGTTCATGGAGACTCCAAGTTTGTCATAGAGTGGTCCAATGAAAGATTCAATCTAGAGATGGCAATGTTTTCTAACTAGAAGCAAGGGATCAGGGATCTTATTAGAGACTTTAGGAAAAAATACATATCTCATATCTATAGGGTTTAGAATTGTGAGGCAGACAAACTGTCAAAGATAGGTTGCAACGCTGAGCTGGGAGGATACACTATCAAGTATTTGAAAATGGAGGTTTGCAAAGGTCTGGCCCTCATCATGATATGATGAAAAAGTTTGGTTACAACACCAACAAGAAAATCTATATTTGTTTTGATTCACTATGAATTGGGAAAGACAATCAATAAAATTTACGTACAGTTAAATATTTATTTGAATATAATAGTAAAGATACAGAGTTAGAAATTAACAACTCTTAATGTAAGTTGAAAAAAATATGCAAATATACTTTTTAATTATATAATAAAAGTGCTTTTTTCTTTTGGAAAAAGAATACAATAATTCACAAAGAAGCAAATTAAAAAACTCAAATCCTCTTACAATGTACTAATTACGCTCGAAATTTAAAATATCATACCATCTTATACTATCAATCATTACAACTAAAAACAAAGAATTATAAAATTTTATCCCAAAACAAAATAAAGATAAATATTCCATAAACATGTTGTGAGGACAAAGCATAAAAAATATATACAAGGCATCATCTCACTTAATGAAAAGGAACTACTTAGGCATTTATACAAGGCGCTTTTGGTAATTTTTATTACATCTCTCACATTTCTATTCAATCTACTATTTTAATTTTGATAAATTTTTATACTATTTTATTTATTTTAGATATTTAATTTATGAATCAAATCAGGTTGTCACACTTACTTGAAATCATTTATTAATAGTTTATAGGTGGAAGTCTTTCACTCTATTTTAGGAATGTTATAGGTTTCTGTCTCACTAAAAAGATAATTTTTTAGCTAATCAAAATAATTTTATATTAAATCAAATATATAAATAATTGTAATCTAAATAATATTGGTAAAAAAATCAATGTCATTTATAATCATTATTGAGTTATTTTTAATAAATTATATGTTTTCATTATTAACAATTAAGTGTGTTTAATTTGGAATCGAGTTTCCAAAATTTTAATTTAGTTATCAATAATTTTTAGTTGGGTGGTAGAGATTTAACCTCCACAAAATATTTAGGAAAATTCTTAGTAATATTCACAAATCAAAAGTTGAGATTTATTTCAAAAGTAGTTATGCCCTTTCTACCTTTTAATTAAATTGACTAATTAAAAAAATGTCATATAACAGTTGTCATATGAAATGAATTATGATTTTTTGGGCATGTGGTATTAATAAGTCATGGTATTCTCTCATAATATTATAACAAACCTATTTACAAGTTAAAGAATATACATGGTGTTAAGAATCTCCATTGTAAAGTGGAAAATGTATATATGTTGAATCCATATATTAAATTTTTTAATTAATAATAATAATTTAAAATAAAATTATAATTTAATTCATGTTTATGTTTTTTTTAATTCTTAATAATGTGAGTTCTATGATGAAATGTTTTAATATTTATAATGAATTGATGTGTATTAATATTTATCAACCATTCAATTTATATAATTATACTACATTTCTAAATAAATTACAAATGATTTATCAATAAATGCTAACTATCAATAATATAAAATATTTCAATTAAAAAACAAAAATTAAATAAAATTAATAAAATTTATGACTACACATAAATAGATATAATTATATTCTAAAATATATGCCATAATTATGGCATAAGGTATTTCTCTCTGAAAACAACTCCTTGAATTTCCACTTTTCACTAATCTGCAAAGTCATATTAAGTGTTAGAGGATTGAAAAGATTTCATCAGTTTAATCCTACTTTCGGCACTTGGTAGTTCGACGCCCTTAGTTAGGTGTCTTAACTGACAGCTTTATTTACGTGGTTTAACTGACCGCTTCGACAGTTGGAAGTTCAACTATGGCTTAACTGACAACTTCGAAAGTTCATAGTATTTATTTATATTAAATCATGTTTTTCTCTAGAACAACATTGAAAAAGGTCGAGGTGCATTTGAACGGCTTCTCTTTGAGATTGTTGGTCTTCGAAATGGGATTTGCAGACTGGTAAGTGGTGGCCAGGCCGTCCCTGTCGCGTTCGTTGGTGGAAAATTCTTGAGAGGAATAGACAGCGTAATCGCATCCTATATCAATGGCACATTCTTGGGAGGAATAGACTGCTTAATCGCCTCCCAGATCAATGGTACGCTAGTCCCTCTTTTGAATAAAGCGAGAGCTTTGTGGCTCTGAACAACTTCTGCAGCAGATTCTTCAACAACCTCTGGCCTTCAAGGTATGCAGGCTACGTATGTAAAGATTTATCCCCGCCATGGACTCTTTTTGCTTCTCTCCCAACGTTTTTCTCTTTAAGTGGAACTGAGTACCATCTGCACTTGTTTTCTCCAGGCACTGTAATCGTTGTAAGCAACTATTTGACATAAATTATCTTTGCCGATGATGATCCATGGTGATTTCACAAGTCAAAGATATAACGTTTCACCGATTTATGAATATTTTGAGTATTTCTACCTGTCAAGAATTTACAACTTAGGTTATATTTAGGGTAGATATAGTCCAAGGAACCAAAATCCTCAAGACACTCTGAAAACACTTCAAAGAAACGTTTGTTTGTCGCAGGACAGATTTGATTTATAATTGAGATTTGATAGATTTGATTTAGGAGTTGTCTATAATGCGATTTTTTGGAGATTCCGGTGACGGAATCCCGCAGAAGAAATTGAGGTTAAATCTTGATTTGTTGCAGTTAAAATGGTTTTTTAACTGCATATTTGGATTCAGCACCCTCGAAAACCCCTGGACGCTTTCATTGTGCAGCTATCATTGTGCAGCTATCAAACTTGCGATTCCAATAAATTCCTGCCGGATTTCGACCGGAAAAACCCGCCAGAAAGACTTTCAAAAAGTCGCGTTATAGACTATTTCTTTGATTTATAATTGAGATTTGCTAGATCATTATTTTTAAATGTGGGGAATTATTTATTATTGTTAGCCAGATTGAATGAAAATTTCTTGGCTACCAAGTTGTATCTAACACTTTTTTGGAAATCACATGGCTACCAACTTGAATATCTGGTTGAAATTTGTGCACTATAACTTTCGACAATCGATCATATACCTATTGTCATTACAAACTCATAAAATGCTTTCTTGACAGGTTTGATCACAGGTATTCAGATCGATCTCTGCAACTTTCTACAATGAATACCGATATTACACATCATGACATCGCTGCCATGAAGACGAAACAAAGAATGCCAGGGATAGTAGAAGGCAAAATATAGAAAACCAACTAAGATATAGACATTGAAATCTACCTTAATCAAGATGGCTTACTCAATCACCTCACCTGCTATTTCTCTTTGTTTGGTAGGAAAAGGCACTCGCGTGCAATGGGAAAACATTAGAAATAATATAATTTCCTGCAGCGTTTGTTAGTGACTAGGTTAACTTATTATATAACAATTCACGAAACACACTTTTATTTAGTCGAAGGAAATAGAAACTTGGTGGAGCTCTCAATTGCTTAGGACGTCGGACTCTTACTAGTCTCTCACTCTGATGGAGTACTACACTTTGTTTAACATGATTTAGTATGGAGGTCCTAGTAATGTAGACCACGTCAATTTTAGTATGGAATCTTTCTATAATTGCGCATGCGCAATGAATTTTGTTGTTTAATGTCATTAAAACTCATTTATTTTAATTACAACCATTAACATTTTACCATTGTTGTTATAATGTCGTTCACGCTCACATAATAACATTTTACCATGCAGTACAAAACGTTGTATTCAAAGTTTTACTATGCAATACAAACCTTGTATTCACAAGGATAATTAATTATTGATTATCCTATTTTAATAATTTGAATTCGCAACGATAATACTTGATTATCTTATTTTAATAGCATCAATGAGATTTTTCAATTAAGTAGCAGGACATCCAATTTTCAATTTAAGTAGGAGGACATTGAACACTGTCTAAATGAACATGTGAAGGACATTTATGTAGTGCATCGGTGGATTGAAGAATGGTTAGAGTTTTAAAAAGATTGATAATTTTTTATTTCTAACAAATTTTTAATATGAATAGTGATTAATGTTTTAGTTCTATTTTATTTTATTAAAATTTTAAATAAATAAATTAAAAAAAAATATTCCCTTGGAAAAAGTCATAATTTTCATTAATGAGGAAAATTACATTAATGAGGAAAATTACATTTTGCAGATTCCAATGGCATATACTATACTATGGGCTAGAAGCCTATCATGTTGAGTATTCAAAAAAAGAAAGAGGTGTACTCCACGCAGGGAGACACTGCTATGTACTGTGATTTTCAATATGAGATATGTACTTACTCTACACAGAGAGTATCAAAAATGCTTGTCATGTATAGGACTGCTTGAAAATACATTTATATAATATTATATAAAGATAAAATATATAACAAAAACTTATGTGTCTAGCTCCCATTGAGCTTAACTATTCTGATATTTCTATAAAAGGTCTATGATAATACTGATGGAAGGTTCCATCATTTTGCTCCATGTTCCTATAGGCTTGTGCGCTGCTTCTTTGGATAGTAGATCGGCAGCTATGTTACGCTCCCTATATATATGTTGACAAGTAAATGTGTCAAATAAGTTTATGAGTTTGTATATTTCTTCCATGATGTGTCTCAGAGAAAATGCATGACAATTTGTAATTTTTTTTATCCAATTGCATACTGTTTTTGAATCTCCAAATAGTTGTAAGTTTCTGCACTGTTTTTCCAAAGCAAAGTGTATGGTGTATTTTGCTGCTGATAGCTCAGCAAAGTTGTTCATCCCTCTGCCTAGTCCCATTTGGATTTTGTAATAATGATTTTTTGTAAGATGAAGGACAACACCCCCCCCCCCCACATCCTATGTCTTGTGCTGAGCCGTCAAAGTATGCCCAGGGGTGAGATTGGTTTATACTCTCAGGTATGATATGCCTGGGGATGGGGTTTGATTCCTCCTTTGGAATCTGTTGGTAGTCTGCTAGGATTTGAGCAGTGATGGCCGACCAGTGGGGGGGGGCGCGTTTTGAAAAATAATTCTATTCCTAGCAATCCATATGGCCCAACAAGTAAGTAAAGGGATGTTCTTTGTTTTTTCTGAGGATACAGTGGACCACCATCCCTCCCAGGCTTCCTGGACAGTTGTTCCCTACCATAGAGGGAGCGAGGGTATTTGTGAGTGAATAGTATTCCATAGATATTTTTTGCATGCGCAAGTAAGGAAGAGATGATTCACTGTTTCATTATCGGATTTGCAAAGGCCGCACCAAAAGGGTCCATGAAAATATATTTTGATCAAATTTTCTTTGGTTGGGATTTTGTGTCTCAGAATGGTCCACATGAGGAGCCTCAACCTAGGGGGTACTTTTAATTTCCATAAGCTTCTCCACCATGGTTCACACAGCAAAAGTTTCAGTGGGTTCATAAAAGTTATGTATCCCACTTTTGGTGAGTATTTTCCATGCTTCGCATGTGCCCAGATTAGCTCATCCTCCCCTTCGTTTATCCTGATAGGGGATTACATGAGGGCCTCCATGTATTCTTTCCAGTGTTTTGCCATGGTTGAGGCATTTGTAGTGCCCTCCCAGATTTCCATGCTTGTTGCAAAAAATTGGAACGATCATTATCTGCGATTTGGCTAAGGTGAGAGATCCCTCTGGAAGTGAGGTATGTTCTGAGCTCCTGTGGGAGTCTGTGAGTGTTCCCACATCCAATTCAAGGATCCATCCCTATTTTAACAGCATCTCCCAACTTTATTCTCCATGTAATGCCATCCCTAATAAGGGGCATTGCTTGCAGGACTGCTTTCCATATGTTTGATTTTCCAGCTTGTGTCCACTGGGGTTGGCAAAGCCAATCCATAAGATTTAAAGGAGCTATGTATTTAGATATAACCACCTTAGTCCAAAGGCTATGTGATGTGACTAGCTGCCACCCTAGTTTTGCCACCAGGGCTATGGAGAGAGTGCCAAGGCTTTTGATACCCCATCCTCCCCATTTCTTTGGGAGTGCCAGAGATTCCCATTTGGACCGAGCAAAAATCCTTCTGGGTTTTTTCCCTCTCCACAGGAATCTGCAGCGTAGTTTTTTTATTCTGGCCAGTATTCCCTTAGGAATCCATGCTAAAGACATCCAATATACTGGAGTTGTTTCCAACATTGCTTTTATGAGTATCAATCTTCCTACTCTTGATAAATATTTGAGGTACCATATGTTTAGCCTTTTTTCCATTTTGGTTATGAGCCAGATCCAATCAGCATTCTTATAACCATATGGCTTTAATCTATAGCCCAAGTATTTTAGTCTCTCGTCCAGTTGTTGTAGGTTATAATGAATATTCATAGGGCATACTAAATCTCATATGGTGAGCATCCTATAGCCGTTATAGAGGAATTTTCATTATTAACCAACATGCCAGTGGCTACTAGGAATATAGTGAAGGAATTGAGAAGTACAGTCACATTGCCAATGCTCCCATTTAGGAAGAGTAGCACATTGTCAATGAAGAGAAAGTGTGTCAATGTGCATCCTTCATTGATGCGGATCCCCCTTAGTCTGCCTCTTCGGTTTTCCTCCTTTATCAAACAACTAAGTCATTCCATGATGAGTAAGAAGAGGAGTGGGGACAGAGGGCTCCTTGCCTGAGGCCTCTTTCGAAGTCGAAGAAAGGAGAGGCCGCACCATTTATGAGAACACTAAATGTTACATTAGTAATACATCATAGAATCCATCTTATGAATTCATATTGGAAATCCAAGTGCATTAATAGCATTCTGATGTATAGCCAGTTGACTCTGTCAAAGGCTTTCGAGAGGTCAACTTTCGGGACCATACCTTTTAGCTTTTGGGTCTCAATAGAATGTAGAATTCCTTGTGCAGATCCGACCGCTTCATGAATTTGTTTGTTCTGTAGGAAGGCAAATTGTTTAGCTGAGATGTGGTTTGATAAGATCGGCCAAAGGTGATTTTCTATTATCTTGGAGATGATCTTGTAGATACAGTTACATAAGGAGATGGGCCGAAAATCATTGAAGGAGGTGGGATTGTCTGGTTTGGGTATAAGGGTGATAAAGGTTGAGTTATAGGTCTCAAACATTCTTCTAGAGGATTTGCATTCTTCTATAACTTGTAATAGATCCCCCCCAGAGTATCAAAGAATTCCAGGTAGAATTCCACATTCTAGCCATCCAGACCAAGGCTTATGTCTTGCTTAAACCATTTGAGAGTGTCCTCCAGTTCTCCCAGGGAGACCTCCTTTGTCAATTCCTGGCCTTCTTCTTTATCTACAAACATTGGGAATAGTTGACGTGTCCTCATGATGTCATCCAAGGTGGCATTTGGGGGTGACTTATAGATGTTCCTGAAGTGGGCAGTGGCCATAGCTGCTAGTCGGCAGAAGGTGTTCACTGGTTCTCCTTGTTCATCTGATAGCTGCCAAATAGTATTTATAGCTTTGCACCCATTCGCAAATTTATGATAGAACTTGGTATTGTCATCCCTTTCATTAAGCCAAATGGCTCTACTTCTCAGTCTCCAACTCTCTTATCTATCCTTAAGAATCTGGTTTCTCTTAGCCAGAAGTGAGGTTATCTGCTCTTTGTGTTCAGGGGAAGAGAAGATCCCCTCATGGTCATTCTCATACTCCTCAATGGCTTCTTCAGTTTGTTTGAGTGTATGGTCTTCCTGCGTTCTCTTCTTATGAGCCCATTATTTTGAGAGGCTTTTGAGCTCTTTTAGGTTTTTTGTAAATCCTTCTGATATAGTCCTTTCTGCCACAGGGGGATGAGTCCTCTAGTAATTAGTTACTAGATGGATATATTCAGCATCCCTCAACCATGCAGCATTAAATTTGAAAGGAACTTTTTGCTTGTTCATACCCCCTTTGATTTCCAAATAGATCGGCCTATGGTCTGATATTCCGCCAAATCCCACCCACTGTCTATATCCCTACCCCAATATTAGCATTTTCTCCTTATTGAGGAATCTATCTAGTCTTCTAGATAGACTGTCCTCCCCTGATATGTTGTTTCTCCAAGTAGGCAAGATTTTTGGGGAGGGGATATATATGAGATTATGATCCTCCATATTGGTCTTGATAAAATCTAAGAGGATGTCTCTTTGTGCATTGTGTCCCCATGATTCCGTGAAACCGATAGAGAAATTTAAATCCTCCCCCAGAACGAGCTTGTCCTTTTGAAGGATGTGTGAGTCTAAGAGTCTGCTCCAACATTTCTCCCTGTTGTGACAGGGGCCATATATGTTGATAATCCTAAGCTTAGTATCGAGCTTTGAGGAATAAATATCAACTCCTAGGTGGCCCAAACTCCCCCAAGCTTTACAGATTCTTATGGATCGATTGTTTACCCCCAACACAAGACCCCCAGAATGCCCTGATGCATCTAGGGTATGGAATGTCCATCCAAGTAGCTAAGATTCTGGGAGGTGGGTAATGACACAACCCTGGCCTAATTTTTTTTTAAGAAATAGAATATCAAAGGGTTCTGTTGAGAGAAATCTCCTCATGGCTAGTTTTTTATCAGGGCTATCCAACCCTCTACAATTGAAGGAGAGAAATTTCATGGAGGAGGGAGATCTTGGGTATTCACTGCTCTAAGTACCTAATCGATGGAGTGTTGTTCGCGTGCAACAATCTCTTCCCCAGCTTGTTGCTTAGCTTTGGATAGAGAGGAGGGTCTGCCTCTAGTCATCTTTAGAGTAGTGGAAGAGGTGATGAGGTCGATGCCCAAGGTGTCAGAGGCCTGAGAGCGAAACTTGGCTCAGGTGGGGTATCTGAAAGATGGAGTGCTGGAATGAGAGGGAGGAACATGTATATGGGAATTGGGAGGAGGTTCATCAGGAAAGGATGGCTGAATGTAGGAGATGGTGGGGGAGAAGGGTTTGATAGGGCAATCCATAGCTTTGGGAGGGTTGAAGGTGTGAGCAAGGGACTGTACTGAATAGAACTGAACAGAACTAGTATCAATGCAGTGCGAAGAAACTTTAGAGTAAATAGAGGAGGAGTTTGTATTCGACATACCCGTAGAGAAAGCAGCCTCAACAGTCTTCCTTGCTCTAGTTAGAGGAGGATAGGGTGCGTAGATGGGTGCCTTTCCCCGCCTCTTTCTGGTCACCTTAGTAGGCACAGGTAATGCTTCTGAATGTGCCAAATTTTTTGCCTCTTCGACCACTAGAGGGCTACCCTAAGATTGTGAGTTTTTCTGAAATGTATCCTTCCCCTTATCTCCCTCCCTCTCCTTCTTGTTAAGTGGACAATCTTTGTACAGGTGTCCCACTTTGTGGCAACATCTACAGCGGAAAGGGACACCTTCATAGTCTAGGGTTTGTTTTCAAGAGAATGTTTTCCACTGTAAGGCGATATGCTCCTGAAGATCGCCCCGAGTATCTAGTTGAACGAGTATCCTGGCATATGCCATCATGCCTGAAGCCAAATATGATCTATCGTGTTCGATATAGATTCCCAGAGTGTTTCGATGCACCAAAATGTATCCTCTCACTAGAATTGAAGGGGCAGTCCAGGTAGTCGAACCCATATAGGCCCAACTCCTATATGTTATTTTTCTGGGTCAAAAAGAGGGTTCCAACGCTGAAGAAGAACTAGAGCATGCTCGAAATGCTAAAAGGACGACAGGACCCAATTTGTGTGCTCGGCTCTAGCAAAGCGCAAAGCGAACTAGCCTCTAACAAAGTTTTGAACAATTGGGAGGTCTTCCATGTGCTATCCCCATACCTCCGAGGTCCACATCTTAAGCCTAGCCACTGTAGCTATAGCCACGAATTCTTCCAACTAAAACCTGGTCCGCTGTTTCCATGGTGTCACCCCACTGAATTTCTTCCCTGATTCTAAGAATAACATCTTCGCTTATGGCTATGAAGCACTTCCTTTTTTCCCCCTCTGCGTCATCTCTTCAGGGGCATCTGAATTTTCCAAAGGCTAGTTAGGGTTTGTATCAGGGTTATCAGGGCAGGGATGTTTGGTCATTAGGATTGGTTCCGAAAGAGGGGGTACCACCCCGTAACTACCCGATGGTGGTGCCTTAGGTATTGAAACTTGTGGGTTTCCTTGGGCCGGGTTATGGATTCTCAGGGGGTTGGTTGAAGTTTCACTGGGGTGAGATGAGAGGGGGGTTTGTGAGCTAGTCGTCTCAGGGTTAGGATGGAGGTAGGCAGATATGCAAGTTGTAGGCCAGGGTATCTGTGGCGGTGAGGGAGGAAACGGCCAGATCGGAGTAAGCTCTGAGAACGTCACTATGGAGCAGGAAGGTCCTGAGATCGAAGGTAGACCCGCAATGGTAGCTGATAGGTTGCAACAGAAGGGAAGGAGTTCATCCACGGCGGAGAGAGGAGTTTTCCATATATTGACATTCTCCAATGGGTCCTCCGAATAGTCTACTAAGTCAAGCTCCATGTCTGTTCCAAGGTGTTCTCTGCCAGCTGCCTCCAGGACCATCGTAACCGTCGTCACGGTGAGG